>JAOXOE010000784.1:5546994-5561486 GCA_028565055.1 Phoeniculus purpureus | reverse complement strand
ATCGGGAGCCCTCTTCCTCTCCATGAGCCCACTCAGGCCATGAGCTGCTCTGGCCACGAGCTCCGCTCGGCTACAAGGCCCCCAGACTTGAGCTCCCGCGATCATGAGTCCCCTGGCTACAAGCCAACCAGCCACAAACCTTCCTCCCTCTCCGGCCATGATAATCATCCCCTCAGCCATGAGGCTCCCCAAACTCCCCCACACCCACACCGTGTGGCGCAACACGGGGATGCCCAGGAACATCCCTCGGGGATACGGGGATGCCCCCCGGCCGTGGGCTGGGTATCTCGTCTTCATGTAAAGCACCTCAACCCAAACCCGCCCCCGGGGCTCGCAGCGGGGCCGGGCCGGGGGCGGGGGGTGCGCTGAGCGCTGCGGGTCTTAGCCCGCCCCTTCCCCGCCCGCCGCTGCCGCCACCACCGCCATGGGCTCGGTGGGGTCGCTCTGTGCCCTGATCCTGCTGCTGGGCACTGGCCCCAGCACCGGCACCGGGCCCCCCCGGGTGCTGCTCGCCCTGCTGGCTCGGAATGCCCAGCACTCGCTGCCGCACTGCCTGGGAGCGCTGGAGCGGCTGGACTACCCCGCGGGGAGCATCGCCCTGTGGTGAGGGACCTCCGGAGAGAGACGGGACCCCGGGGGGGAACGGGGACCCCCAGGAAGAGACAGGACACCAGGGAGAACCAGGAGCTCAGGGAGAGCCGGGACCTCGGGGAGAGTCGGGACCCCGCGGAGCGGGGAGTAACGGCAAGCCGGAGAAGGAGGAAGCTGTGGAGGAATGGGGACCCCCGAGAGGGATACTGGGGTCACAGGGGGAGTGGAGAATCCCAGAGGAATGGGGACGCTGGGGTGGGAGTGTTCTAGGTGTTAAGGGGGACTGTGAGGTGAATGGGATGTTGCGGGGGTAGTGGGGAGCCAAAGGACAGTGGGAAGGGGAAATGAGGGAGAGCTGGAGGCTCAGAGTAATCGCGGGGAACCATTAGGGGGTCTGGGGGTGGGGGGGACAGACCAAGGGAATAGACCAAGACCAAGACTGGGGGAATGGAGACCCACAAGAGGAATAATAGCCCCTCTAGCCCCAAAGAGTGAGAGGGGTGGCTCTGCCTCCAGTGTGGGACCCATCAGGGACTCAGGAGGGGCTGGGGACTGCCCCATGGGGGGAATGGACCCCCCCACCCTTCTCCTCATGACGCTGTGGGGCTGGTGAAGGACCCTGGGCTCAGGGGCATTCTGCATCATCAGAGGCAGGCGCTGCCTTCCCTCTCCCTGCAGGGCTTAGCCCCAGCAACCCCTTTTCCACAAAGACACCCCCAGACTCCACTTTACTGTGCCAGGGGGGTTGCAGAGGAGCCTCCCATCCCTTTTCTTCCTCGTTCCTCCGCTGCTGCCTCTCGTCTGAGCTCACCGGAAAGTTTTCCACAGCTGTTTTATGGGGAGCTGAGGCAGGGCTTACTGGTGGGGGCATCCTGGCAGGGGTTGCTTGGCCAGGGGCAGCTGCCAGCAGGAGGTGAGTGGAGGGGTCCTCAGTGTCACCCACTGAAGCTCCTGGGAGTGCCCCCAGCCACAGGGCCCAGCAGGGCGTTTCAAGAGCTGGTGGGGCTGGGAGGACACAGGTCTTGCCCTGTCCCCTGTGTGCCAGGGGGCTCCTCTGACTCCTAGGGGACAACTCAGGGCTCTTTGACAGGCCGGGAGTGCTGGTGAGTGTGGGGGCTTGGGGGTTACCCCAGTGCAATGTGGGGCTCAGCCCTGCCTGTGCTAGGGTCCCCATGAACATCATCGTGTGGTTGGGTAGGAGAGGTGGGGACGGCGCTGGGCATGGCAAGGGAAGGTTTGGGGATGGGGATTGTTGCTGACTGCCGGAGCCTTTCCTTTGGCTGCCAGGCCATGGGGCACAGTGGGGCACACAGGGATGGAGTGCAGCAGGTGGCACAGGTCGGGGGGATGAAGCAGCTGTGCTCCAGTACTGTTCACGGTGGGCAGCCAAGGGGCTGGGGTTGGGGCTGCTGAGGAGCTGCTGAGATTGGAGTGAGAGCTGTGGGACAGCTTGGCCAGCGGCACCACCAGGGAAGAAATGACCCGTTTGCGTCCCTCCTCCTGCCAGCTCAGCCTCGGTTCCTTCAAATTACACGTTTTGTGCCCAAGTACCATTCCGTTCTGTTGCATTCCCGGTTCGTAGCTGGCTCTTGGCCCTAGGAGTGTTTCTAGTTTGGGGAGGGGGCTGTGATCGTCTCTTGGGAGGGACCCCCAGCAGCTGATGTCCCCTCACCCCAGGTGTGCGACGGACCACAACTCGGACAACACAACGGCAATGCTGCGCGAGTGGCTGGGGGCGGTGGAGAAGGACTATCACTCGGTGACCCTGAAGGTGCAGGAGGAGCCCAGGTGAGGCTGGGGGCTGTCAGTGGCTCCTGGAGCAGCACCCTGCTCCCCAGCCAGGGATACTGCCAGGACAAGCCGCCGGCTGGGCTGACTCAGTTGGCTGGGGTGAATCTGTGTGTCCCCAGCCAGAGGGGTTAACCCCTGCTGCCTCCCCTTGACCAGTTCCTACCCAGATGAGCTCGGACCCAAGCACTGGAGTGACAAACGCTACGAAAACCTGATGAGGCTGAAGCAGGAGGCTCTCACCTACGCCCGGGAGCAGCAGGCAGACTACATCCTGGTAGAGGACATGGGGCACTGGTGGGGTGGGGGCTGAGGCCGCTGTCCCTACATCCTCAGGACCTGTTTTGTCCCTCCAGTTCATGGACACCGACAGCATCCTGACCAACAACCAGACCCTCAAGTTTCTCATGGCGCAGAACAAGTCGGTGGTGGCCCCCATGCTGGACTCACAGACCTTCTACTCCAACTTCTGGTGTGGCATCACACCCCAGGTACGTCCTTGGGAAGCCCCAGGGAAGGGGACCACACTGATGGCAGAAGAGCTGTCACCATGGAGTCACATGCTGGTGTGCCACAGGGCTACTACCGCCGCACTGCTGACTACTTCCCCACCAAGAACAGGCAGCGGGTGGGCTGCTTCCCTGTCCCCATGGTCTACGCCACCTTCCTCATTGACCTGCGGAAGGAGGAGACGTCGCAGTTGGCTTTCTATCCCCCTCACCCCAACTACACCTGGGCCTTCGACGATATCATCGTCTTTGCCTACTCCTGCCAGGCAGCTGGTGAGGGTGGGCAGAGCTGGGGGGGTTGGGTTTTGGGAGGGCTGCAGTCCTGACTTGTCCTGCCTGGCAGGTGTGGAGGTCCATGTGTGCAACCAGCAGCGTTTTGGCTACATCAATGTCCCTGTGAAAGCCCACCAGACGCTGGAGGATGACCATGTCAACTTTGTGCATCTCACACTGGAGGCCATGGGTGAGTGTCTGCGGGCAGTGGGGTCTGGGAGGTCTCCCCAACCCCACAAGTGATGGAGACCCAGTGCCAGTCCCTGGAATGGGGCTGTTGGCCCTGGTTCCCAGCCAGGGGGGGTCTGGGCTCCACCGAAGGAGTGTCCCCTCTCTCCACAGTGGATGGCCCCCCTATGCAGCGCTCCAGGCACATTTCCCTCCTCCCGAGGCCTCTCACAAAGATGGGATTTGATGAAGTAAGTGCCCAGTGGATCTGCCTGTGTCCTCTGGCTGCATCTGACCATGAAAATGTTCACCATGGGCTTTACCCAAGCCCCTATCCCTCATCCTGCAGTGGCTGGGCAGGCTGTGTCCCACCCCATTACAACCCCTTGATGGGGCTTTCACCTTCCTTCCCAGATCTTCCTCATCAACCTGGTGCGGAGGCCGGACCGACGCCAGAGGATGTTGGCATCCCTGCAGGAGCTGGAGATCGCTCCACGGGTGGTGGATGCTGTGGATGGAAGGTGGCCATGGCAGGACACATCCCCACTCTGACAAAACCCCTGGTGTCACCCTGGGGAGGGGACAGAGTTGGTGGTGCCTTGGTGATGCAGCCCCTTGCCTTGCAGCACCCTCAACAGCAGCGAGATCAAGGTGCTGGGGGTGGACCTGCTCCCTGGGTACTATGACCCCTTCTCCGGCCGCACACTCACCAAGGGCGAGGTTGGCTGTTTCCTCAGCCACTACAACATCTGGAAGGAGGTACAGGGCTGTGGGGACTACGAGTCCCTAAAAGCTACTAGCACAGGGCAGGGACCCTGTGAGCATCACCAGGTCTCTGGAGATCCTGGAGACAGAGGTGTCCTTCAGGGCGAGCGGATCCAGTGTGGGATACGTTTGCACCCCTGTCTCGTCCCTGCAGATCGTGTCCCGGGGGCTGAAGCACTCGCTGGTCTTCGAGGACGATGTGCGCTTCGAGGCTGCCTTCCCAACACGACTGCAGCGGTTGATGGAGGAGCTGGAGGGGGCACAGCAGGACTGGGACCTCATGTGAGTGCTGGGACCTGCGAGGAGCACAGGGCGGGGGTTCCCATGGCTGCCTCTCACAGCTCACTGGCTACCCCACAGCTACCTGGGGAGGAAGCAAGTAAACGCAGAGGATGAGGCACCCGTGGAGGGGGTGCGGAACCTGGTGGTGGCTGGGTACTCGTACTGGACGCTGGCCTACGCCATCTCCCACCGCGGGGCACAGAAGCTGCTGGCCGCTGAGCCCCTCTCCAAAATGCTGCCGGTGGATGAGTTCCTGCCCATCATGTACGACAAGCACCCCAAGTAAGGAGTGGGGGCAGCGGGGGGGTGCTGCTGGGGAGCAGCGTGGCTGTTCCAGCAAAGGGAGCGTGTGCTTCTTCTCTGCTGTCAGCTTCTCACCCAGTTCCCCCTCCCTTCAGCGTTACTCATGCTGGAGGAAAACATCTGTACCATGAGCTCATTCCCCCTCGACCGCTGCCTGGCTGCTGGCTGCTGGAAAGTGGCCCGTTGCCAGTGTGGGGTGGGGGGTGGCTGTGGGGACAGCAATGGGGGCTCCATGTTGGTCCCACGTAGGGGTCTTGGCCAAAAGGCAGAGTGGGAGCAGCACCCTGTACCCTGGTGCTGGGGGGCTGTGTAGTTCCTTGTCCCTGGCTGTGGGTCTCAGCCCCATATTAGGGCATCTCTGTGCTCCCCTTCCTGGGCACGAGGCAGCAGCAGGGCTGTGTCCAGGGAGGGAGACACAGTTTAAGGGGTGCTGGTGTCTGGGTGTCCCAGGGAGGAGGGAATGGGAGAGGCAGTGAGCAGCACGGCGGAACAGAGGGATTAGGCGTGTAAAAGGGAGGCTGGAGGTGGATGGAGGGGTGGATTAGCGCTCTGAATGTGAACCAGGAGCAGCTGGGAGTCCCATGCTTGCATGGATAACAGCACCAGACAGCCCTGGCTGGGGGCCAGGCTGGGGGATGCTGTGCTGGAGACCCTCTCCACGCTACTGCGGCTGGTGGGGACAGATGGGTCACGTCCCCTTCACAGTCCCTCCTCACCCAGGCTCTGCAGGCAGCAGCGGTGAGGGGCAGCCCCTCAGCTCAGCTCCCTTCTCTGCACCCCATACCCAGCGCCCATGTCCCTCCCCATCACCAGCCCTGTGTGGTGCCTTCCCTGGGTGGTCCTTATGGTATTACCAGCCCTTTCTTCTCTACCGGGCCATACTCTCTAAGCCCATTTCTCCTCTGGGCTCTGCTCTGCTCTCCCCAGTGAGGATTACAAGCAGCACTTTGCCCCCCGGGACCTGCTGGTGTTTTCAGCTCACCCCCTCCTCGTCTACCCCACCCACTATGCTGGGGACAGCAACTGGCTGAGCGACACGGAGACCTCCACCATCTGGGACGATGATGCCAGGAAGACAGAATGGACTGGTTCACAGAAGACCCTCAGGGACTCACGGGGTGGTGGCGGCTACCTCCATTCCACCACCCGTGATGAGCTGTGATGGTGAGCAAGGCTGTGGGACCTGGGTGTGTGGGGATAGGGGCAGGGGGCAGAGAATCTGGGAAGCATCTCCCTGTGAGCGCCGTGGCTGGACGTGTCCCGAATCCCTAGTCTCTCTCTTTGCCATGTGGCAGCAGCTCTCCCTGTCTGACTCAAGGCATTGGGAAACACAGACGAGAGCTTCCCTTCCAGGCAGGAGAAGTGATGGGAACACAGATGTCCCATATGGGGCTGAACTGGGCTGCAGGGCACCTGGGGACTGGGTCCTGTGGCTCCCCCAGTCCATGCTGCTCCCATCCTCTTGAGCAAGGAGTGGGCTCCTTCAACTCCTGCAAAAGTCACTCTAGTCTGGAGGGAGCTGGGGGCTCTCACAGAGGGTTTTCACCCCAGTGCTGCTTGCTGCCCCCCAGAAGTGGGTCTCCCAGGGCTGTGACTTGTTAGGATGGCCGGGCAGGCGGGCAGCTCGTTCCTCAGGCAGCACCGCCGTGGTTAACACTGGGTCAGACTTTCCCTGTCTGAGATTGCTTGTCCTGGCAACGGAGCATCCCAGGAGCAGCCAGACTGGGGGAGGCTGGAAAATAACCCTGAACTGTGGGTGTGAATGTGTCGGGGCTGCTCCTGCCTTGCCTGCTGACACTTGTATTCTTGCCTCTAGGGGCAAGGGACAGTGACCTTGCTGGGAGCCCCATGGGCCAGTGAACTGATCCTGCCCAAACAGCTGCCCTAGTGATCCCCCCAGGGACTTGGAATCTACTCAAGGTGAACCCACCCATGGCAGGATTCACCCCGCAGCTCCTGCAGAGCCCTGTCTGTGCCAGGTGGAGTGACCCAGGGAGCACCGTGCTCTGGACATGGCTCCAGGACCACAATGAGTGATGACAATCTGTCATCTCCCACTGGCTTGGACTTTGAGGACCATTTTTCACACCAGGAGCTGGCTTCTGTGGTGGCAACCGTGGCCTCCTGCCACCGACTGGGCTTGTCGCCTGCCTGTGCTGTGACAGGGCTGATGCCCTCAGAGGATTAAAGCGAACTGTGTGTGAGCTGCTGTGCCAGGTGTTGGCTCTGCTGGGTGGCACTGCCCCACATAACATCCCCAGCACAGACATCACGGAGCTGGTGGTGCTTTGTTGGCTGGGGATTGCTTTGGGAATGTCATCTGTAATGGGGAAAGGGATGGAGGTAGGGTGGGAGTGGGACACTGGAGCTCTCCATCAGGTGCAGGTTGCAAAGGTGAGCTCAGTTGTCTCCAGGAATGCTGATGGAAATGGTTTCCTTCGGCCTCAGGATAGAAAACCTGACACTGGCTTGAACACAGAGGTGTGCAGGAGTCCTGCTGGGCTCCGGCAGCTGTCACCTCTGTGGCCAGTGCTGGAGGAGAGCGGCTGCTTTCCCAGAGCTTGGGCTTGTTTGGTGCTAAATGTCATCCTCGGCAGGGTGACATTTGGTTGAAAACGGACTGGTTTCTGCTGTGAAGGAGAGTTTTCTTAAAAAACACTGCAACTGGCCCTAGGCTGGGTGAGCTGGCGGGAGAAGGAGCTGGGCAAATGTCTGATCATGCCAGATGTGAGCACCACAGCAAGGTGCAGAAGTGGTGGCAGGTTGGGGACACCTTTGCTTCCCTGCCTGTCTCTGGATCACAGGTAGCCTCAGTGCTACAGGAGGAGCTGGAGCAGAGGAAAGCCTGGTGCCAGCTGGAGCAGAGGAGGGAAGCAGCAGCAGCGCTGTGGTACACATCACCCAGCAAGAGCCCCTGCACTCGTTCCAGCACCTGCTAGGCTGTGGGCAAGTTGCTGCCTGTGCTGGGGTTCTCACCATGGGGACACAGCGGGACTGGGGCTTTGGGATGCTGCAGTAGTGGTGAAGCAGCACTTCTCAGGCTGCCCTCTCCTCCAGGAGACTTGTAATCGGTCTGTGAAGAGGAGCCAGAACTCCAGCTGCTGCAAGCTCCAGGGTTTTGGCTTAAACCCACTTAACTCAAAAATGATGAGGCCAGCCCTGGAACTCACTGGACTTGGTGGGTACAGCCCCTACAGACAGCCAAGCTATGAGGTTCCCAGTGCTTCAGGCTTGCCATAGATTCTCAACAAGGCTGGAGTGGTTTGAGGTCACTCACATTGCTCCCCACTTCCATGTGGAAGCTTGAGCTGGTGGTGGAAAGGGATTTTAGCCACAGAGAGCCAGGGATTGCCCAGGTTCAGGGGGGCAGCTGGACACTCTTGTGTCACCCTCTGGCCACCCAGTGCCAGGTCATGTCCTGGGGAGAAAGCAAGCTGTGAGAGCTTCATCACAAAGGCTGAGACAGCTGAGGTGAGGGAACGGGGCTGGGCAGTGAAGGAGCAGCCTCTTGTGTTTTCCAGGTGGTTCTGAGTGCTCGCTCCAAGAAACATGATTTTGGAGGAGGATTTTGCTCTGTCTCTCCTGCCAGGTCTGGCAACGCTGCTCCAGCTAATTGTTTCCATGTCCTCCGCAGCAGCCAACACAATATCGGTCCTTGGGAAAGAATAAGGGAAGGAGAAAAGGGTGGGGGAGGATTTGGAGCAGGGGCTTGTCTGAGGAGCAGGGACACCGATCCCCACCCAGAGGTTGGGGCACTTCTGATCCCCTTTCAGCAAGACCCACTCACACTGGACAGGAAAGCAAGGAGGTGGGATCGAACTCTGTTGTGTCCCCCTGGGGATGGAAGGAGAAACCCCACTGTTAGTCTGCAAAAGACCCCCCCCATACCTCAGTCTTGGGGTCCCTGGCTGCAGGGACTTTGGGAGATGGTTCCGGCCAGGGGTACCATGTTTTACTTGTCTCTGCTCCCGCCGCAGCTGGTGCCCAGTCCCAGCACTGCCAGTGGAACGTCTCGTCCGTTAAAGGGCTGGAGGCTGGAGCTGGAGCGGGCAGGGTGCTATAAAAAACCCTTGTGGTGTAGCCCGATGGGCTGGAGCCAGCCCGCAGCTGCTCCTAGGAGCCTCCTTGTCCTTTCTTCAGGAGCCGGGAGGCTGTTTGGACATTGAGAGGCTGTTGGGGTACCGGGAGGCTGTTGGAGCCCTGGGCAGCAGTTGGCGCACCGGGAAGCTGTTGGGGTACCGGGAGGCTATTTGGGCATTGCGAAGCTTTTGGGGCACTGAGAGGCTGTCAGGGCACTGGGCAGCTGGAGGCTGCTGGGGCACCGGGACCGAGCTCAGCGCTGGGGCTGCAAACACCGACTCAGTCACGGACCGGGTTGGAAACGACTTCCAAGACCGTCCCGTCCCCTCTCCCCGTTCCCGCTACCCGTCCCCCGCCCCCATCGCTCCGCGAGCCCCTCCCCGTCACGGCCCCGCCCGCGCAGCCAATGGCCGGGCGCGCCACGCCCCCGCCGCCATCTTGCTCAGGGGCAGCGCCGCCATCTTTGTTGTGGGCAGGGGCGGGCAGGGCCGAGTGTTTGGGAGAGGGCTGCTGGCCGGGGGCTACGGGTCGGGGCGGAACCAGGGCAGCGTCCGCAGAGCAGGACAGGGGCGGCAGGGTCTGGCCCGCTGTGCTGCAGGAGCTGTGAGAGCCTCGGGCTGTACCTGGTGCTGGCACCGGTTGTGGCCTCTCGCCCCCCCCACCCCAAGCTGTCCTCCTGCCCCAGAGCACTGCCCGAGGCACTGAGCTTCCCCCCAAAGACAGTTACAGCCCCCTCAGCCTGTCACTGGGCACTCCAGGGACAGGCTCTGCTGTTCCACCGCCTCCCCGCTCGGGGAAAGGCTGCTGTCGTGTTCCCAGTTAGCCTGAGCAGTGCCAGCTCGGTGCTGCTCCATCCCCAAAGTCCCACCACATCAGGCAGCTGCAAATCTTCCACATCCGAACTAGCTGCAGTCTGGAGTCTAAGAAAAGGCTGTTTCCCAGTCGTTTGTTTCGTAACAGATTTACTTTAAAATTAGAAATGCATAATATTTTTGGCAGAGGCAACTCACAGGCAGCATTCGAGTGGTGCCTAAAACCCCTGACCCCAAAGCTGTGGCCCTGGAGCTGGAACAGCCCCAAGCACTGGCAGCTCCTTTGGGAAGTGTCCCTGCACCCATCTCTTAGGTAGCCTGTTCCTAGAGAGTGGATGACTGTGGTTCCTCTGACTTGTTACCCCATAACTGCCTCCTCACAATTAAAACTTGGGCAAAGGACAGCGGTGCTGTGGCTCCAGTGCTTGCCAGCGTGGAAGACTCAGGGTTACTAAGCTGTCCCCTATTGTGCCAGTCCCCAGAAGCTAAATGGATGCTGGCCCAGCCCAAAGCCTGTAAGGTCTGAGGTCTGACCAGCAGAAGGATGTGTAAAACAAACTCATAGCACCAACTCTCAGCCTGCTGTAGAATAAATGAAATGACTTTTCAAACTGTTAGTGGGCCCATAGGCTCCCCTGGAGGTAGGACTGAAATTGTTCACAGCCGGTAAAGCAGCAAAAGTCTTCTTTTCCTGGTTTGCTGCAAAGAAACCCCTTTGGCCCTTAGGGTTGAACAAAGTGGGTGGTAGGAAGAACTCTGGCGGGTGTTGCCATCTCCCGTGTTACCCCCTAAGTTTGTTGACAGTGAAGCTGGTCCCTATCAGCACCATTTTATAAACAGTGAAACGAAGCTGGAAAGAAATTTGCTTTAAAGCTTCCTTGAAAAATAAAACTTGGCTGGAACGTTGAAGGTGGTCGCAGGCCTGGACTCAGCAGCAACTCTGTCAATGTTGTGCCAAGGAGCTGAGGCACAGCCACGCTTAAAAAGGTTTTAAAAAACACTTAATATGCTGTAGGCAATAAACATTCTTCTGTGGGCTCAGAATCTTCATGTGCTGGATATGAACAGCTGCCAGATGGGAGAGCTGCAGGTGGCTCCCACTGACTGGGTGAGAAACCTCCCTGATCCTGCAGGCCCTGCTGCTATCTCCCCCTCTGTGTCACAGATGTCTGGGGTGGTGGCCGGGGGCTGGTCAGACCCACCCTCAGCTGGTCAAGGGTAAGTCAATAAAGTGCTTTAAATCACATCACTTGGTCCCACAGCCACATCCTGCAGTGACTTCTTCAGGGTTGGAGAGGCCAGTTCAGCAGGAGAGGACTTGTGCTGTGACAGGGAACACACAGCTCCTGCTGCTCAGCCCACCAGCCCCAGGCTCTGCTGCTTTATAGCCCCTCGTACATCCCCTGTGGATCTGAGCAAGGCTCTCACGACCAGCTACAAGAAAAAACTGATCCGAGAGGCCACTGTCTTGCAGCCTGTTGATGAGAATATTTTCTCTTCTTCTGGGAAGTAGGGGATGCTGTCAGCCACCTCCTGAACAACATCTGGACGTACTTCGAGGCCTTGCTGGACAAGTTCACTGACAACACACTGCTTTACGTGATGGTGCTTCAATGGGAGGAAGGGCACAACAAAATCGATGAGATGATCATTAATGATCTCAGATTTCCAAAATCCACCTGCAAAAGCAAAGGAAGAGGTAAGTTTTATCTTCAGAGAGTCTCTGTAGACCCTGATTTCAAAGAATCACTTTGCGCAAAGCCACAACATTCAGCTGAAGACAGATCTGCTCCAGTTCTGTACAAGGAGAAAGTTGAACCCATCAGTTGTCACCCCTCTGCCCCACCAACACCCTTGATCTCCAGGAATGGCAGGATTTTGTTTGACTAGGTAGGATTTAACCTCCACACCCCATGACAAGGGCAGAGCCAGGAGAATCGGGCAGGCAGTGGAGGTTAGTAATTCTGATGCCTCTGCCATGACCATGCTGAGCTCTTTGCTGTCCCCCAAAGAAAATGCTTTGTCCCCAAAGAACTTTACTAATCATGGCAGCATGGAAGGCTAGGCTATTCCCTCCCTTTGCCAGGAAACCTCGATGAGATCACAGTTCCCTTCCCTCGACCCCCATGTCCCTTCGCGGCTGCCCAGGAGGTGGCAGGCAGTGTCGGTGCCTGCTTGGAATGGGCCTGGCTCCCTCTGCCGGGCTCTGACCCTGCAGGAAGGGCTCTGCTCCACCAACTCACTCTGCGGGTTTTCAAACACGGCTTTGGAGATGGCTGGTGCCAGGTCCTGCAGGCTGATCTCCTCCCGGTCCTTGTGGGCACGCCAGAGACCCAGTGTCATGTTGTTGATCTGCTCCCCTCCTGCGTTGCTGCACAAGAACGAGAAGCTCATTTGTTACGTGTCTGGGAAGAAGGACTGAGGTGGCTGAAAACAGGGGCTGGAGAGCTTTATCTGCCTCTCAAGGTTGTCTATTCACAATGAAATAATGTCCTGGTATCTATAGAGGCTCAAGGCTTGGAGAAGGAAAATAAGAACAAGCCTGTGCTCTGAGGTGGCTCTGACCTCTGCCAAGAAGAGAGGCGATGCACTGGAAGGCCCCATGATGCCACAGAGGGGCTTCTCTCACCTTATGAAGACGAAGATTGCTTTGCGGTAGTTGGTGCCGTACACCACCCACGAGGGTCCCAGGAACGGGATGATCACATCGATCAGGCCCGGGTGCATCTTGTCCATCTCATCAAAGAGAAAGGCCGAACGCCCGCACTTTGTGAGGTTCCCCTGGATCCAGTGCTTCAGGTTTTCCTAGGAAAAACACCCACTGGGCTGTGAGGTACCGAATGCAGCTCCAGCAACCCCACAGCAATGGCTGAGGCCTGAGCTCGAGCAGGATTGCAGGTGCTGAAAGCAGCTTGTCCCTGCTCAGCTCCAGCTCAGAGCAGGAAGAGCCAGCGCCAGAGAGGCTTCCTCTATGTGCTGGGATTTGCACAGTGGCTGTTACAAGCTTTGCTAGCCCACTGTGGTTCTTTTATTACAGATTTAAAGAAGGAGGCAGCAAACTAAAGCTGGAGGTCCAGACTTCCACAGCTCTCCACATTCTTTCACTGTGCATCTACACAGTTCCCAGCTAGCGAGTGCTTTTTGCCAGCTCCTGTTCCTCGTGCTGACCCAGAAGAGCTCTGGCTCTTTATTGTGGCTGAGGTTATCTCAGCATCGATGCCAACCCACACAAAACCATTCTCAGGTTGCCTGGGGACATGTATAACTCTTAACTGGAGCACTTTGCCCAGCACAGGTTTTACCTTCATAGAACCACAGAATCGTTTAGGTTGAAAAAGGGCTTTAAGATCCAGCCTAACTGTTCCCCTAGCACTGCCAGGTCATTGCTGACCCCCGTCCCTCAGCACCGTACCCCTGCTACTTTTCAACTCCTCTGGGGATGGAGACTCTACCACTGTTCCAGGCAGCTTGGGCCAGGGCTCAACAGCCCTTTTGGGGAAGAAATTTTTCCCTCATGTCCAACCTAAACCTCCCTGGGCACAACCTGAGGCTGTCTCCTGTCAGTCTGTCACTCCTTCTTTGAGAGAAAAGATCGAACTCTACCTTGCTCCAAGCCCCTTTCAGGGAGTTGTTGAGTGTGAGAAGGTGCCCCCTGAGCCTCACCAGTGCCCAGTACAATCACTGACGACACTATTGTTGATCCTTCCTGAGAGTTCTCCTTCTAAGGACACAACACAACAAAACTCCAAACACTCAGAGTGCAAAGGTCCAGGTGCTGCTATGGGTTTAGCAGCCAACCTTCCCATTTTGATTTCTTCCCTTTCTCAGCTTTAAGAGGTAGAGTGGCAGGGCTGAGAGTCAGAAGCTGCCAGCCCTCTGAGGAGAGACTCGCAGGTTTTCACAGCCACCGAGCTGTTTGGAAAGCCAGGGGAGCACTGTAGTGCCTTTCATCTAAAAAAAGCACTTTTGTTTGTACTTTCAAAGGGTTGTGTAAATATTTAAGGAATGAGAACACCATCAGGGCAAGGACTGCTGAGAGGAAGAGGGAAGTGATAACCCAGTGCCAGAGCATATCCGTTACCAGTGGATCCTTCAGCCAGCATGTGGAGCCGCACACTCAGCCCTGGTTGTCCAAGAGAGTAAAACAAAGAGCTTTTATTGCTACCGCACTTTAGGAAACAGCCCCAATATGTTATGGTCTGAGGGGCTAGATGGACATAACCAGACCCTGATGAAGCAGAGCTGCGCTGAGGTGCCCCTTACCTTGTACTGCTCGATCCGCTCAGCATGGGGGAAATGCACGATCGGCGAGAACTGGTGAACATAGGGGCTCTGCAGCCCACCCTGGAACAGGTGGCGGACGAGCATGGAGCTCACGTAGGTCTTCCCGGTTCCGGTTGAGCCGTGGAAGGACATAACGAGGGGTTTCTCTGGATTCCGGTTCTCCAGGAACTCCCTCACTCCCTTCATCACCTGCTGCCTCACCAGGGGCTGCCCCACCAGGTTGGTGGCCAGGTCACACTCCAGACCTGCGGAGAAGTCAAACCAGGGCTCAGGGAGCGCAGCTGAAACCCCGCCGGGCGCTGGAGCTCTCCCGGCCGGGGGGCGTCCCTCCGCGGGGCGACGGCTCCGGAAGCCCCCGGGGAAGGCTCTGCCGGAATCACCGCGCCCGCGCCCGGCCTCTGGGTCCCCGTCCCAGCGGCTCCCGCTTCCTCGGGACCCCCCCTTTCCCCCCCCGCCCCGGCCCCTATTCCCGCTGCTGACCGTTCAGGTCGGGCCCGAAGCCGCAGTCGCAGTCCACCGAAAAGCCGCAGCGCAACAGCCGCAAGTCCCAGGCGGCAGCGGTGGGGCGGGCGGCGACCAGCAGCAGCGGCGGCAGCAGCGGGGCCGAGGCCGCTGCCACCGCAGGGGCCATGTCGGG
>JAOXOE010000784.1:5520513-5546480 GCA_028565055.1 Phoeniculus purpureus | reverse complement strand
CTTCTTGCTGCTGTCGCTTCGTCCTGAGCAAATCTTCACTCGCACGGCTACTTGGCGCGATGGGAGCACCCAATGGCCGAGGCCCGAAATCATTGGGTGCAGGAGGCACCGGAGAAGGCGCTTTGGGTTTGTCAACCTTGTCCTTTTTGTTCCTTGTAAACAAGTTTCGCAATCCGCCAGAGATCTTTCTACTATTGGAAGGCGGCTTGGTCACTACTTCTGGTGACATTGACCGATTGTTTGTACGGTTCAACAAGTCTTCCGATCTTCTCCCCGTGAGCGAACCTTGCTCTTGACGACGAGTTGAAGAGTCCTCCATTAGCTGCACCAATGGAGACATTGACCATTTTTTGCCGCCTTCCCTTCCAGTGGACGGCCATGATCCATTGGGGTTGGGATTAGGGGATTGGCCAGGGAGGAGAGGAGAGGAGCGACCGTGATCACTGCTAGTCCTTGCACGTGGAACAGGCAAATGTTGGCCTCTTGCCTCTACAGGCGTTTGGTCTCGCGAGTCCACCGAGTCGGATTGCGAAGCTGTTCTAGCAGCAGCGGCTGGGGGTGCATTTGAAGCGACACCCAATCCTCGCAGCTGCGCTTGCCTGGATGACTCTGCCTGCTGTTGTTGACGATTCATGTCAAGCGAGCCACTTCGGTGCTGGTACGAGTTGACACCATCATTCCCGGCTTCGGGCGCCAACGATACCTTGCCGATAGGTTCCGGAGTCCTCGATCGTTGCATCGATGCTGATCGAGTTGGAGCATCTGTCAGAGGTGCAGATTCGGGCTTGGCCACAGCTGGTGGATTTCTCGCCATACTGTCCGCTTGCTCAGGTCTTGACATGACTTTCATAGCAGAGCTATTGCTTCGTAATCTTGGATCGACCGTAGACTGCGGCTGAGCATTGGACGACATGTCAAGCTTGCGCTGCGTAGGGTGATTCTCCATATGTGACGGAGCAGACACCTGTCTGGCCTGGACCGGTATTTCTTCTCCTAGCGCGATGGGCGCTCGTCCTCGTCCCAACGACGCCATATCCGATTTCGCAGCATTGTTCAACATACTCATGGAATCGTTTGAGATGTTACGAGTGAGCGATCGTTGAGACGACGAGACACCACTGCCGGCTGATCCGGAGCGACTCATGGGCGGTAGAGCAGGTAGAGGAGGCAGAGGAACGTCACGCGGTGGTGGGGGTGGGGGACTGTTGAACCTGCTTTGGGACCCGCCTCCATTGAGGTTGGATGACATTCCCGTACGCCTGACAGGCACTGACTCGTTGGAACTTCCATCGCTCGATGCGACCAAGGAAGATGGTGCTGATTTTTTCATTCGAGTCGTTTCTATGGAATCCATGGTTCCATGACTGGAACTAGTATTAGATCGGGGGATACGTTGCGAGGTGAAGTGGGGCGAAGACGATTCGGAAGGTGGGTTTGGGGGTGCAGGACCCTCCCCCTTGCAGGGGACCTTCCAGCGGCTGAGGCAGCCTCCCCGTGTCTTTTGGTTACTGGAAAGTGCCGGAAGAGCAATTTCTGCTCCAGGACTGATTTCGGCATCACAGCCCCACAGACTGGTTTTCGGTTGGAAGGGACCTTAAAGCTCTTCTAGGGCCAACCCCCCTGCCATGGGCAGGGACACCTCTCACCAGACCAGGGTGCCCAGAGCTTCATCCAAGCCCCTGGCCTTGAACACGTCCAGGGATGGAGCAGCCACAACCTCCCCTGGATCCAGCACTGAAGTCCCTCTAGCCCTCCCATCCCCAGTCCAATGACACCCCCTGGAGCAGGGATCCCCTCGAGAAACAGCATAAAAGTTTATTGTGTGAAAGAACGGCCCCCAGGGGATATGTACAGGTATTTACAGGAAAAACGAATGAGCCTCATTATTTACAACAAGAACCGTCCTCTGCAGGTCTGTACATTGAGAAGGGATCAGGAAAGACCTATTTACAGGCAGGATCCAGCAGCTGTGGACAAGCTGGAACAGAACTGAAACCAAAGGGTGAGACGAGGGGCACTGTGTAGTCATGGACCTCACTGGGGCCGGACCTCATTGGGGCCAGACACTGTCCCATCCCTCATTGCAGCAGAGTGGACCTCCCCGACTGTTGTGCTCCGAGGAGGTGGATGGGAGATGAGAGGTGGCTGCTTCTCCTTCGTTTTGCTTCAAAATTGTGAAGTCAAATCTACCTGGGCCATCTCTTCACCTCCTGGTGCCAGGTGCCTGACCCAGTCCCTTGTCCTACAGCTGCTGGGAGTGGGCAAGTTGGGAGCTGGAGGGCTTCCCAGCACTCGGAGGGTTACAGCTCACTGAAGCGCACTGCTGGCTCCAGCTTGTGTGACAGGGCTGTGAGGACCTTGTTGAACTTCTCGTAACGCTCAGCCTGGCTGCTCTCAGCCCCACGGCTGCCCCAGAGCAGCCGCAGCTGGAACTCGGTGCTGAAGACCTCCAGCAGCTCCGCTCTGCCCTGGAAACCTGCAGAGAAGGGAAGTCAGTTCCCTGAGATGGGAACCTTTACCTCTGGGATGCTCCATCTGGTGCTGGGCTGGAGCTGCACAGTGGGATTGTGGCAGAGGGACAGGGGCTCTGCTGTCCCCATCGCTTACCCTGCAGCTTCACCTCAGCATTGGTGTGGTAGAGACCGCCGTGGTGGGCCACCATCCGGGCTGCCTCCAGGTGGGCCATGACCACCTCCACACCATTGTCGGTTGTCTCCCAGGGCTCAGGGTTCTCCGTGAGAGCCTCATCCCGCTCCAGGAGGGTCACAAGGGGTATGATGTGGGGAAAAGTGGTGTTGGTCAGCGGTGGCCCTTCTGCAGGAAAAGGAACCTTGAGGAGCTGCACAGCCCCAAGCCCCTTCAACCTCCTTCCCATGCATCCCCATCCCATGGAGAGCTCCTCTGACCCTAAGCTCTGCAAAGCCAGGCTGCTGCCCTGCTCCTCAAGGGAGGCTTTAAGGCTCAGCTGTAGCACGCAGTGGCTGTAGCTCTGTAATTGCTGCGCCCCAGGCCATCCCTTCCTTCAACACCAGCTCCTCCCAGCAGGCATTTCTGGTTGTGCTGGGAGGGAAGGCTGCTGTCCCTATTCGGGCTGCACCACGTTTCCCTGGGGGTGCAATGAGGAGCACATTTGCAGCGCCCAGAGCACTGGGTGTTGAAGAGAAGCAGCTTTCTGGCCACTCCATCCCCTTGGCTTGGCACGCACCGCCATGGAGCGCAAGGGTTTGGCTCAGCTGAGCTGTGTTTGTGCCCAGCTGCTGGTTTTATTTAGTTATGAAATGCTTCCTTGGGAAGAAAGGGGCAGCCGAGGCCAAACGGGCCCTACTGGGCGCTGGGGTGGTTCAGCAGCCAGAGGGGAAGCATCTGGCACCAGCTGGGTGAAGGTCGGAGCTTTCAGATGCTTCCCCCTCCAGCTAAGTGGTGCCTGGTTGAAGTGGGAAGGAGCAGGCAGGAGAGAGAAGGGGAGCTTCCCAGTTACCTTTCCCTTCATTCAGGCTCTTCAGGAATTGCTTGAGCTTCTTCTCGTAGAGGATTGCACCCTCCGTGTGCCGCTGCCGCAGCACCATCCAGGTCTGCTCCAGCCGGGCGATCTGAAAGCACATGGGGCAGATGGTGGGTGCTGGGGACAGACAGAGGGTGCTGGAGGCACATGGAGGGTCCTGGGTGTAGATGGTGGGTGCTGGGGGCAGCACAGCCTCCAGGAACCGAGCTTGGGGCTCCCCTCCTGGGGAGCTGGCCCCAGAGCCATGGTTCCCAGTCCTGCACACAGTAGCACCTTCAGCTCTCTGAACCAGCCCCTCTCCCCAGTGCTCATGGCCACAGACAGCCAATCTCTGGCACTAGGACTGGGTTCAGGATTTCTCTCCCCTCCCCGTGCCCCAGGACGGCAGCTTCCCTGCATTGCAGCAGCCTTGAAGATGAGACGCAGGGAGGGGGCAGCCGTTCCACCTCCTTTGTGCAGGCAGGAAGCAAGACTTCCCAGCTGGGCTCGGTTTAAAATTGAATTTTAATCTCCTTTCATCTTCCAAAGGGAGCAGTGTGGCCCAGAGATGCTGCTGCCACAGCCTTCAGACTGATTTGTATTGTACTGGAGGGCAGATTCATTTCCTCCCAGGAACACAGCCCAGCACAAAACAAAAAGCCCAACCACAGAAAAACAATCGGATCCCGGCGGGACTGGGCTGTCTGCTCTGCAGAGGGGACAGCTCTTCCACTTCCCTGCTTACACTCCAGCAGACGCGGCCCCACACCTCCTACCCTGAGCATTTTCCCCCTTCTCCCATCCCAATGGATGTCAGAGCCCACAGGACATAGGGAGAGGGGTGCGTTTTGTGTGAGAGGACACGAGGACAAAGGGATCATCCCCATACCTGCGTCATCTCCAGGGCATTCATCACCGCTGCAAAACTGAACATGTTGCCCATGGTGCTCTTCAGCTCGGCAGCCAGCTGGATGGTTTTGTGGAGCAGAGCCGCCCGCTCTTCCGTGCTGCCCGTGCAGCCCAGGATGTCCACAGCGATCATGATGGACATGGTGTGGAACCTGCCGCGGGGGGAGATGCAGAGTGGAGTCAGTGCAAGGGGGCTGGGGATGCTCCTCGGGCTCAGCTAGAGCTCCTCCACCCCAGCAGGAGCAGTAGACCACCCTCACACCCTGGAGACATCCCAGGGGAGCCAGGCTGTGCCATGGGGATGCAGGGGCTCAGTCAGGGCTCCTCCATCCCAGCAGGAGACCACCCTCACACCCTGGGGACACCCCAGGGGAGCCGGGCTGTGCTGTGCAGGGGGGTGGGGATGCTCCTGAGGCTCAGCCAGGGCTCCCCCACCCCAGAAGGAGCAGTGGTCATCCCTTTACCCCAGGAAGACTCCAGCAGAGCCAGGCTGTGCCGTGCAGGGCAGCCCAGTGGGTTGGCCTCAGCCATACCATACCGTTCCAGCAGGTCCAGGCGGAGCTGGTGGCCATGGGGCAGGGTGAGCAGCTCCATGCCAGAGCTCACCCCCATGAGCCGCTGCATCTCCACCGTCACACCCAGTATTCGGGCAACCTGGCAAGAAAGGTGAGAACTGATTAGATCTTTGTTAATTCAGGAAGCATCCTCAAGCAGCCTCCTGCCCCAGCCCAGCCTCTGCCTGCCCAGCAGAGATGCTTCAGTGTTTGGGATGCCCTGATGCCCAGCGTTGCTCTGTTTCCCTGCCAGCCCAGAGTGATCAGAGGGCAGCAGTGCTCATCCCTCGCCCCTGGCCCTGGCCATACCAGACAGTCCACTTTGGTGATGTGTTTGGCCAGCGTCTTCACATCCACCTCTGCCAGCAGTTCCTTGACCTTTTTGAGCACAGCCATCTCCAGGGGTTTGTTCTCCAGGGGGATGAGCAGGGACTGGAAGGCCGCAGGGTTGAAGGAGGAGATTGTCTCCATGGTGGGGGGCACAAAGCCCTTGTAGTCCAGGTCTCCTTTCAGCCTCTGCCCTGCCTCTGCTTCCCTGGAGCCATTCTCCACAGTCACTTTCTGTCCTTCCTCCGCCTTTAGCCTCTCCACGTAGCTCTTTGTTGGCAGCTGCTTGATGTCATGAGCCGGCCGGTCTCTGCTGATGGGCGAGGTGGGGTGGAGCTGGCAGTAGTGCCCCGTGTCCGGGTCACTGTAGCTGTTGACGGAGGGAGAGGGGGAGGCGCGGGCATAACCGTGGCAGGGAGTCGAGTGGCTGCTGTGGGCAGGGTCTGGCAGAGGTTTGCTGTTGTTCCCTGGGCATAGCTGGGGCTCGCTGGACCTTCTGATGACTGGAGAGGCCGGGGCAATCCCAGCCGCTTGGCAACCATGTGGCTTTAGCCGAGTAACTGTAGGGAGCAGAGAAGACCCTGTTACTGGAGCCTGTGGATACTCTCACAGATAGGGACTACAGATGCAGCAGCCTGGAGACACAAGGCTCAGAGAAAGCTCTGCTGCCTGAACAGACTTGGCTGGTCCCAGGAGAGCAGCAGGACAATGTGGCTGAGACTGGCAGAGCTCAAGGCTATCGGGACAGTTTTCTCTACCCTGCAGATCTGGGGTTTCACTGTCAAGGGGTGATGCAGGGGCTTGTCTCTGCAGCCAGCTCTGGCCTCTCCCCAGGCCCCTGTATCCCACCCCTGCCAAACCCAGCCTGACTCCTGTCCCCAGGGTTCCCAGTGAGGTGCAGGGGTGATGCCTACCTGTGCTGTAGGCGGGTGACGCTGGGTTCTCGGAGATGGGGGACATCGGGGAGTGCAGGTCTTGGATCTGGTCCACACTGACGGCGCAGTTGCGAATGATATCTCTGTGGTGGGGCAGGGACACACTAAGGAGGGGACAGATGGGGAAGGTTAGTCCCTGTAGACAGGGCCTGGGGCAAGGGCAGAGGGGCTGGCAGGAGGGTTTGTTGTCCCATCACCTCCCCTTGGTGATTCCACAACCACCCGTAATGAGCTGAACCCATAAGGAGCTAAGCTGGAGCAGGAAGCCTGCAGTGCCTGCAGGCAGCTGGGAGCAGGAGGGGTCAGGACCTGTCTAAAGCAGAGAGACCCCTGCTGCTGCTGCTGCTGCTGCTGCTGCTGCGGCTGCTGCTGCTGCTGTTGTTGGGGAGTCTGGGCATGTGGAGCAGGAGGAGGAGATGTCTTGATGGATGGGATGGCTCAGCTCCAGGGTGCTCTGGGGAACTGGCTCTAGCCAAGAAGCTGCAGAGGAGAGTTTTCTAGGGTTGTGCTGTGAGAGGATATTCGATTCAGGGTACTTGATTCTATTTCCACCCAAGAGCTGTGTCAGGACTGTCAGGTGAGCTCTAGCTCTAACCCACAGCTTAGGAGAGGTGGAAAGTGCCTGGAATTTGGACAGGGTTCACCATGTTGTGAAAGATGCTGTGTCTGAGTGGGCTTGAGAGCAGGGAGGGACGTAGGGAAGCAGCTCATTCCCTGCTCTCCTTTCCACGGGTGAGGGCTGGGCTGCTGTGATGTGTTTTGTCTGTGCCTCTGCAGTGGGAGGAGGACAGGAGAGCAGCAGCAGTGATAAGGGGTTTGGGGAAAATGTGAGCGGTGAGGAGAGACTGATGGATCTGGGCTCTTCTTCTGGAAACACATATGCTCTCCTGGAAGTCTGAGTGTTTTCCTTTTCCCTGCCATAACAGTTGGTTGCCTGTTTTCTGCTGGTGTGTTTTCACCCTGTTCTTGGGCTGAGAAGGTCGAGAAAGCAGATTGGTTCAGTAACAGGCCGTGGGGACAGGCAGGAGGAGATGGGTCTCCCTTGGCTGCTCTGTGTGAGGGTGTATGTGTGGCTCTGCCTTCCCTTCAGGGCTCTGGGCAGCTCAGGGCTGCCAAAAACAAGCCCTGCAAAGGAAATCTCCTTCTTCACCTCTGGAGAAGCCCAACTGCTGCAAGGTTAATGCAAGTAGATCAGCTGCAGACCACCATCAGCACAGGTCCTCTGGTTTCCTCCTGCCTAGGAGGCTTTAAGCTCCACTTGGTCCCTCTTTGCAGATGCTCCAGCTGAACACAAAGGGCTCTACAGCTAAAAAAGCCCTTCCAGACCAAACCAACAAATGGCTTCTTGGTGCCTGGGACTGGCTCTCCTCTTACACCTGCCCAGGAAAGTTCTGCTCCCTGGCTCCGACAAGCCCTGGCACACTGCTAATGCTGGAATGGTCGATAGTAAAACACTCTCTGGCTTCTGGCCTGTGATGCTAAAGTCACAGCTGCTCACTGGGTGCCTGCTGCAGTAGCTCAGCACGGCTGGCACGCAGCCTGGGAGAAAAACCCAGCTCCAGCTGGGTACCAGTTCCTCCCCTTATACCTTTGCTGGTCTCTCTCTTTCACCCCTGATCCCAAATCCCAGCCCAGAGAGCAGACTCAGAGCTCAGCAGTGGTGCTGCCTCAATCCCACAGGCTGGTCCTCAGCCCAGCACACGAGCATGTGCTCACCTGGTTGGGCACCCCTCAGCCCGGGTGATCTTGTCTGCTGTCAGACCATCCGTCATGGTGATGCTCCTCCTCTTGATGTGCCCCCCTTTCTGTGTGGTGGGGCTGTGGGGGCCCCCGTGCTTCCCGTTGGCCAGCCCATAGCTGGCTTCCAGGTAGCGCAGGGGGAAGGTGCGGTTGATGGGGCAGTAGACGATGGCTCCGCTCTGCTCTGAGATGGCCTTGCGGTTGCCCACGTAGAAGCGGACGAGGGCAGGCACATTGTCGAAGCTCTCCTGCTCAAAGAGGTACTGGACTCGGGTATGGCCCTCGTTGGACTTGATGGTCACCTTGTTGATCTTGAAGTGGAGGGGCTCATTGCGCCAGCGGCACGTCAGCACATAGTCCCCCAGGCTGGTGAGCGAGTCACGGATGAGGAAGTCACCGTTTCTCTGCACGAGGCTCTCTGACACCTGGTAGGGGACAGGGCAGAAGCTCAGGCACAGTCAAGCTCTTGGGACTGTACTGGATGGACTGGGAGACATGGCTGGATGCTCCAGTGGGGCACTGGCTGGTTCTACTTGCCCCCGGCTCTGAGCTGCAGGATGTTGCCCTTGCCCAGAGGCTTCCCAGGAGGACAAGTTTCTGTGTGGCCTCATGGAGGTCTCTCCAAGCAGCCCAGACACAGGATTCTCAGAACCACCCCCCTTTCCCTTCTCACCTCCCGGGGAATGCGGCCGTGATACCAGGCATGGCTGCGCAGGTCAGTGCTGCTCAGCTTCAGCTCCTCTTCTAGCTCCTTGTGAAGTTTCTCCGGCGACGAGTCGAGGATGTATTTCTCCTTGGAGAACTGTACAGGGGAGGAGAGACAGCGTCAGGCAGTGCAGGGAGGGAAGGGCTGACTCAGACTGGGCTGGCAGGGTCCCCATGTCCCCAGTGCAGGACTCTCTGTGGCAGAGGCACTGGTGGTGCCACCCAGCAGGAGCAGACCTGTCCCTGGTGGACAGGTAGCACAGAGCTGTGTGTGAGGCAACGGATGCGGGTGGGATCATGTGTCTGGTGATGTCCAAGTCCTGTCACCAGCAGCACGTGGAGGGTCTCCTGGTGGCATCTCCACATCACACCAGACCACTCTGTCCCTGGTGTGCTGCCCCTCTGCCCCAGCACAGAGCTGAATGTGATGGGGCAGGAGAAAACCCACCCCAGCTCCCTCCAAAACACCTTCAGAGCTGAACCACCACAGGAAACTTTTCCAGGAGGAAATCCCTCTTATTCCTCTGCCTTGAAACATTCACCATGGTCCCTCCTCCAAAGGGTTAACTCGCTGTGTTTAGCCTGACAGTGGCATGAATAGTAATGACAAATTCGAAGGGAACCTTCTGCATCCAAATTAGCTTTTAACTGGCACTGGTGCACCTGAGCCTGGAGGATGCAATTTGCCCCCTCCCTTCCCCAGGAGAGATAAGGAATGGCGTCATGGCTCCCATCGGCTGGAGCCAGCCTTGCTCCCTGCCAGCGTTCCCGGAGGGCAGCCGAGGATGCCGAGCTGCCAGCACGGTGGAGATGGTGCTTGTTTGCAGTTGCTGCGTGCTCTGCTCATGAGGCTTGTTCCCCCCGGTGGGTGTAAGGTGCCGAGTCCTGCTCTGGTGCCAGTGCCTTGGCAGCGCTGTGGTGGAGCCAGCACTCCCAGATTCCCTCCACATCCCCGATGGGTGATGCCATGTGAGAGAGGGATGTGGGTGCCTCTGCCATGGACCAGCAAGCCTGGATGGTGCTAGCAAGATACCACTTTCCACTGCTCCCATGAGGGAGGGTGTCTCAACAGCCTGGCTCCACCTCCAGTGGCAATGCCAGGGTGAGAAGGTACCACAGGCCAGTCCAACTTCTTGGTGCCTGTTAGGGCAGGATGCTACTGGTGTCTCAAGGAACAGGCTAGGGCTTGAAACCCTGCTGACGCCACTTTAGCACTGCCGCTCACGGCTGGTCTTGAACGGCAGCTGGCTCCCCAGAACACTGGGACCTGCAGCCCCATCCCAACACAATGGGGACTTGCCTCAGAGCCAATGCCTTTGCCCAGCACCTCATCCTCTGCACCCTGTAGTAATTCCATCTGCTCCTCAAGTAGGAGAAAGAGTAAAGCACTGCACTGCACTGCTCTCCTGCCTCGTACCTGCTGCTCTTGGGGTGCTCCTAGGACCCCACCAAGTTCTTCGGCAGGAGCCTGACCCCAGGTACCCTGTTTTCCTGGGTTCAGTGCTCCATGCCCCATAGTAGCTGCATTTATCAACTCAGGAAGACAGTGATGCTGCCCCAGGGATCCTGCTCCTGCCTGGGGAGGGGGAAGGAGGTTGCAAAGGGCTTGCCCTCACCAGCCTGGACCTGCCCTTGTTCCACCCTTCCCAATTCCAGTCTAAAGGTGCTGGGATAGTGGGAGCAGCCTGTGAAAACAGTTCAGACTGAACTCTGACTTGCTCATCCAAACGTGTTCACTGTCCACAAGAGGCCACAGGAGCCGCAGGGAGCTGACCCAGGAGACACAGGGGTTGTCCCCTCCTGACCAAGGGTCACAGGGAGCTGAGGACTTGCTGCTGCTCCAGGGCCCTCGTGCAGACAAGGCCAGCAGTCGCTGCTGAACTCTATTAAAAATAAATGGAAGCTGGTGGATGCTGCCAGGGTCCAGCTGCCTCCCAAGGGGACGAGGCCAAGCAGATGCCGTCTCCATGACAACTCATCCTCTGTCACCAGCAGACCTGGCTTGGCCCAGAGGCACTGAGGGAACCTTGACTGTGCACCTTCCCTGCGGCGTGGCTCACCCCAAATTCTGGGGCAGAGAAGGACCCTCTGGGAGCTTCCCCTGTCTATGCAGGCTAAAGCTGAGCCGGGAGCAGGCTAGAGCTGCCCCTGGAGCAGGGATTAGCGCCTGTTCTGCTCGACGTTGTACATCTGGGTTCCCCCCCAAATCCTCCCCATGCAAATACGCTGGATAACAACCGCAAACCCAGCTGAGCAGTGCCCGGCGTCTCCAAGCCTGGATTTGGGCAGCAGCCGGCTGGCAACCATGCCAGGAGCCAGGTGCTAAGCTGGCAGGAGAGAACAGGAGGTTTGGGAGAGGTGAGGGAAGGTTTGCATCTTGCAAACGGAGTTGTGAAGAGAGGCTGCCATAAGCCACCTTCTCCAGCAGTGTGGAGGCTGTCCATCCTCTCCTCAGCTGGGCAAGGTCCCATCTGACCTGCATGGCTACCAAAAAGCTTGGAGTGACTGCACAGCTACGATGGAGAAACAGCAGGAGATCATGGGGGAGCCCTTTTCCTTGGTGCAGAGTGGCTCGAGAGCCTCTCACTCTTCCAACACCCACCAAAATCACTTGATTGCTCCATGCAGGAGCTGGCCTCTCTGAAGCCCTCAGTGCAGAAGACCTCCCCATGCTTCCCACAGCTCCCAGGTCTCCCTGCAGAGACTGACTTTCCCCAGCTCAGGAGCATTTCTCGGCAGAGCCTGGCTCGTGGGCTGCCAGCTGGCCAGGGGCCGAGGCACGGCACAGCACGGCAGGACATGGCAAGGCGGCACAGCCCGGCCGAGCGCTGTCGGGAGCCTGTAAGCGGATGTCTGAGCGCCGCGCTGAAAGGGCACTGCTTGGCGCTCGCGGCTGAGCCAAGAGGACATCAAAAGCTGCCCAGCTCGACGCGAGGTCTTGCATACTAGTGGGTTGGGTGTGGGGAAAAGCCTTGCCTTCCACTAGCACCTAGCGCGTGGTGCTGGCCTTCCACACAGAGCCCCAAGGCCTCTTCCAGCTGAGCGGGAAGAAATGGGGTTTAGAGTGCTTCTCCAAACCAGCCACACCAGACTAACCAGCTCAGGAGCTGCCAGAGATGATGCCAAGCTCTGCTTGAGAAATCCCAACCAGTAGCCAAGCTGGCTTGGCTGGAGAAAGGAGAGCTCCTCTGGCACATTCAGCACCCTGATGGACTGTCCCAGGAGCTGGGGAATCCTCTGGAGCTGCCGCGCAATGGGGGCAGCCCCCACGAGAATCAGTTCCCAGGGCTCTCCACCCCTGACTCGCCGTGATGCTTTCTTGCGGGAGGAAGATCCTCCAGCCTCAGCCAAGGAGCAAGGACTGGAGCTGGCAGAGGAAGGGCAAGGGCTACAGGGATGGAGGGTGATGACCTCTGCTTGGTGTGAGGAAAGCTTCAACGGCTGGCATTTGGCTTTTTCCCCTTGGAAGGGTGATCTTATGAAACAGGAGTGATTTGCAGTCTGCTCTCCTCTCCCAGATCTGGAGGAGTTGCAGCTGAGGATGAAGTCAGTGTGGAGAGCAAGGTGTACTCACACCCCACCCTGCTCCTCTGCAGATAACATCTGACTAACCTCAGGGCACTGAGCGCATCTGCTCTGCCTCCTGCTCTGGTGCTGCCTGCCCTATGCTGGGACCCTCGGCAGGGAAATCCCACCTTCTGGAGTTTTCTACTCCTGCTCTGGGTGCTGGAGCAGCTGCATAGCCTGGGAAGCAGAACTGGGAGGAAATGGAGTAAAAAGCCACTGGGAGCAGGTGTATGGGGAAAGCCCCAGAATTGTGTGAAGGGTCTTCTCTGCTTCTCCTGTAGCTGGCAGTGGGCTACTTCAGAGACAATGTCCTTGCTGAGACACATCCAGCAAAGCCAGGAAGCAGCCTGTGAGCCTGCCTGGAGCAGGACTGCTGTGCCCACCCGTCCGGCTTCCAGGTACCACTGGAGAATGGTTAGTCCATCCCGCGTGACCACAACAAGAAAATCCCCTCACAAACAACGCTCAAGTTCTTATGAGCTTGCTCTTGGTCTGCATGTCCCGCTGTGAGACAGCCTGTTCTGCTGATCCTGATATCCATATGGGAAATAAATCATTTGCCCTGTCTTGCAGTGACTCTGGACATCTGAATGGCCTCTGAGAAGGCACCAGCCCATCTGTCCACCCCATGGGAGACTGAAGGCATCTCGTGGGTTTGCCACATCTCCCTTAACCCCCTCTGAAGGTGGACTTTGACTCAGGACCTTAGTCCTACCATTCAAAGCCCTTTCTAGGCCTGGTCCTGGCTACCCACAGGGTCTCCTTTCCCCTTGCCTGTGCTCCCTTTGTGACAGCTCTGGAGCAATTGTGTCTGGCTGGCAGGGGTGGGGTGCAGCTGGGGGCTGATGGCCAGGAACATCTGGGTGCTGTGAGGTGGGACAAGCGCCCCAAGTCATGCGATGGGGTGGTTGGAGTATGCTGCTACCACTGCCCTGAGGAAGCAGGTCTCCAGTGCGGTGATGGGGTGTGTGTATATACACATTTCCATCCATCTATATATTACTTATCTCACTCCAAGAAGGCAGCAGCGGCTGCTGCTGCATCCCTTTTCGGAGCTGCTATTGGCCAGAAATGATGTCAGTGCTTCCCAGGCTGGGTGCACTGCCATTGGCGGTGAGCAGGGATGCGGCTGTCAGCTGGAAGCGCTCCAGTCATTCATGGGGACTTCAGTGTGTGTTTGCTGGGCACACTTGGACACAAATAGGTGGTGAAAGATCTGACAGAGCCAGGTGAGCACTTAAGGCTTTACTTTTAACTCTGCCAGGGGTTGGGATGGAGTGCCCTCCATCCCCTCTCACATCGATCCGTGAGAGCCAAACGCCCACCTGTCTCTCCCTTGTTCTGGCAGCAGCTGGCTGGATGCTCCCCCCATCGCCCCGTGCGATGTGCAGCCCATGGGCTGCTGCACTAGGGCACATCCCACCGTGTTGCTCAGTGTCCTTTGGACAACCAGGAGAAGCTCTTCTGCTTTTCCCTCTCCCCCCACCTCCACCAGCAATCAAAATCCCTGGCTTTGCACTGAGATCAGCCGCAATCATGACAAGACTTGAAATGCTGCTTCTGGGCTCTGTCTTACCCAACGTAATCTCCAGAGCTCAGCACCTACCTCGCTCAGCAGGAGAACTGAATAAGATCACCAGCTCTCTATGCTGCCAGCTCCCTTCTAACTTGCAGTGTGCTATAGCTCCTGCTTCTCACCGGAGCCCACCTGGCTCCTGCAATCCTAACACCTCCACTCTCTAACCCAATAAAGGAGGGAATCAGTTCCTAGCACCCTGTCCCTCCTGTGCCAATGCTGGTGTCCAAAAATAGGCCACCTAGACCCGTGCCCAGACAGCGGCAGTGCTGGAAGCGCCACAGGACGGGTGACAGATGGATCCCAGCTTTCTCTCACCAGTCAGACCTGTGCAGTGCAGCAGATCTGTGGGGAGCCAGGCCAAGAAGCTTGAGTGTTCAAGAAGCTTGAGTGTTCATCTGGGCTCAGTGTCTGCGCCCAGTGATGCTCTCAGCAGATATCAGCTTTTAGGGGCCGCAGAATGCTGCCCATAGAAACATTTAGATTGGAAAGGACCTTTAAGATCCTCAAATCCAACCCTTCACCCAACTGTCCCAAGACCACCGCTAAACCCTGTCCCTGAGCTCCAGATCTCCACGACTGTGAAACACAGCCAGGGACGGCGATTCCACCCCCTGCCTGGGCAGCCTGTTCAATGCCCGATGACCCTCTGTTGTGGGTGAGAGGGTCTCTTCAGAGTCCTGCCACTAACTGCTGCTCGGGGGGTGCTCCGCTCACCTCACCCTTGCCGGGGGCAGGTGGGACCCTGCCTGCACCGTACCCGGTGCAGCGGAGCACCCCGGGAAAGCAGACTCCCCCCTTCCCTCCCGCACCCACGGAGCCGCCCCATCCCGCACTGCCCCCGCAGTCCTCCGCGTCCCCCGCTGTGTTCCCCGCGTCCCGCTCACCTGGACCTGCATGAAGGAGCCTCGGTAGAAGCAGCAGGCAGCCGCCGACAAGGCGCTCCACAGGCTGCATCGCTCCGTCATGGTGCGGTGAGCCCGGCCCGGGGCTGACCCAGCCCGGTTCGGCCCGGCCCGGCCCGACCCCGCTGCTGCCGCCGCTGCCGCCGCCGCCGCCGGGCTTCAATTTCAGCCGCTTCCCCGATTACCTCATCCCTTGTCGGCAGCGCGGGGCGGCACCGGAGAGGCAGCTCCGCCCCTGGGCCCGCCCCGGCACCGCGGACCCCCGAGGAGAACGCGCTGCTCCGAGGGCAACGGGCACCCACGGCACCCCTGGCCCGCCCAGGGAACCCGCTCCTCCGAGGAGAACCGGTACCTTGAGGAGAACCAGCATCCCCAAAGGGAACCGGTACCTAGCGGAGAACTAGCACCACCAAAGGGAACTGGTACCTAGAGGAGAACCAGCACCGCCAAAGGGAACCAGTACCTAGAGGAGAACTAGCACCCCCGAAGAGAACTGGTACCTAGAAGAGAACTAGCACCTCCGAAGGGAACTGGGACCTAGAGGAGAACCAGCACCCCCAAAGGGAACTGGTACCTTGAGGAGAACCCTCTCCTCTGAGGAGAATTGGCACCACCGGTACTCCCAGCCCACCAAGGGAACTGGCTCATCTGAGGAGAACTAACACCCCTGAAGGGAACTGACTCTATCTGAGAACCATCTCCATCTGAGAGGAACCGATTACCCTAAGAAGACCTGGCACCCCTGGAATGGAACTGGCACCTTGAGGAGAACCCACTCCTCTGAGGGCATGAGGGGTGCTGGCAGTGTGGGTTCCCCTTGGAGGAGTGAGTTCTCCTCAAGGTGTCAATTCCCTTCTTGGGGTGCCAGGTTCTGCACTCCTGGCCCACCAAGGGAACTGGCTCCTCTGAGGAGAACCAGCACCCCTGAGGAGAATCAATATCCTGAGAGGACCTGGCACCCCTGGAAGGGAACTGGTATCTTGAGGAGAACCAGCTCCTCTGAAGGAAAAAAGCACTGCCAGCAGAGTTCACAAAGGGAACCAGCTCTTCCAAGGAGAAATGGCACCCCTGAAGGGAACTGGCACCTTGAGGAGAACCAGCTCCTCTGAGGGAATCCAGTACCGCAGCCACCTGCACCCTGAGAGGAACTGATTCCTCTGAGGGGACCCACCACCCTAATCTCCCCTTCTCAAATCCACCTGCTCTTCTCAGTGACACACAGAGGTCAGGGTCAGCCTCATCCCTGCTGGCTCACTGCATCTTCTGTCACCCCCACCCCAGTGATGCCTTTCTGGGGACACACATGGGTGCGAGGAGCCGGCTGGCTGCTTCCCACGTAGGCCGTCTGCGGGTTGTGTTTAATTAAGGCTCTGCTTTGGTTTAATCAAGGCCACAGTTTCACTTATGCGATGTGCGAGGCAGTGCTGGTGACTCAAAGCACCTGCTCCAGCCCTGACTCCTGAAAATCTCCTCAAACCCCCCACGTGAACACAGTGCTGATGCCCTGCCCTGGCCACTGGGATGGGCAGGGGTCCCTCAGCACCCAACAGTGGTCAGCCTGTGCCCAGCTGGACCCTCCAGCTCGGTCCCACATGCCCCAATCTGGGCTTTGGTAATGGGGGGCTTTCTGCTCCCATCCTGCCCACTGACCCCCAGTGCACCCCTGTCCAAGGGGATGCTGTGAGCTCAGAAAGGAATTCCTGCCGTCACGAAATGCAGAACCCTGTGGCCTCCCCACTAATTAATTCAAACAAGCCCCTCGCAGCAGCCAGGGCTGATGAGATACAGGTCCCCCGAGGAGCTCCTCTGCAGAACAAAGAGCTCAGGCCATGCTCTGTCCCTGGTTTTGCAGGGGAGATAGGGGATGGGAGAGCAGGACAGGGTTGAGGCACAGAGAAAGGCTGGCAGCATGCAGCCTGAGGGTAGCGAACACGAGGCAGCAGGTGCTCATGGATCCCACGGGTGCCTGCGGATCCAGCGGGACAGGTGGGGAGCTCAGACACTCCTCTTTTCCTCTCGCATGGGGCTGAGGGACAGAGCAGATGGCAGTGTGCAAGGAGATGCTGCTCCGAAAAGATCCGACAGTGAATCATCCTCCTGCCGAGGCTTCTCCCCCGCAGCGGGCTCTGCGCTTTCCCTGAGCCTCTTGTGGGTGCCTCATGGGGCGATGCCTGCTCTGGCTCTGCCTGTGCTGCCCGTTCACAAGGGGAAGCTGCAAACCTCTGACTGGGCGCTGAGACACATGGCAGCTTCACCAGCTGCTGCTTCCCTGAAAGGGTGACACCATCCCACAGCTCCTTCGCCTGCGCAAGGGCCAAATCTCGGCTGGGTGGTAGCAAATGGAGTTGGGTTTGCAGATCCCACAGGCAGCTTGGAAACCCTAAGGCTGCTATTAAAGTACATTCATTACCAAGTACTTATTGATACTGGCTTTTCGACTCCTTCCTAGCTCCTGGTTGTACCTCTAGTCTCGGCAAATGTGGTGCTGGGATTGTTGGCCCTGGCTGGTGCATGACTGATGCTCAAAGGCTGATGTTCCTGGTGCACATCTGGACACAGACCTGCCTGTAAGCCTCTGCTTTGCAGCACATTCTCTCCCTCTTCCTGAGTCTCTCCTTTACCGGTTCATTTCTTCCTGCCTTTCCTCTGCTCACCCCTGCAGCAGTTTGCCCGCTGCTCAGTCCCCTCCCAAGACATAAAGTGACGACCTGCTGCAGTGGCAGGTCCCAGTCCTGTCCCTGCTTGCTTCCAAGAGCTCCCAGGCACAGCAGCCATCTTCCCATTCCGAATCTTGTGGACCCTGGAGCTGAACATTGCAGGGTGCTGAGCACCCCACAGCTGCACAGGCTTCCAGCCAGCACGGTGCCTGCAATCAGCCCGAGTGCCCTCATCACCTCGGTCACTCACGCTCCGGATAATTACTTATTTGACTAAAATAGCTGCTGCCGCTGCAGCCGTCAGTTGTTTCCGTTAGTGAAGCAAAGTGTCCTATAAATCACAGCCCACGGGCCATGTCTGGGCAAATAACAGGCAGATAGTGTGAGTCTGGGATCTGCCTGGCCAGCAGGGATTTCTCCTGGCTCACTAAAAAGAACTTGATCCCAAAAGTAAAGCCATGCCTACGGCTCACACCTATTTCCTTCTATTAGCTCATGTCTGTCTCTGGGTGCATGTCCTGGTAGCACAAGAGAAAACAACCCAAATCACCCAGCTCTGCCCCTCACCTTGCTTTCACAGGACTTGCCCACATGAGCTCTTGCGCATCCTGAGGTGCCCCATGCAAAGCCCAGTCAGAGCCTTGAAGCTCCCACTGAAGCCTCAATGCTCCAACACATCCCACTTCCAGCCCTTTTTGCTCCCACACGGCTAAAGGCAGCGGCGAGGAGAGACAGCCTACCTGTGGGATCACTCTGCTAGAGGTTAACAAGCCACATCTGACCCCATTAGGTTGCCATACCTGGCATGCAGGGTCTTCACTAGCACCAAGGCTGGACCCAGAGTGGGCTGACGGCCCCATGAGGAGGATCCTGGTGTCCAGCCAGCTCTCTCCTGAGCCTGCTGGTTGGTGCCGCCATGGGGGGGTCCCACATTTACATGTCTGGCTACAGCCATCATTGAGAGCCCCAAGCCCAAAAGAGGAAGGTTCAGGGCTCTGCACTGATTACAGCAGCCAAGTGGGCATCTCAGGTCACTTCCCACCAACCACACAACATCCCCATCTGGCAGCTGGACTCAGGAGGCTCCAGCCCTTCACAAACAAACTCCCCAAAGGCTCTGGCACAGCAGCGACCACCAGGGAAGATTTGCAGTGCTCCATCCCCAAACCACAGAGCATCCCTGCCACCGTCCTGCTGCGCCTGCCCAGCTCCCATCGTGCCAGCAGCCTCCCGCAAAGGCCCCGCTCTCCTCTGGAGCCAGGCGCCTCGCTAATGAATTTCTGGCCAGACATGAAGAGTCCTCAGGAATGTTAATAGTTTGCTGGAGGATAAGCGAGAGATTTGGAGAGATTTACACCAACTTTCATGTGACAGCCCCAAAAGTGGCTCAAACCCTTCCGTTTCATGATGTGGAGGCAGAGGGAAGAGGCTGCCCTGAGTCTGCAAGTGATGGGGAGCATGAAACACCGACAGCCCCTATGGGATCAGCAGTTGGGGGACTGCATAGGCTTTCTGTCTCACCTACCTCCCTTGGCCTCGCTGTTTCTGACAGCGAATTTTGTTCCAGGACCAAAGGGAGAGCCTGGAGCAGGTGATGGGACCGGGGATGCAGGACCCAGCCAGCCCTGGGGCTACCCCTCACCCTGCACCTGACTGGGGCAGGCTGGTAGAACACTCAGCCTCTTACCTTCACGTATTCACTGCCAGACTCCAGGCCATCGTGGTGGCTAGAAGGAAGAGGAAAATAAAAACACATAAGTAAAGGGCAGTGGGTTGTGACCATCAGGTCAAAGGCAGTGGCGGCACAGACCGGGGAAGCGGGGCTCTGCGTCCCTTGTCTTGCCACAGGGTCAAGAGCATGGCCATGGTTTGGGCAGAGGTTCCAGGGCCCCAGCACTGCTCCTGCCTGCTCTGTGCCCACTCTCAGCGCAGAGCTTAGCCTCCCTAATGCGATCAGGGAGGAATGAGGCCTTTTTAGAGGATCTCTCCCCAAATCGGCTTGGGACCGTGTGAGCTGAGCCAGGGCAACCCAGCAGCCAGGCTGGGGTCTCTGCAGGTCACGGTGATGGCGGGTAGTGCAGGCTGACATTCTACACAGACAAGTGTTTCTGATTGTTTCTCTACAGCCTCATGCAACCCCACAGAAGTCAAACTCCCACTGAAGCCAGGGGTGAACTGCAAGGTTTGCCCTCCCAGCACAGATGCAAGAGGAGCTCCCATTCTCCTCGATGAAGTGTTCACTCTTAGCCCTACTGACAACCAACCTAATGACCCTGAGATGCAGGTGATCCATCAGCTGCTTTATCACCATTTCATGGGGGATGCAGATGTCCCCTGCTCTTTCCCCAGTAGCAGAGCAGCAGTGCTGCTACTGCTTTTGTACTCCTACAGGTCAGGCTGTATCTGTACAGATAAATTCAAGGGGAACAACCGAGTTCAAAGGGAGAGAGGCTGGGATGTGCTACCCCAAGCTCTTGCCTTTCAGAATAAAACACCAAAATCCAGATCTCTTTACCCAAAAGCCCACTACCCGTGGGCTCCCCAGCACCAAGTTTCACCATGGAAATCCCATTGCTTGCCAAGGTCACTGCCCATGCACAGGGCAGCAGCAAAGGCCTGGGATGGCAGAGTGCCAGGCTGCCACTGTGAAATAACCACACCCAGGGCATCACAGACATGGGATGGTCCTTCCTTGGCAGAAGATGCCTCACTCCACCTAGTACCTACAGCCATGGCTGGACTGTGGCCACATACTGGGAGCTGCACACAGAACCCTCCTAGGAGCTGCATCAACGTCATCCCTGAGGAGACAAATTCCTCCTCTGTGAGCAACCTTCAGGTTGAGGATGGTGCTGATGGCTCAGAAATCAAACACACAATGGGAAGTAGGGAGGGCAGAGGCAACTGCTGCCAGACATTATCTCTCTGGACATCTCCCGTTGCATTACAGCGGGTCCTGCCAGGGTTGGCATGAGCCCCTCAGGGTGTCCAGTCCTGCAGCAGGCAACTCCTGCTCCTCCAAGCCCTCACTGCTTAAACCGCATCCAACTCAGAAGGGGAAAGGAGGCTGGAAATCAAGCCCACACTTTTGTTGGGTGAAAAAAAAAGAGAGGCATTTGGGAGAGGGGGTGGATATCGACTCTGCAGGGCAGCTGCGGGCTGCCTGCCGGCCTGTTTGCCTTTCACACAGCCACAGAGCTGCCTGGTGCAGAGAGAGCCGTGAGAAAAACCGGCAGAAGGATGGGGGGGCCTCAAAGCAGGAAATTGGGAGCATGGGAGCAGCTGGGAGACACAGCAAGGGCCTGGGCAAGGGAGGCCCCTGTGCTGGGGAAGGGCAGCAGCTGGGGTTGAGGGGGGAACTGGGCGCCACAGCCCCCCTGGTTCTGCACATTCCTGGAGGAAACGGCATTTTTGGGGGCAGCCGAGCGCCTGGGAGAAATTCCAGGGCTGCCTTTGGCGTGCAGCCATGGTTGAGCCGTTGGGACCCAGCGCTACTGTGGTGGCACCGGGGAGTGGGGTTTTAGAGGGAAGCTCCCCTCCTTTCTGTATCAGGAAGGTATCACAGTGACTGGCAAATGTGCCAAGCTCTGGGCTGGTTGCTGGGAATGCTCCAGGGTGATCCTGTGGGTTCAGCCCTGTTTTAGAGCCCCGGCTCTGTTCGTCTTCAGACATCAGTGCAGTCTGCACCCCACGGGAGCCAAGTTTGGCGACCTCGTGCCTCAGTGTCCCCCTCTGCAGAGCTGCCTCCTTTGAGATTTGGGCTGGCAGTGCTGCCAGAGGGTTCTGGAGCAGCTGTGGGCAGTGTCCTGCCTGCACCCCGCGGGAAGCAGTGTTTCCCGTGCCTCACGCACAGCCATGTGCAGAGGGAAGTCCAGTCACGTCCGCTCTGTGACCTGCCTGCAGGTCACCTCCTCTTAGTCACCATGTCCCTGCCAGAGTCATGGTACTTGCCTTGCTCCAAGCAGCTCCATGGGCTGAGCGCTGGTCCCTGTCCCACAGCAGAACACTTCCCACCCTGGAGGGCCTGATCCTGGAGGGAGCATCCCCGGGAACAGTCCTCAGCCCGTCTTGCCGCAGGGTCTCTCCTCACCAGGGATGCTCTGGGGGAAACCCCAAACGTGTTCCCAGCCTTAGGTCCCTCTGCAGGGGAACACCTTGTGCTGGGCAGCTGGCCCTGTCTCCTGCCATGGCCTGGCAAGAACAGACTGTCCCCAGGGATGTTCCTGTGCAGGAGGAAGGGCTGGGGCGCAGCATTATCCCGGTCCTGCTTCCGTCCTCCCACCCTACAGCAGGGCCCAGCCATGGAGATGGATCCAGCAGAGAGCTGCTCCCTGAGCTGGGGGCTGTGGCAGAGGCTCCAAGTAGGGCACGAAGGAGCAGAAATGCCCCAATGCCAGGTTCTTCTCTGGTCACTCTCATGCCTCAGTTTCCCGGGCAAACAGCATGGCTATGCCCATCATCGGGGTAACCCCAGACGATGCAAAGGAGCATTCAGCCCTCGATATTTGGAGACTCGAGTCTCCTCTCATCAAGCCAAGACACCCAGGCGACCCACTGCGACTCCAGCCTTGGACCTGAGTGGGGACAGAGGGTCCCGCACAACCTCTGCGGGGATCTTCTGCCAGTGCTGGGGCTCTGGGTTCCCCGAGGGACGTGGCTGCGGTGTTGGACCCCCGAGCCCATGGAGCCCCCAAGTCGCTCTGCCCTGGCGGTTTCGCTAGCCTCAGCCGACGCCGCTCGCCCTTTTCAAGAGCAAAAAGGGCTCCGGCAACAGCTGCGCAGAAACTTCGTGCCCGCCCCAAGCGAAGCCACTTCCCAGCCCGGGACCCCCTTACCTGCCCTGTCCCAGGGTGGGAAACCTCCTGCCCACCGCTGTCATGGGTCCCGCACGGCTGGGCGAGCTGCAGGATCCGCGGCGGGATGGGGAGCAGCTCTCTCAGCGCCGGGAATCGGGGGCGCTCAGGGCGGGGGCAGATCCTCCCCCTTCCCGTCCAGCCCTCCCCCGGCCCTCCCTGGCGGCCGGCAGGAATGTGCGGCCAGCACAGCCCGGGATGGGATTCCTGCTCCTCACCCCGCTGCCGGGGCCACCCTCCAGACTTCCCCAACGCTCAGTGCCCCGGCTAGGAGCTCCCAGTCCCGACGCTGGAGCGGGACGGAGGGGGCAGACGTGTCAAGGGCCACCCGAGTGTGAAGAGAGTTGGATCAGGGGAGTACGACTGGGATTTTGTAATGGGGAGAAACGCGAAGCACAGTGGTCTCAGCCCCTGTGTCCAGTCCATGCCGCTTCTATGGGACACATTTGACCCCCCCTGTGCCCGGATGCCCAGGTGATGGGCAGGGGGTTAAAAACCCTCTTGTTGCTTCTGCAGTTAAAACTGCCCAAAAACTCTGACCCTCATCTGAGAGGGCTGAGCCGCAGAATTCCACCACAGAGGGTGGAATTTTGTAATTGGTTTTGCGTCCAGGTGGGGTGTTTATTGCCAGTAAACACCAGGTGCCAGATGATGGAAATGAGCACAGAGCAGCTGGTTTTGGGGACCACCAGTGATCCCCAATTCTTCTTGGGGAGAGGGAGAAAGATGAGAGATGGAAAAGAGCAGAGAGAGATGGAGGGGTCAGGGACAGTGCAGGTCTCTCCACAGCATGTCCTGGAATTGGAATGGAGCTGCCAGCAAGACAAAGGGGTGCTGGGGCTGAGTGGGGCCATGAGATGTTTCCACCTCATCCGGAAACAGGAGAGAGCAGAAATCCCACAGGAAACCTTGCTCCGATGGAGCCGCTGACCTGGCCATGGTACAGAGTGCTCTGACCAAGCCATCTCACTGGCCAGGTGCATCCTGCTAGCATTGCGGGCAAAGAAGGGACACTGCAGGGGCACCATGGTGTCTCAGCCCCCTTCCCTTGTCCTGCAGGGTCAGAAAGAAGGTCCCAGTGGAAAGCAGAGCAAACCAAATGGGGCCATACCTGTTCAGGGAGACTGTGTTGGGATGCTCTTGCTCCTTTTCTGGCAGAACCTCAGTGGTGGTTTCTGCTTCCACCGCCATACTGGGGCTTGAGGTTTGGCTGGGGTTTGGAGTGAGGCTGGAGCTCGGTGCCTCTGTCTCAGTGCAGGAGATGGGCTCCACAGGCTCCTGGTCTGTTCTGGCCATCGCTGCCTCTGGGGTTTTCACAGGCTGAGCCTCTTCGTCCTCCTGCACTGGTTGCCCAGTAGCTGAGAGCAAGTCTGTGACCAGGTAAGGGGTGCTGGACATCTCAGAGGACCTGGGGTTAGGGAGTGGGAGTGTCTGAGGGGTTTTGTTGTTGAGAGCCCCTTTCTTCTGGCAACTCTGGATATTCTTGGCTTTGCCCAGGCTCTTCCCTTCCTTGCAGAGGTTTAGCCTGGGCATGGTGCCCATGTGGCTGTACATGTCTGATGATCGGGCATAGGGGCCAGGACTCTTGGATACAGTGTTGAGATCATCTTGGGTGCTGTCAAAGGGCTCTTCCACAAAGCCATGGGAATGAGGGAGACCTGACCCCGCACTGTCCGGAGAACTGGGGGCCACAGATACTCGCCGGAGTGCGAAGGAGCGGGGGATGCTGCTCAGGCTCCCAAAGCCTTTGAACTTGAAGAACTCTGGCAGAGAGAGAGAGATGAGATGAGTGTGGGGTTACTGCTGTCACAGTGTGATGGTGGGGGATTCTGGGATCCCTGGTCCTGCTCTGGGCTGGGCAGAGGGCACTGTGATGCAGTGCAGCCTGGTATCAGCCCTGTTACACCCTGCATCTCTGGTCCCTGCCCAGCATGACAGCCCTGTGGGCTGGGGTGTATGTGATGCTGCTTAGCGTACCTCTGTCATGTTCCTGGGGAGGAAACATCCCTGTGCCCTGGCAAATCTCATGGTTGTGTTTCCCCACTGCACTTGTATGGATGCAGGAAGTAACACCCAGGCCTGGCAAGGGCAGAAATTATTTCAAAACTCTTCCTCCTGCCCTCTGTCTTCCGGGGGACTCTGGGCAGGGCTGATGTCTGTGCCCATCCCTGCAGCATTGGGGCAGCCCCATGGGCTGCATCCTCTGCAGATGAGGCCATGCCCCAGGGTGAAAGCGTGGGACAAAGTGCATCTCCCCAGAGGATAAGGATCCTGGCCGTGTGTGATATCTTGTGCCCATGTGTGCACATCCCTCACCAGCCATCAGCGTGGGGCCCACCAGTGCTCGCATGACAGCCTCAGCTGCGGGCAGGAGATAACCTCTCCACTTCCTCAGTAGAGCTCTCAGTCTCTCGCCACCTCCCTCCAGCTCCCAGCTGACACCTGCAAGCACTGAGCATGAGGGGTTTGCTGGAGAAGTATTTATAACTGCAGTGGCTTTGCATTTCACACCTCAGCCCTGGCTCAGCTCTTACGCTCCTGCTGTGCAACCCCAGGCTGATGCTGGTGCTGGCAAGATGATGGTGACACATGGCAGGCTGCAGCCACACCTCTGCAGGGCAGTGCCCTGGGGCTGTGGGTGCCTTGGGGATTTTGCAATGTTTATGCCATCCTGGGGCTCTGCAAAGCCTCTTCCCCTCAGGGCACAGTGAGTTTGCCAAGGCAGGAAGCAGCACATTGCAGCTGGGGACTGAGCGGCTGGATGCCTCTCCACTGCTGGTGTTCCCCAACCTCCTGCCCCCATTCTTGGGCTCTATAGGGCATCCCTGGATAGGGCAAAGGGCTACACAAGTGGCTGCAGCAGCCCAACAGCCTTTCTGCAGGGCAAAAATCTCATGGTCTGAACAGGATTAAAGGCAGAACTGGTTTGGGTTGAATATCCCCTCGGGGTCGAACATCCTCTGCTGCTGTCTGGGTGGGAAAGGCGATGCTGGGACTTTCCCCACCAACCACCATCCACCACAAAGGAAAATCCCAGCTAGGATAGGGCTGTGGGTTTTGCCAGTGGAGGGGTCCCAGGGGAAAGGAGGGACGGGCCCCCTCCAGCTTCAGCGTCACGGCAGGAATGCAGAGAGCAGCAGCCCAGCACTGGGAAGCGGGTGAAGGCTGCTGAAGCTGCCTCCTGGGGCTCTGGGAAAAGCTGAGGTCTGTGAGAAAGAGCAGAACTCACTCCTAGTGGGTCCCAGGCACTTCCTCTGAGAGCAACCAGCAGAAATCTGCTCCCAGGCTCCCACTCTGGCTCCTCAGTTTCACCTCCATCTCTGTGCTAGAGAAGCACCTGGGCGGTTGGGGCCCTGGACACCCCCAGCCCTGGCACTAGCTTGCATCCCCAGCCATGCACCCCGAAGGATGTGATTTGGGGAATGAAGATCTCCAAACTTCATTGTGCTTCCCTCTTGGGTGCATTGCAGCACTCAATGCAGCACCGCTCTGCAGGGGACTGGTCTCAGTCCCCAGCTTCCACGCCAACAGCACTCAGGCTCTGCCCCATTCTGGGGATGGAGACCCCCCAAAGTTCCTCACCCCAAAGAGCTTCCTGATGAGAGCAAAGACAATCTGAGTTCCACATGTCCCCAGAGGGTTGATGTGACTCAGGTAGGATGTGAGCTCATGCTCACACTCACTCTCACACAATCCCTCTCCCCACCAGGCTGTCCAGGTGAGCTCCCCATTGCCCGCCCCCCCCCTACCAAGGGCCC
>JAOXOE010000784.1:5447655-5475727 GCA_028565055.1 Phoeniculus purpureus | reverse complement strand
CCTGGTTCCGGTACCGGAGCACAGCGCCGGCCCCGGGTCCAGCGCACTGGGAGCCATCCATGTGTCCTGGTACCGACCCCCACACCCACCGCAGGGGTCTCTGTTCAAACCCAGCACCTACCGTGTGCACCGGGACCGACGCCCTCATCTTATCCTGCTCTGCCCTCTCAGGCTCCCCCCAGCCTGGGGGTACCAGAGTCTTTCCCTCCCCATCGAGTGCCACCTGCTTCCAGCCGGGCGAGGCACTGGTTTGCTCAGTGTGGGGCGAATGGCCTGGGGACCCAAACCAGCTCAGCGGTGGGGCTGGGAATGGCCTCTGGGGACCCCCACCCATCACCTACAGCCCCCCATGCCAAGGCCCAGCCACAGAGCCTCAGGAACCATCCTCAGCGCCAGGTGCTGCCCACTCAGCTACCAGAGATGGGGCTGCTCTGTTTTCTCCCTCTGTGGACACACAAACACTAGAAGTAAACTTGAAACAGATTCCAGCCCTGTTCCAGCAGGGAGGAAAGAGGTGACACGGACTCTGCAGTGTCCCTGGAGTTGCTCAGAAAAATGACACAATTTCCCTCATTTCTGCCTCCCCTCACCCCAGTTCAAACCCACCTTGTTGGGGTGGGCTGAGACACATACAGCACCGCAGGCTGGGCAGGAGGACAAGGGGCTCCTCACTGAGAGGAGAGGAAGTAGCAAGACACAAAATCATGGAGATGCTGGATTCAGCCTTGGGGACGGCACAGGGACAGGCAGTAGGACAGGCTCTGGAAGAGCTGGGAACAAACCTCCAGCCAGAGCCTCACCTCTGGATCATCTGCAGGCTGCAGACATGGTTCGGCAGTGCCAGGGAAGAACACTGGCAATCATTCTGGCAGGCTGGTGGCACCCCACTGGCACGACAAGGTTACAGGGAGACCTTGTGGAGCTTTATTGCGGTGGATCCCCCTCGCTGTGGTCTGGGGAGCTGCCAGGACACTGTGGCTCATGGCAGCAGCTGCTGCCAGAAGACGAAGCCCCATGGGGGAAGCACAGGGTGTCCCTGTGCCTGCCCACTGCCCAAACCACTGGCACACAAGAACCCAGCCGAACTGCACCCACAACACTTCCTTATAAGTCAGAGGATCTCATCACCACCCCCTCAGCTGGAGGAGTGCAGGAGGGGACATGGAGGGCAGTGGCAGCAATGACTCTGAACCTCCTGCACACCCAGTGTCACAGGTTCTCTCCTCAGACAGGCAAGAGGCCACTAGCACCACCATCAGCCCTTTCATCAGACAAATTAAGAACAAAAACCCTTTTCCAAACCTAAAGTCTCATTTCTTTCCTCAGGAACTGTATGAAAATTGTCAGAAAAACCCCAGAAGGACCAAACTACTGGGTACAGCAAGAGCAGAGGGAAACGGTCACCAGCAGTGGGTCAGGGCTTGACTTGCACTCCAGTGGTTGCTGGACCTCAACAGCCCCTTGAGCCAGCAAGGCCCCAGGAGCTCCAGTGGGAAGCAGGTCCCTCATGGCTGGAGCTCTGGTCCCATTCTCCTTTGTTGAGCCCCAGGGGTCAGTTTTGCTTCCCTTTGGTCAGTAGGTTGTAAACTAAAGGCAGTCTGGTCTCTTGTGGAAGGAAGGTAGGACAGTGCAGCCACTCCAGATGGGGCAAATGGCCAGTGTTGCCAGCAAAGTCTTTCCTGGCTACGCAGCCACAGGGCGGGCACCGTCTCCTTGTCTTGCCCAGCTGGGCATCAGTCCGATTTCTTGGCAGGTTTTCTGCTTTTCCACATCACGACCGTTATAAAAATCCCTGCCACGAGAAAGAGAGCAGAGTCAGACAGAAACCTTCTAACTACAGGCACTTTGAATGCATCATAGTGAGAAACAGCCTGAGCAGAGCAAGCAAGCAACAAACGCTCTGCTCAGAGGCTTAAAGTGCCCAAGCTGCACACAAACACATTGCCCCTAGAGCCTGTACCAGGCTAAGCTGCAGCAGCAGGCGCAGAGTGTCACAAGTGTCACACGCTCGCAGCCCTCTTCTCTCTTCCTAATTTAGAAGCTTCTAATTAGAACAAGAGAAGCACCACTCACCTATAAATAGCAGCAGCAGCAGCCCAGCCACCACGGGGATGATAACTGCGTACTCCCGAGGCAAGAAGTACTGGTGGATACCATGGTCGCTGTCGATGAAGGGCTGCAAGAGACAAACAAGGGGTGTTGGGAGGGAAGTCTCTAATGACTGCAGACTCATGGTGCTGAAAGTAGGATGGAAATATCAGGTGTGAGAAAGCAGCTATAAAAAGGCTTAGACCTGCCCATGGCTCAGCCAAGGCTGCAGGGAGGTGACAATGAAGGCTTTGTGTCAGCAACGAGGGGAGGCTGCAGAAGGCCGCAGGGGGGTCCCACAGCTCTGAGGGACACAGCTGCCAGCCGCACGTGGTGCTCAACCCAGCAACCCCATGGACTCCACATTGCAGAAGGCAGCAGCAGATACGGGCTCCACTTCACAGCGATGCCGCCAGGCTACCTCTGCTGAGGCCAGAGGAAGGTTCGGACACTAGAGAGCAGTGTAGGGATTCCCACAGAGCCACCAACGCTAGCGGTTACGGCCGTACACTGACACGGAGGAGGCAGCAGAGCAAGCAAAAGCAGGAGGGGAATTAAACACTCAGTGGTTAGAGGAGAAGCTGCCAGGAGTTCAGACAGCCGTCCCGGGCTGAACCTGCAGGCAAAAGCAGGAGGGGAATTAAACACTCAAAGGTTGGAGGAGAAGCTGCCAGGAGTTCAGACAGCCGTCCCAGGCTTAAATGGGCCTCTCAGGCCGGGAAAGCTCAGGAGGAGATGCTTTTTTTCCAGGAAGAAAAGTGCTGTGAGCCCAGATGATGCAGCTCCAGAAGTGGGCAGACTGTCAGACTCACACACACTTTTTCAGAGCTCTACACACCCTAAACTCTTCTCCTCCCTACTGGGCTCCAGATTTGTGAGAGTCTTTTTGCATTTTCGCAAAAAGATGCACGTTTGCATTTCCCTGTGATCTCCCACCCGACCCAGGAATGTGAGGAGCTGCAAATGTGGATACCCAAGACACCACCTCCGGAGGTACCAGCTCATGGTGACAGCTTGAAACAGTCTCAGTTCTTACACCAGCCACATCAGCCTGTCTGAGCGCAGCAGGGCAGGAGCACAGCCAACACCTGGACTCACCCAGTTAAAGGCAGGTGCCCCAAAAAGGGCCAAGAGCTGGGTCAGCAAACAGAGGGAGCTCAGCTTTGAAATGTTTAACCAGGAGGCTGCTGAGGCACAGGGACACATCAGCACCTACACAAAACTGCCTGGGACTGTAATGGTAACAGGAGCCCCGTACCAGTATGATGATCCAGAGAGTGTAGTAAACAAAGAGGACGAGGCTGAAGGCAACCAAGCCGAATCCCACCACCTGGTCTGTTGCTGTGGCCTGCAAAGGGAGAGAGAGTCAGTGCGGGATCTGCGCGCTGTGGGGTCTGTGCGGGCACGGTGAACGGGCACCTGCTGCTGGCTCAGCCCGGATAATGGACCGCGCCGTCCGACTCACGAAAAGACCGGGAGACGAGGGGAGCGAGGAGCCTCTGCAGCACCAACCACCGGGCTGGCCGCTGGGGAATCTCGGAGCTGCTGCCAGGCAGTACCAGCTCACTCCCTGCGGCTCTGGCCCGGTCCTGCCGGCATCGGCACCACCCCGGAAAGGCCTGGAGGCGGCTGGACACGGCCCCACCCGGTGCGGGCAGACAGAGACCCTCTATGGCTCCCGGCCGCGTTAACAGGCCTAGAATGGAGGAGCTGCCGCCTCAGCAGGGGAGCCCAAGGCTCGGGTTCGGCTCGTCCCGTCCCCCCACGGCGCCCCGGTGCGGGGTCACCCCCTACCCCACTCACCATGGCGACCGGCAGCTCCGGCCTCCACCCCCGACAGCCACGCCCTTCCGGCAGTGGCCACCAATCAGCGCGCTGCACGCCAACCCCGCCCTCCCCGCTCAATGAATCCACCAATCAGCGGAGGCAGTCTTGGTCTCCGGGGCACTGCGCTGCTCGCCGCGTGGCCTGCGGGGAGTTGTAGTCCCACTGCGCCAGAGGGCTGAGACGGGCCGCGCTGAGAGAACCCCAGTGATTGACTTTTTCTCCAGTCCCTTCCCCAGCCTTGTTGCTCCTCTGGATCTGCTCCAGCCCCTCAATCGCTCTTGAAATGAGGAGATCAAAACTGCCCCCAGTACTCGAGGGGAGGCCTCACCAGTGCCCAGTACAGGGGGAGAATGACATCCCTGGTCCTGCTGGTCACACTGTTTCTGATTTAAGCCAGGGTGCCACTGGCCTTTCATGCCATCTGGGCACCTTGCTGGCTCCTGTTCGTCATCCGTCAGTACTCCCAGGTCCCTCTCTGATGGGCCACTGCCAGACGCTCTTCTCCTAGTCTGTAGTTGCAGAGGGTTATTGGCTACAATAACCCCCCAACCCTGCAGTCCATAATAAATATAGAACAAACAATCAACACAGAAGTAATCAGCGTGAAGTACCAAAAAACCTTTATTCTTTTCCCCCAAAACCATAACAACATTGGACATCATATTGATTTCCTCATATATTTGTTATTTCTCTACGTTAGGAACCAGATACAGAAAATACAAACACGATCTGTTGAATCAAAAGACAGCACAGCATTCCGTTAGAAAAAGAAACAAAAACCCCTCCCAAACATCCCTCCCCCCCAAAAACACCCCAACCAACTAGAGGAGCAAGATAAAAATGGTGAAAAATATTCATTCCCTCCAGCCCCAACTTTCCAAGAATCATCATCAAAATAGAGCAGTGGAAGTAGCTTCTCTTTCTAAATGTCACTTCTGCTTTAAGAAAAAAGTTAGATTCACTTATTTTTCTCTCTTTTAGCTTTCAAAGTAAAAAAAAAAAGTTAAACTATCTTTCAAGGAAAATTTGGAAGTTTGCATAGAGCCTTTCCCTTTCCAAAAATAATTGGCCATCTCTCTTTCTCTCTCTATAGAATCTGATATAAATCAAGTGCGTGCTTCGTCAGGACACCACCCAGCTCGATTCACTCTCAAGAAAATAAAATGTGATCTCCCCTTCCCCTCCCTCCCCCCACAAAAATACGGGCTCTACTGTTCCTCCTTGTGTTTGAGGCAAGTCATGAGGCTCAGCCACATCTCTTGCTCACTGCTTCATCCAAATTCTGGGGGTTACTCCCCAGATTTCCGCGTCTGCTCTCTCCCGATGGGGCAGGAGCTGGGGAGGGCATCAGGCTTGGATGGTGGGGTGGGCTGAGGGGTGACGCAGCTCTGAGGAGAGAAGCAGGGGGCAAATGTTGTGCTCATCAACACCCCACACACAGCGAGGAAGTGGCTTTTCAAGGACAAACTCCTGCGACCAGGCAGTGTTTGTACGAACTTGCCCCTGGGGACCAGCCTTGTCCACAGGGCTCAGTCACCAGAGGAAGAACTCGTTCAGCTAGAGACTAGGGCAGTGGCAGGGGACGGGGCAGGAGGGGCGGAGGGTGAATTTGCGGTGCCAGGGTAAGGCGTCGAGGAGGGGAGCAGGGTCCCCTCTCCAGGAGGGGTGTTTTAATGGGGTGCTCTAGCGTACCTGGCATGAGGTTTTCCCAGAGGTTCACAAACAGTGCGTGCAGAGGCCAGCTGCACAGCCACCAGTTTAAAAAGAAACAGCAATGACAAAATAAATAAAACGCCAACCCCTCCTATTAAGATGAGGACGAAACAGGTTATTTCTTCAGGTCTCAGCCTGGTTCTGAACCCTCTAAAAACTGAAGCAACCGTTTAAAAGGGCTTGTTAACTTTCTGCAGGGGGCAAAGTGATGTGGCAATGGCAGGGAGAGAGATCACACGCTTGCTGCCCATCTCACCAAGGGTCAGGACAGCACGACAACCCCCATGTAAAGTGCCAACCATACAAAAGAAGATGATGGAGGAGCAACATTCTTCTCCCCCTTTTTCCTATCACGATTTCTAGCTGAAACCTATCTCCTTCACCTGGTCACAACTAAGGCTATTCTCTCAGCTACTCACTCCATTTATACTGGTTTTAAAAAGAAAAAAAGTTAGTAAAAAAGTTAAATTGAATTTCCTAACTCTTTGCCATGGACTTCCACCAACTAAAGGTCCAGAAACAAGGAGAGCAGAGGCCACGCGTTTCACCTGGCCCCAAGACTGGAGCAGAGAGCCAGCTCTGCTCTCTCCAGGCTCAGCCAGGTGCGAGCAGCCCCTGCTCACCTGTGTCAGAGACCCAAGGGATGCAGAGTCTTGCCAATAAGGACTTGTTACTAGTTTAAGTCACCTCTGAATCCCCTGAGAATGGGAAAAATGTGGGGAAGAACATTCCCTCTCCACCCCCCCCCAAGCACCCCAGGAATAAAATATCAATGAAACAATAATGCAGTCAAAAAAAAACCAAACACAAACCACCAGCCTGCTGGGTTTATAAAAAAAGTCAATAAACTTCACGACAACAAAAAAGAATCCCAAAAGAAACTAGCCAGCGGTTTGGGTCTGAAAACTGATTAACTTCTTAAATGTTCTAAGTCTGACAAGGAACAGACGGCAACGACACCACAAGGAAAAAAGTGCTCACGAGACGCAGCTTCCCCGAGAGACGGTGAGTCTGCGGGACAAGTGACTCCACTTGCACTACCACCACCACCTCTTCTGCCCACCACCGGCCAGGGACCACAGGGCATTGCTTGTGATGGACTTGCAGTGAGAGCTGTGTGTGGGATCTAGAAATAGGAATGGGCATCTCCTTCCTCCCTCCCACCCTCCAGGTCTGCTCCAGGCTGAATGACTAGGGCTACTTCTTAGTCACAATCAGGGACAGGACAGCTGAACAGCTATGTAACAACCAGGATCCATGGAGCCAAGAACAACATGGAGACAAGGAGAAGATACCCTGTGAGACACAGTTACCAAAAACACAGGCAGCGATGTGCCAGGCTGCTGGCAGAGAAGCCACAGACATGTCCAGGTCGGCTACAGCTATGTGATGGAGCGGGTCACGCCTCTACCAGCCTGGGAAGATGAGACCAGCTTTCTGAAAAGTTCAACTGCTTCTCCTCTTGCTTCCTCCCTCTGTCCTACTGAGGACTTTGTGACATGCTGAGCTGCCAGCGCCTTGGAGCAGCCAATTCTCGCCACTGGGAGCCCAAGAGAAAGCCCTGGGTTCCCAACTGCTCTGACAGTGACTGCCATTGTTTTTCCTGGGAACTTGGCCTCTTTCCTGGCCTGTGTTTGCTCAAGTCCTGGTTGGACCCAATTTCCCAAAGGGTTTTGCTGGCCCTTGGGTAGCTGCAGGTGCTCTGTGCTGGGGACAGCCTGATCCACAGCTCCTCACAGCCGTCTGCTGCTGTCTGAGCCTGTTTCTGCCCTCACCCAGACCTGAACAGAGGGTCAGGCCAGGCCTGGCTTTCTGGCAGAACCCCAGGAAGAGAGAACAGCGAGCAGTTCTCTCCTTCCTGCAGACACACAGCATACCAGGAACAGGGCAGGATGCTCACCAGCCTGCTAGTGAGTGCCAAACCTACCCAGACTGAATGAAGAGCAGATCACCATTAAAAACCCCAGCAAGTGTGAAAGAGCTTCTGTTCTAGACAGACTCGAAAGGTCCAATACTTCTTCCTTACACTACAGCAAAGCAAGGTGTTGTGTGCGCCCCCTTCTTATCCTAATCCACATTTAACTCTCTTCAAAGGGCAAGGCTGAGAAAGATCCATATCCTATACATGGTCTGTCCAAGTACCGAAAGAAACCTCTTGACTCAGAGAAACTGTCAGAACAGAGCAGGCTGTACAGCTCTGCCACACCACCTAGCACTCTCCCCATGCAGCCATCCTTAGCTAGTAGGGTGAAAGAGACCTATAAATCAGGGCCCTTTCATGCCTTGGTTCTCATTCTGCCAAACTCCCCTCTCCAGCAGCTCATCTGCATGCATTCTGCCCACTGAGACCACAATTCAGCCTTCTTTTTCTTCTCCTTCACAAAGGCTGTACAATACCTCAGAACTTGAACAACAATGTGATCGGTTACAAGTCTTTCCCTGCTGAACGGGATGAGTGCACACACACACGTGTGGCAGAACAGGGCACGTTCTCGGCCGTGCCGGGGAGCTGCTGCTGCTCCGAGTGCATGGCTGTAGGGTGCTACTGTGGGACAGTGACAAAAGAGGAAAGGGCACTACACAGAAATAGCTTATCGCCTCGGAGCCTCGCTACAGGAAGGGCTGCAAGCACAGCCTGCTGACGGCCACAGAGTGAGCCTGCCCAGATCCTCATTTGCAACCTGGCTGCCAGGAGAATGTAAGTGGGAGCTGAAAGGGACCAAAGTCTCTGCCACACACTGGAAGGACAAGAGGCAGCTAAAGTGTCAAACAACTGCAGAAACCAAACCCAAAGGAGAACAATTGAAAGGTCAACCAGGAAACAGTTTGAAGCCTTGTCAGAAGAGTTCACTCACCATGGTGTGGGTAAGAACAGCTTGCTGTGGCTAACACAGTAGCTAATACCCATTCTACCTTTGAAGGCAAAGACAGGGGCTTCTCCCCAGCCCCAGAAGGAACCAGTTTAGGCATAGATCCCTGCTGACAGGGCAAGAAAGGCCAACCCAACACTAATCCGCTTACTGGTCCAGGCCAAGAGAAGCAACTGTTCACCACCACCACAACAGAAAGACCACTGCAGTTGACTGCATCCTGCTGTGGCCCAGGGAAGAGCTATCAGACAACCAGATTTTTTTCACAGTCCAAGAAGGGCAGTTCCCTTCCTGAGCCAAAACATAAAAGATTTAAAAAAAGAGGCTTTGTATTCTAAGCTTCAACAGTAACTGTTTGCTGAATCAGTCCAGCAAACAGGGATTACGCTCCTGGAACAGCAAATGGAAGCCTCCTCCAGGTAAAATCTGGAACCTCTAAAGTGCTCCTGCTAATGCTAATCGATGAGCACTGCCCTTCCATGCCCAGCAGTGGAAGGGCACCATGCAGTTAGTGGTATGACAAGCACTAGCATTCAACCGTTCGTCAGCTCCCATCTGGATTGCGGTAGTTTTGTGAAACACACTTTGGGAAGTATTTTCCTATGAGAAGAGGATGTGTGGGGGTGAGGAAGGTGAAGTGCACACCATAGCATACCTTGTTCAGTACAACCGTTGCCTTGGGAGGCGATGCTCCCTTGCAGAGTCAGTGGAATAAAGCATCCTGCAAGTGGCCACCTCACCCTGTAACCAACAAGCAGCTCTCGGTTTGGTTAGAATGGTTTCCCCCTCCCCCAGTGGTTTGAAGAGTTCACAGTGGTATAACCCAATGTTTTGGGGAGACAGAAGCTGAGAAGTCCTCTGTTGCAAGTGAATGGATGGAGTGAGGGATGCAGATGAGCAGCATCCTCTAGGACTAAGGACAAGCCCAACAGACACGTTGCATCTGACCAGAAACAGGGGGAAGGCAGGCACTGGAAGAACTGGGAAGCAGAGAAGGGTAATGCCAACACAGGGAAAGTGCATGATCTGGAGTGGTCTCGGAGTAGTTCTGCAGTGCAAATGTATGGGGAGGGGCGTGGAGAAATCCCTTCTGGAATGCTGCATGAAGAGAGGTAAAGGTTGGCATCCATGTGGCAGCAGACTGGGTAGGGTGGCTGTTTCCAGCAACTCTACCCTGTTCTTCACATTTAGTGGGTTTCAATCACCACTGGCTCGTAAACTCCAGAAGAGACCCTGGGAAGGCAGAGGCAGAAGGGAGGAAGATGAAAAAGCCAGGTTATTTTCCTCAGTCAGAGCAAGCAAGCTCTTATTCAGAGCCCTCTCTCCACTCACAAATATCGCCCTGTAACCCCACACTAAATACTGAAAATAACGAGCCGGTCTGGCACGATGTCAACCTTCCTAACACAAACCAGACAGCTACGTGGCAAGCAGACACTAGAGCACTTGAAAGCGCTGGGTCAAATACATGAATCCTTCTAGAAGGACAGAGGAAAGGGGGGAGTATCCTGCGCAAAGAGCCAGTGTTCCTGGCTGTGCTTTCTCTTTCCAGCAAAGCACCGATGTTCCTTTTGTCACCAAACTGACCCAACTTTGTGTTACCACTATTGCTTCTATTTTTTTTTATTCTCAAAAGGTGCTACAAAGGCTCAACTGCAAGTAGCCAAGAGCATTAGTGGCAAGAAAAGGTTTTATTTATTCAGAAGTCTGTCCCAAGAGCACAAGCCCCCTGGGATGAGGGAGCAGGCAGGGACAATGGCAAATAAAACCAGGCTGCTGCAGTTCTGCCGCAGGCCAGGAGGAGGCAAAGCTCAAACGAGATCCAACCTCTACCATTTTGTCCTTCTCCTCCTCACTTCTGTTCTTGGATCGAACAACTAGGATCACATTATCTCTCTGAGCTCCTGCTGAGAAGCGGTATTCATACTCCAGTACAGCTGTAGCCTGTCACCGGAGGGATCCCAGGGGTGTTAATGTGCGAATAAATCCACCGTGTAGCACATGTTTAGAAATCTCTCCTGTAGCAAAAGGTGAAAGTTTCCTGGTACAACAGCCAGCTAATCTCTCTGGAGCCCCTCTGTCTGCCAACCTTTCCAGAAGCTTACCTGTTTCCCAGCTGAATACCGCTCAATGTAGTTGTTCCGTCTCTGCTCACAAACAACCTCAGGTTACTGTCTGCAGATAGCAAAGGAGGTAAAACATCAAAATCCAGAACCACTGACGGCTGCCAGGTGGTCCTCTGCTTCTCTCCTGCCCTCCCAGATCCACTACAAACAGTCAGTTTGGGAACAAGACTGTCTGTGAGCCCATGTACAGGCTTTCTGGTGTTCCCACAGTGAAACAGCCCCCGGGGGACTTCTCCTCTTGCTTTGAGGGGGCGCCTCACATACCAACCAACCATGGCTGTAAGCTTTGTAAGAGTAAATGCAGAGAAATGGATTCAGTGATATTCCTCCAGCTGCTTTCTTTAAGGCAATTCTGTTGATTCAAGCTCTTGGTCAGCTTAAACACATCTGAAGAGAGGAGATGTGGGGCCTCACACTGCTTTTGTAGACTCACTGCAGGAGAAAAAGCCTATTCTGCTGGCAAGAGGTGCCTACATTCAGCCTAGTTTTAACCCATGGCAACACAGAGAGGTGTAAACCTCTTAACCAGCGTTGCCACGTGCGATGATTTAGACGACTACACTACAGAAGCGCAAATAAAAGGCTAGAGTCAAGTTTAAAAACCTCTCCTAGATGAAAAAAAATACTGATTCCTAGGCTAAACTAGAAAATCACAACAAATGCAGCGATACTATTGATATTATTCATTTTCTCTTAACAGATACTGTGACTGCAGTGGAGAACAGTCCTTGTAGGCTCTCACAGACCTCATCACCAACACACTGACTCATCTTTCCTCCCATCTTTTTGCAGAGACGTGCTGTTTCCCCTTCAGTTGTGATCTTCTACTTTAATAAATACCCTTGGGCTGACCCTGGATGAAGGCCACTAGAACAGCACAGACAGCTGATGTAACTGGTTTCCACTGTATGAGGAATCAGTATTTTTCCCCTCATCTCATATGTTAGAGCTGCTCTTCAGCCTCTGCTGTTGTGCATAAAACAGCAGCAGGTGCTATTTGCTAATGGATGTGCAGCTCTCAAACCCACGTGGTTCGTTTATCTACCACAGAAACACCTAGCAAGCAGTGAAAGCAAACTGCTGTCTAAAGGGCAAGGCAGGCCATGGCAGATTAGATTTGTCACAGCATATCTGACCGCTAAAGCTCAGCAGCCTCACTGAAGGCACAGCCAAGACCTCCCCTTCAAGAGTCCTCACCTTCAGTATTGCTGACATCTGTGAAGTCCTGACTCTGCATTATTTTCTCCACTATATCATCAGCATCAATCCTGGTGTCATCCACTCGGGTTGGGTGACTCTCCACTGAATCTTTTTTCCTCCTGATAAGAAAAAAAACAAAGGGAAAAGTTACTCAGCTTTTCAAGGCTGACATTCTGTCTGTTGGAACTGGATGATTAGGCAGTCCCTTCCAACCCAGAGTGATTCTGATTGTATAACTTCTCCAAGTGAAGTGATCCTGCTGTGGCAGGGGGATTGGACTACATGATCTTTTGGGGTCCCTTCCAATCCCTAATGATTCTATGACTCGTGCACTGTGCTGCTTCTCCTGTAGCCACTTTCTCAGAAGCTACAATCCAATCTACTGCTGCCCAGAAGACAGAGAAGCTGCACCAGGGGAGGGTTAGGTTGGATGTTAGGAAGCCCTTCCTCACAGAAACGGTGATCAGACCCCAGAATGGACTGCCCAGGGAGGCGGTGGAGTCCCCATTCCTGGAGGTGTTTAAGGAAAGACTGGACATGGCACTTAGTGCTACAGTCTAGGTGGCTGTGGTGATGTTAAGTCACAGGCTGGGCTTGATGAACTCACAGGGCTTTTCCAGCCTCAATAATTCTGTGATTCTGAGTAGAAGGAGGGCCTTTTGCTCCACAGTTCCTTACCGGGAGGGTCTGTCCAGCAGAAGGGCTGGTCTGGGGGGGCGAGGTGGCTTCTCTAGTTTGTGATCCCGCTCTCCCTCAGGACACTCCACCGTCATGCTCAGCCCTCCAGACGCACTGCTGCTGGTGGAGGTATTTCGGCGATGGGTAAGGTCAGACATACTAGAAGAACGGGAGTGCTCTGTGCTGTAACCTGCAAACACAGAGCAATTACATACCAGATCTTCTCCCCTTCCTGGCAACAGTTAACAGACTGGGCAGCCTCAAACCAGCACTTGTGCTCCCATGTTTAGATGTACATCTATGAGCTCATGCACAGACACTAACCAGGAGCCTGGCATTACAGAGCAGGGCGAGAGAGACGGCTGCAAACCACACTCATAGGAGCTCACTGCAGCAAAGACAATGCATAGGGTTGGTGTGGGCACATTGATAGTTACCAGAGATCTTGGACTGCTGGCTGGCATAGCTGGAGTTCCGTGAGTGCCCCGAGTGGAAGACTTCCTCTGGGCTGGACAGGTTCTGATCTGGTTCTTCTGGGACACCTGCCAAGGAACAACAGGGAAAGCTAGGAGGGCAGGTAGTGTCTGAAACTATTCATAGCTAGAAGCATTAAGCTAAGACCAAGAAAGCACCAAAGGCTGCTGGCAGTGAAGTGTATTACAACCTCTGTTTGGGAGCTTCTCCTGTCACTACCTTTTCCCTTCTAGTAATTTTGTGAGCCCATGGCACTTACACAACATGGGAATCCAATATAAACCCTCAGCATAACCCTCTGCTCCCTTTCTGTTGCCCCTGCTTGTCTCTCTTGCAGAAGCATATCCAAAAGCACGAGTGTAACGTGCTAACTAGTTTTTTAAGAACAGTGCTTGCACAGAGCGCTAAGTCACTGAGGTGATGAGACTCGAGAGCTATTTTGGTGCAGTGGATCTGCCGGCACATTCACAGTGTGCTGGGAAGGAAAAAAAGCTATGGGAAAATGCAGTGTCCTTGAAAATGGGCTCACGCAGAAGCTGAAGAGCTCTGCATCAGCAGCTGGAACAAGGCCATAAGACCTCAAACCAACCTCTAAAACCTTCAGAGGAACTTCTCTAGAAGATAAGTCTGGGCAACAGAATAGCCGAGTGGAGAACAATGTTGTCACTGAGCACAATGGAGAGCAGGGATGAGCACAATGTGTGAATTATTAAAGGTCCAGCAAAGAGAACAATCTGCTTGGTCTCCACCAACAGAAGTATGCGTGTGGCAAAGACTCATCCTGCCTCTCCTCAGTTGCACTTAGTAGATGGCTTTGTTTTTCTCTGTTTTCTTAATGAGCAGAGGGGTGAGGACGGGTGTGGAAAACATGAAAAATTAAAGCATTTCTATGCTTGCAACTGCTGGGAGAAACAAAAGGGTGTCCAGGCACAGCCAAGCACCACACATGCTCCAGGGCGGACATTCATACCCGAGCTGAGAATGGCAGCTCTTGGCTTGGTCTGACGCAGAGAGCCAATCGTGGCCGAACTGCTGCTGCTGCTGCTGGTGGTTCCCTCCCCCTTACAGGTCAGCTGCAGGGTAGAGTCTTGTCCTGGTATGGTGATGGATTTGGCGGTGGAAGGAGGCCTGTAAGCAGGAGAGAAGGTGGTTACAAACCATCAGGCAGGGACTGGGAATCATCCATCTCATTGCACTGGCAATTTCCACTCTGCTCCACTAAGAGGGTTCCCCTTCCTGCTCCTACCCTTTGGGGTAGGGGAAAGCTGGCAGTCCTCTGTGACAGCATGACATTAGATTGTTTCCCTACACGCAAGCCCCAGGTCTTCCCTACCTCATACTGCATCTGGACCACGTTACAAGGAAAAGCGGGTTTCTGAAGCAGACAAACAGGGAACATTCAACGATGTGCACAGTACAATAGGCTCAGAGCCTGCACTATCCTCCAGAAAACCATCCAGAGCTGCCCTTTATCCCCCCCAACATGTGGCCAGTTTGCTTCACAAACAGGAACTGTTTTGCTGTTGTTCGGCTCTCGATCCCAGCACCTTTTAGTTACACTTTTCTGATGTGTGTCAAAAAACCCCCCTTTTATGCCAGCAATGCCCTCCCCTCCATGAATCCTTTTACAACGATCAAATAACCTTTCTGTTTTTGAACTGATGATTAAACGCCTTTTCAGTGAGACTGAAGTGTTTTTCCAGCTGTCAGAATTATTTTTCTGGTTACTCCGCGGGCTCCCAACATCCTTTTGTAACTGCTGACTGCAGGGCAGAGCTGCGAGTGCCTGGAGCCCCCTCCCTTCCTGCAGAAGTGCTGTTGGGTGGAAGCCACGGCATGTGCAGTGTGGCAAAGTGAACATTCCTGTGGGAGCCCTAACCTCCCAGAGCCCCAAGTCTCAACTGGAACTAATGGGTCACGTTATGCCTTTTAAGTGAGGAGTGAGAAAGAAAAGCTTGTGTTTGTCTTACAGCATCTTCCCTCAGAGCTTCAAGTACGATAGGACCTTTTGCAGTGTTTTGGGGAGAAAGAAACAAAGCACTGGGAGTATTCTGTACGGGCAGCCAGACGGCTGTAAAGGTTTCAGGAAACCCTCAGCATGCCTTCACCAGGGGAAAAAACCCTCCCTAATCACGTTATCAGTGATTTACATGCACCCGGGGACTTTGGGGACTTTGCTTTGCAGGTTAATAAGGCCTTTACCGCCTTAATCAAGCAAACTGTTCGTGCAGCAGCTGTTGGAGCAGCCTGTGGGTCTGTCAGCTCAGGCTGCTCTGCCTCCTCTCTACGAGACCCAGGAGGAGAAGGTTCATCTGAGCGCTGCAGAAAGTCTGCACTGGAAAGTGATTTCCCAGCACAGCTTAACTCCTGCCTAATCCTCTAATGAGCACCATTTCTCAGAAGCTCTACTGATCAAGGACTATTCTACATGCAAAGCTGTTGGTTTTAGATGTTTGCACATTGTCAACACATTAGGGAAAAAATGGGAATGACTGCAAAAATCCTTTAAGAAAATTAAGAGTTTTTCCTTTCAGACTGACCCTACTTAGATTAAACTGGTATTTATATCCCATTCTGTATAATTTTCAGGCACTTCGATAGTGGAACTAGTTTCCATCTTGAAGGAGCAATAGGTATTTTTGTCTAAACTAATCCTAGTACCTTAGATTTAAAACATCTGTTCCTGTTACAAAGTTTTGGATATCTTAAGCCATAACTATACTGCACTTCCTTCTGCAGCAGAAATCTTTCAGAATCAGATGACACTGCATTTAGGATTTGAAAAGCCTCAGAAAATGCTGCAGCGCTATGCAGAGACATTCACAAAATAAACCTTCCCGAAACGATGCAGCACAGCCTCATTTACACACTTCAGTTAGCTCTAAAATTAGACCTTTTAGCCCAGAACACCACTGCTACAAGAGATAGCCTCAAGGTAAAGCTTTCTCCTCTTGTGCTCTCTATGAGCACAAGGCAGTCCTGCAGTGTCCAGTCACACACACTACAGCTGCCTTGGTCTTGCAATGCTCCACTGAAGTGGGAAGGCAGAAGCTGCTGGCGTTGTTAGTTGATCCCCAACAAAGCCACCTGGATGTGTTCCTGTGCGACTTGGTTTAGGTGATCCTGCTGTGGCAGGGGGATTGGACTGGATGATCTTTTGAGGTCCCTTCCACAATCCCTAATGATTCTATGAAAACTGCCTCATTGCTTAGTTGTACTTATTTTCCTTCCTATCACAATGCATTAAAAAACCCCATGACCGCAATTTCTCTGCCAATTACTAGAAATTGTGAACCTAGGTCCCCACAGAAGAAGAGGGGAATGAAAATGTTTCATCATTGTGGTATTTTTGTTGCTCTTTCAAATCAAGATCTTTATCCTGTGAGATATGCACTGAAGTCTGTCCATTTCCAAGGTTGTGTTCCTTAGTGCCCTTTCCCTTCTCAGAGGTCAGTGAAACCACCCTCAGGAGATTCCATCCCTCATGCAAAATGTGAGGTTTGTCATCAATGTCCATTGGCTTCTAAAATCTAACCCAGAATAGCAGAGAAAATACTGTTCACAACCAATAACCAAGCAAGGAAGAGCAGAGTAGAGGCAGAGGACAAGCCGACTAACAGCACAGGTTGGCTACACTACTCTGGCTGTTACAACAATCCAGATCACCGGTTTCAATCTTTCCCCTGTACTTCCCAAAAATCAAGGGCACCTTTTCCCCCTCCCCATCGAGAACTGCAAGACAACCAGATGTCCTGGTCTGCCCAGGACAGGGAGAGCACTCAGAAACTCACGTTTTGAAGCAAGGGTCCCCCGAGAGCAGGGACATTCCGATGGTGACCTGGAGAGAGGGGGTAAGGCACATCATTAGCCATGCTGAATGAGCTACTCACTTCACAATAGCCAGGAGGTCAAGGGCTGGGTATGAAGATCAGCAAGACCTCACTCCTTTTGAAAGGAAAGGGATTGGACTAGATGATCTTTAAAGGCTCCTTCCAACCCAAAGCATTCTACAATTCTATGAAATCAGCTTTAGTGATTCAGCACAAGGTTTTCCCCTCCCTGCCCCAAACCACTGGTGTCAGTAACTCCAAGATGCAGTGGCTCAGCAGGATGCCAGCCTGACCACCCTGACAACGCCCTTAGAACTTCTCTCCTGTTGATGGTTTCTTTGATAACCAAGAATGCTGTTGAGGGTCATCACTTTGATAAATGGATGTGCCAAGATATCAAAGGGCAGCTCTGACAACAGGAAGCTTCCCAAGTCAGACTAGCAGCATAAAAGTAAAATACCATCTCCATATCTCAGGACCTTCTCTCAGGCCTGGCACTGCACTCTGGCTGTGATCTTTCCAAATTCCATAGCAGGATTTCCACTCTGACTGTACAAGCCGCCGTACCTTTAGGATGGAGTTGTCCTGTCGGGTGTTTTTTGTATCGTAGCCTTCCAGCAAGCAGCAACGGACAGTGGATCCAGAGCCTGCAAACTCTGCCAGATTTAGATCAGCAAAGCCCAGCTGTAGTCAAGAAAACAATGGAGAGGAAGGGGAGAGAACAAAAATTACTCAATAAAGGGATACATGGGGTCACACAGACCAGGAGCAAGTAGACAGAGTTGTGGCTGCAAAGACTCCCTACACTCAAGGACAGGCAGGGTCCCATTCCTAATCTCAAGCCAAGCTTGGAGGCCTTCAGGAAGCCAGATCTGCTCAGAAGAAGGATGTGCAGTTGTGGTGCTAGCCAGTACAGTGTTAACCAGCCCACAGCCGTTGCATAACCAAGGACATGGAAGGCACTAGGTCAACGATGTGGAAAAAACAGAATCACACATACGCAAACATAATAAGGCACTCTTTGTATTGGGCCATTCCAGAATGCAGTGGAGCATGCAAACTGGGAGATGAAAGGATATTGTTACAGAGCAAAGTGACACCGTCCCAAAAAACAAGCCACAGACTCTCAGCAGATCTATCAGGCAGCCCAGAGCCATAGAGCAGTACAAGTGCTTCATCCTCATGGATGCTGCTGCTGAACTGGGGAACTCCTGGAGCAAAAGCTTCCTCAACACCACTAAGATTTAACTAACAAGTTGTATGTTTGGCAGACAGAGGGGAAGAGAAATATTTGGAGAGATTTAGTGGTGAGCTCTCTAAACCTTCTCTAACAAAGGGAAAACAAACAGGGAAGGTGACAAAGTTGAAGATCACAAGCAAATGCAGAGAGGGTATCGATGCCTCTAGAGCAAAGACAAACGGAATGAAGTGAACTTTTGTTCCTCTGCTTTAGTTCTTGGTGCATTAATAGTGCTGCAATGACACTGCTTCATAGAGTTTTAGCAATAGAAGTAATTTGTGTTTCATAAACAATACGATCAGGAAGAGATGATTGTACCCCCATGTTTGGCTAAACCATCCAGGCACAGAACATCTGTGTCACTTCAACACAGAGGGCAGCTTTCAGGAGAATGTGGAGAGGAGGTGGAGAAGTGGCAGCTCAGAGCAAACAGTTACTCTGTGCATTGCAGAACATTTCTCCTGCCCTGCTGTTGACAGACAACTGATCAGGAAGGCCCATACAGTAGCACCAGTCTAAGAAAACGTGATGCTCGGTCAGTTGTGGAAGCTGATAGGGAATCACAGCACAACCTACAGTCATTGTCACATGAACCCTGGCTCCCACTATTCCAAATCAAATGTCTAAACCACAGTCTGCACAAGATACATGATTCAGGGAAAGACAGAAGCAAGTTTAGCACAGCTGCTTCTTCCATCCCGTTCTCAAAGGGAAAGAAGAGCTGATGGCAAAGGGGGTTGGGGGGAAGTCTAGGAGAGAGCAGGAACCTTTCTTCAGGAAAAAATTATTAAAAGGAAAAAAAAGGTTTCTCCTTTCTTAATAATTTCCTTAACTCCAAATGTTCCTCCAGCCCTTGCCACAGACATTCCTGTCTCTTCTAGCCAAGGGCTGCTTGCTGAATATTCACAGATAAGGAAAAAACAGTGAGTTTTTATCTCTGAGATAAACAGGACAGGAGAAAGCCACAGTGGGAGCTGCAATCCATCACTGTGACAAAACTGGATGACAGAGAGAAGATACGGCAGGGCCACACCAGGAGAGTAACATGGCACAAGAACAGCCCAGACTCAGATCCCTCTTCTTCCCTCACAGCACTAGCTGCTCTAACAAGATCGACACTGGAGCCCACAGTGCAGGAGAACCCTCCAGTAACCTATATGGTGTGCTGAGGTCAGAAGCTCTTCTCAGGAAGCTGACTCCCAGTATATAGAGGAAGGATCCCTTACAAGAGGATGTTTTCAGATGTAACCTTTCAGAATAGTTTCCTCAGTTTTCCAGCCAGATGAAGGTTTTTCTTCCAGCTTGGGGAAAAAGTTTCCGCTTTATCAGTTCTTCCTGTTGGTTTCCGCTCTATAACCCCTGACACTGAAGTGACATTAACGTCAGACCACAAGGTGCATCACTCGGTGGAAACTTGGTCCCGAGCACAAACAATTCCATCCCTCGGTCCCTGGTGAAGTGGGACCAAGTAAAGAGGGTGTTCACACAAGTCGCATTTTCCTCTACGCCTGCTGCCATGATTGCAGCAGCAGCAGTTTTCAGCTGAATGAATATAGTTTAAAAAGGTGAGGACTCACTGATTAGAACGGGAAAGTTAGCTGTACGGACATTCACCACTGACTTCTGCCAGAAGAGTTACGGATCCCAAGGCAGTCAGCTCTGCTCTGAGGACCCGCCTGGAACAAGTCCGATCCTCATGGCAAGCCTGCAAGGCTTGATCACCCTGTCTGGTGTGACTTTCCTCATTTCTGAGCTGCCAACACACACAGGTCATCTTCTGCTTAATTCTAGGAGAATGTGTCTGTCCTCTTCACAGGAGACCAAGTGAAACAGCAGCCCAAGGGACAACAAGTACTTGAGCTCTGGTCTCCAGCAATTAGATCTCTTTCAAAATGTCACTGAACACAGCTGGAGACGAAGCGAAAGGGAAATAGGTTAGAACATGGCCTGAATAAGAGCCCAGGTTAACTCCTCCAAGGAGACACGCCTTCAGGCTTCCTCTAATGCTGCATTTCCAAATGTTGTGGGGAACTTGAGGATTGTCTGATGCATCTACTTTGTCTCAGAGGCGTGTGTCTTCCTCCAGCTATGCTGCTCTCCCTGGACAGGCAGCTCTGCAGGATGGAGGAATAGCCTGCCCCACAGCGTGCATTTAGTGAAACCAATGGCTCTAGAGACCATGTCCTAATTAGCAATGAAAAAGGAATGGTGGGGGCCAGCAACACTGTCCTCCATCACACAAAGACGAGCCAGTGCAGTTCACCCTTCAGAGCCAGTTGCCTCCATGGACTCAGGAAGGGTATCGATTGGACCAAATTCTTACAAGGTCGTGCATGACCTAGACATCTGTTTATTAGAACCAGCAGCAGTGACTCATTTTCAAAACAAGGTTTCAGGCTCTGCACGAGCTCAACTTCTAAGCCAACATTGTCTCTTGATCCAGAACAAAGACGAGAAGGGGATGACTCTCCCACAGTACAGGCAAAAAACCCAGGAGGGAACAAACCAAAATAAACCTCCCTGCTGATCTGTTTGGTTTCTGCCTCAGTGTCCCTTGAGCTTTGGAAGGCAGCAATTTCTGCTGTAGGCTTCTGCCTGTACTTGCGAGGTGCCCACTCCAGCCACAGCTGGCTGCTGTGTTCTGGAGAACTGAGCTGGAGCCTGTGTTTCTTTATTAGCAAGACACTGCCAGAAGCCAGAGAGTTCACATCTGACTCAGAACTTCCCCAAAGTTTGAGGACATGCAGATCATCTTTTCAACCCCCTTCTCCAATCCACATCCAGTACAATCTGGATCCAGTCCCAGCAAGTCAATTTTTTCGGGAAAAATCACTTAACACAGGCTTAAACAACTAATGACCATCTCTCCAGATTGCTTCAGGCAGCAGCCACTGATTTCTCATGGGTGTAAAGCACTAACAGAAGACAAGACCATCGTCACTACCACATTTGCCCTTTCTGTGCTCTTACCTTTGAGTAGGTTTTTCCGCCCTTCAGCTCCTATAATGGGAGACAAAACAAACAGGAAAAGCAGTTATTCTATGTGCTGGGGAAACAGGGGGAAAGCCATTACTCAATCCTGGGATTTGCTCTTAGGATTTCAGAAACGTCTGTCTCTCCAGGGTTACCACTACCCGGGTCGCTCCGGCTCTCCACCAGACCCCACTGCTGGCCGGGAGAGGCTCTGTGCAATTCACATCCTGCCCCAAACAATCCTTTCTTCCCACCACTGCCCACGAAAGTTCTTGCTGTGAAAAAGGCAGCCGGTAGCACACACAGGCACACTGGTGGTTCTACTTGCCAGAAGCAGAAGCTGGATGCTCACCTTGCGAACAGACACCCGGCAGATGCAGGGGTCCAGGAGTCCTGTGGCTGGGTTGGCACTCATTTTACACACAAAGGTGAATTTCTTTTTCCAGCGGACACAGTTTTCCTGAACTTCCTCTCTGGGAATGCAAAAAAAAAATTAGAAGTATTTTTAAAAATACATATTTCAATTAAAGGTACACAGCCAAATCAATCCTGGCTATTACATGTCTTTTTCTGGCCTCTACAGCACAGCTTGGTCCAAACTGCCTGAAACTGCACCACACAAAGGTGTTACGTTAGCGTCAAGCTCGGTTCCCCAGTGGATACAGGTAAAATCCGCTGAGGTTACACGGAAGACTAGTCATCTCATCAGCAAAATTTGCCTTTAAAAACTCTCACAAGCTCTGACATTTCCTGCTTAGCTGGTTTAACTCATTCATCGTCCGGTCTGGACAGAGTCAACCTCTGGAACTGAACTGGGCTGAAGGTTCAGCTTATCTGCAAGGTGCCTGTTTTGCATGGCCTCTGCACAGCAAATGTGTGTCCTGGACAGTTTGTCCTTCCCAGGCAGCCATCCCACTTCTTACGCTGGGACTAAGCCAGTAAGGACAAACAGGTCGACGGAGGACAAAAACACACGTGAAAACACTCCTGTGTGCAGACAGGGTCCTCCCAAGCAAACTCTGTGCTTCAAATCAGCGGGGTGCAGACCATAAAGTAGTGCCCAGTGAGGGAGGAGGTGGTTTGCCTTGCACAACCTCTCACCAGCCTAGCCTGATCTCCAGGAAGAATGGAAAAACGCATGGCTCCAGCACAGCCTGAGCTGCAGGAGGAAGAGAAGAAGCACAGGAATCATTCAGCTGTACCTTTAGTTCTACAGAGCCCTCAAAGGAAGCTGAATTTCACCCTTCAAATGAGGCCAGTTAAAGGAGCCTGGAGACAAGGCATTTGAGTCCTTCGAAGGGAATCTAGTTCCCCACTGATCATCTGCATGACCTGATCCATTTATGGCTCAGAGCTTGGCCCTCATCCAATTACGTTCTCAAAGTAATGAGGCGGGTGGGAAGGGGAGGGAAGGCACTTTTGACAGCCATGAGTTAGCAAGTTTGCATCTTGCTCTTATCTCTCCTCTTAGCACAGGACAAAGGGGCAAGGGCATCCAATAAAGTGTTTGCTTCAGCAGGGAAAGGGAGGCTTCCCACCATCTGACCCAGGCGCAGTGCAAGCCAAAGGGATCGGTGGCAAAGGGGAGAATGATTAGTCTTGGTACTGCCTCACCTCCCCTTCTGGGAAGAAGGGGTAGCAAACAGCCCAACAAGCCCTTCTGACCTTGAGATGATCCAGATCCAGGAAGGAGGTTCCTGCAGTGCTCTGAGCTGTTCTGTGCGACACGAACGTGCTGGTCAAGAGGAACCCAGGGAGCAGAAGGGGAGTAACTAACAAATAACTGAAACCTCTAATCCCCTGTAATGCAGATAAAGGCTGATCATCCCTGGCTAAAACGTGGGAAAACAGAAGGCAGCAATTCTTTCAAGGCAGTGAACTTAAACCCCTTCCAGCCTGGCTACTGGAGTCACTGCAAAGCGAGACACCCCAGTGCTGAAAATACTCTTGAATCTGAGATTAATTCAAGATGAGATCTGGTTCTCATCGCTCCACTCTCCAGCTCTTTCACAGAGCAGATGAAACACTCCTGGAGGGATTTAAAAGGCTGTGCCTATGATAAACATCCACTGAGCCAGCCGAATTAGGAGAGGTACATCTCAGATGTGAGGTGCCTTCAACTTGACTTAACATTAGGTATTCTGGATGACCTAAAGGAAGGAGAACTCCAACACAGATTAAAAAAGGAACTCAGAGTAGAAACATGCAGACACTGGCGCCCCAGAAACACGAGGAAGGCAACACTGAATATTTCAGACAATACCAGTATTTCAGTAGTCTTCTAAGAGGAAGGGCTGTTTTCCAGAGAGCAAGGCTAACGCTGCTTCTGCTTGTGACACCATGGCTTGAAGTGGAACGCTGGAAGGCAGCGACAAGCGAACGGCTTTCAGATCTGACAGGTACAACAGCGTGTTGCTGCAAACCTCATTCACAAACACAGCTCAGAGCTCCAACTCCTGTCACAAATGAACACGCTTCAGCAGCAGGATGGGCAAGAAGTGCTCTAGCGTGCAACTTGCCTTACTCGTAAGTTCTTGCTCCTATCTCCAGCTATTACCATGCAGCCACAATTAAGCATCTGTTGGATCCTAAGTCAAATGAAGGCTAATTACTTCAAAATGTGGCAAAAAGTCCTGATTAATAACAAAAAGCTCCTTCACAGCTAATTTGCTGTGAGCATAACTCTGCTAACAGACATTCTGCTTCTTATGAGGGCTGGATGTTGCCTTTCCAAACCTGTTGTAGATACCACACGGTGCAAGGGATTAGGGAAAGGATTTGGGAAGGGGTTTTAAATTACTCCATAAAGCCAAGCTACTGGTGGACACATAGCTTGGGAATTTCTAAGTCTTCAGAACAGTCTGAACAGGGTAGAGGAGGAGTTTATAGGATAAAATGCAGAGCTGCTTTTCAGTCGCAAGTTTCACAATTGTTCAACAATGACTTTCAAGTATCTGTTTTACTTTAACAAGTGGCTTTAGGGACAGGGGCTGGGGCTCTATCATTAGACAAGAGAGTGACAGCACTATTGTTTCAAACCCAACTCTAAAAAATTAGTTCCACGTTTCCAGAAGATGGCATGTGGGAATGCAATGGCCTTTGTCTATCCCTCTCCCAACAAGCTACAGTTAGGCTGGCAATTAGAGAAAAATAAAATAGGGGGAAAAAAGTGAACTCAGAGGAGGAGCAGTTTTGCATTTGGCTCTAGAGTATTCTGATGTACAGTTAGGAACCATCAACACAAACTTGTGAGACTGCACCTGTGTCCAGTTCTGGAGTCCCCAACATAAGAAAGGCAGAACGCTCCTGGGACACGTCCAGAAGAGAGCAACTCAAATGCGAGGGCTCGAGCACCTCCCCTGTGAGGACAGGCTGAGCAAGTTGGGGTTGTTCAGTCTGGAGAAGATGAAGCTCCTATGTGACCTTAGAGCAGCTTTCCAATATCAGAAGTGGGCTACAAGAAAGCTGGGGTAGGGTTTTTTATATGGGTGCACAGCAAGAGAACAAGGGGAAAGGGTTACAGACTTGAAGAAGGGACACTGAGGTTGGACATGAGGAACAAATTCTTTCTTGTGAGGGTGCTGAGATGCTGGAACAGGTTGTCCAAGACAGTTGTGGCTGTGCCATCTCTGGCAATGTTGAGAGCCCTATCCAACCTGGCCTTGAGCAACCTGAACTAGTGAAGGTGTCCCTGCCTCTGCAGAGCAGTTGGAACTAGATGATCTTTAAGGTCCCTTCCAACCCTGGCCATTCTATGATTCTAAGCAGCAGTATGGTGAGGATTGCACCAGGAGAGGCGTTTCCCTCCATCCTAATCACAGGGCAACTAAAAGCAAAGCAGAAATTAACAGCTTAAACCCAGAAGTGTCTAATTTTAAGGTTTCCTCTGTATTTGGAGAGCCAGAAATAGGTTCAGACCAGTGCCTGGCACTGGGTGGCAATTTAACGGGTGTTCATAAGTTTTATTTTAAAAAAGCCGTCTGTACCACTTTGCAAAAAGGATCCCAGAAGGTTGAATCCTTGCCAAGCTCAGCTTTGCCCTCTTCTGACTCCAGACTTATTCAAAGCTGCGTAATTACTCTTCCAGACCTAAATATACCTCCTCAGAATAAACTGATGCAACCCTGCAGCAGCTTTTGTGAAAAGCTGAGTTTGAGAAAGAGTTGCTCAGGGTCTTCCAACCCTAGAGTTGCTCCTCAACCAGCTCCCTTGACCAGCCAGAAGGGGTAGTCTACTGCATTCCCCAGCCATCATCCTACCCCTTGAGAGAAGATTTACCAAAAAAAAAGAAAAGAGCAATTAGAAGGCATTTTGCCATGGTGTGGTATGAAACCAAGTAGCGGAAATGATGCCCACCAGTGACCTGCTGCTTTACCTACTCTGACAGCACCAGCATGGTGCTTGGTGAAGCCACCAAGGCTTGGTGGTGTTTGGGTCTCATGCACACTCTTACTGCAGCTCGGGAGACAGGCAGAAGAACACACAAACAGATTTGAGAGATGTTATATTTACCAACTGTGATTTTAGAGGCGCAGGCAGAGCAGTACTGTTAGAGCAAACCACAAAGCTCACTGTGAATGCAAGTTAGCTAAAGCAAACACATGCGGAAAGAGGCCACGTAGCTGACCCAATGCTATCTTGGGCAACCGTGGGCCTCTCTCCCACATGAAAACCTACCTAATGAAACACCAGGAGAGAGATTAAAAACTTCTATTTACAGACTCAAAGCTGAGTTGTGCCCCAACTGGGTATCACGCGTCAAACATCACTCGCTGAGGCTGGTTTGCCTTGCTGAAGCATTTAGCGCAGCAGATGTTTCACTCTTACACAAAAAGGCCACAGGCTTACTGGGAGGGCAACAACAACAAAAAATAGCTTTCTAATTTCAGTAGAGCAATGTGTCTCAGTCTGATGTTCCACGCACGGGAGCAGATGTGGGAAAACTTCAGGCTAAATGGGACTTATACAGATAAGAGCACACAAAGAGCTGCTTATTCAGATTTCGTCCTCCTCATCCACATGAGGCAAGAGGGCAGCCTTTCCTATTCCCAATGCCTAATGCTCACTGTACCCCCTTCTCAGATGTCGATCTGTGTCAGACCCTCCAAGCAGAACTAATCCTCTTGCCTGCTTGCAGCAGATGGAACTCTCCATCCTCCTTGCTGGTTCACCACTGCACACAGGAGTGCAGCACCACTGAAGCGGCATCTCCATCTGATAAGGAACAGGAAAGATTAAAGAGGCCATGGAGCCAACTCCCAGCTCAGATTCCTTTAAGTAACAGACTGAAAAACAGCTCTTAAAGGGGTCCTGACAAACTCTGACCGTGGGTACTCTGTCAGAGTACAGAGGAGGGTAACACAACCTCAGCAATGCCAGTACAACCCCTTGAATCAAAGGGAGAAAGAGGGGAAAAAAAGAGTTATTTCAGCAGAGTGCACCTGAAAGGTATCGTCTACAGCATTTCCTTACACAGCTCTGCTTTCAGCTGCAGAGACCCACCACGAAGACCTTCATCGACTCCCCAGGATTTCTGAAGGCTGAATTAGGGCTGGATCTCTGACACTCCCTTAGCTGGCAAAGTCTGGAACAATCCTGAGTTAAGCTCCAGAGAAAACAGTTACTATTTTAACCAGGTTATCTAGTGCAAAGCTATAGGAGAGACCTTTTGGCAAGAACAAGGAAGGAGTCCCTAAAAATCCTCTTTCAAAGCTGATTTTCTATGATGCGCAGGTCAGTAAGCAGTGTTCACAGCACAGCAGGACTGCCACCGTCCTGCAGACCCCGCAGGTCCTGCTGTGAACAGGGGGCTGATCACTGCCTAGAAAACACAGAATATACAGATGTGGGTGAACAGAAATCTGCATGTAGTTGAAAGTGAGTCTGTATTTAGCCATTAGGTGGTTTAGATATATGATCCAGGACCTGCAGATATCTCCAAAAATGGGTTAGGGCAGGGCTCTTGGCTGCAGCACACACTATCAAATAGAATTGCAGCTCTGGGGCTCAGCCATCCCAATGCTTGGCAAGGATAAGGAGAGAGACCAACGGTGACCAAGATGCACCACTGGCAGATAAGACATCCAACAGCAGTGTGGAACATGCCATATCAATAAAAGCTTAGGGCTGCCATCATCTACGTCTCACGAAGCTCACACGGGCAGAAAGCAGAAGTAAACGTGATGTGGCAATAGGTGCTGGGAAACTCAGTGGAAACGTAACCCGAGCGTAAGAGGTGACACACCGTGTTCCTTGGGAAAACACCATACACAATCATAAAAGCTATCTGGATATACGATCCATGGAGACCCACAGCAGTTTAACCCAGAGGTATACAAGTGCTTTACGGTAACTTATTTACACAGAGGGGTTTTGCCTTCCCTGAACAGAAGAACTGAGAGGGCTGCAAGTTGCTCTCAACAATAAAGTCACTCTGTTGTGACTGGGCTGACATCACTGAGCAGAACAACTGCCAACCCAAGGAGCTGGACGTCTCCCCCACTGCGAACAACTCTGCATTCTCCAGCTGACAAGCACTGGTTGTTGTGCAGCAGACATTAGCAGTTATGATGGAAAAACGGCTCAGAGAGATGATGCAGCCTGTGTAACTAAGAACTGAGCAACTCTTTGTGATTTGAAACAAGTCCTACTGGGATGCTTCACTGTGAGTGTTTTACACAAGGGTTCAGCAGTAAGGTCATCACATCTACCACCTACTCGCTAAATTAACCTATAAATTGCCAACAAACCCCTTCCAATGGCCTGTGGTGGAGCAGAAGACTTTCCCAATACCACCCTCTTGGCATCAGCTTACACTAATTTAGTTCTTCACTTGCAGCAGACCCAGGACACGTATCACACATAGAATCACTCTGGTTGGAGGAGACCCCCGGCATCATCGAATCCAACCATCTACCCTACCTTACAAGTACACCCTTAAAGCATATCCCTCAACACCTCATCCAAATGATCTTTAAACACATCCACCGATGGCAACTCAACCACCTCCCTGTGAAGCCCATTCCAGTGCCTGACCACCCCTTCCCTGGAAGT
>JAOXOE010000784.1:5410379-5437891 GCA_028565055.1 Phoeniculus purpureus | reverse complement strand
CCCTACTGCTCTATGCTTGCTATTTTTAAAGATACTTGTGAGGCAACTGAATTCACTGGCGGTTGTGCTATTTCCGTATCCGAATTAATGCTATTCAAGGAATTATCGGTACCTCTCCAGGGGAAAACACAGCACCTGCCTGACCCACACCTGGCTCAGAGGCATTTTCAGACCAACTTCTGTAATCGGATGCAGGGTGATAAACTCACAGACAATAGCTGCTTTTCACACAGAGCTAAGCTGTAACGGACGAGCCTTATCGTCAGAAGCCCCGCCAGAGCACAAGACGACTTTACAAACGGAGGGGAAGGCACGAGCAAAAGGATATTTACAGTTGCAGTTATAGTCACTAAGATACCCAAGGTTTCATGTAAGGCCTGAGCACAGCAAGCGTGGAAAAAAGGGGACCTGCCTTCAAGAAAAACACCAAACAGAGGGGAAAAAACCATCAGAAAACCCAAAAGAATCAGATCCCCAAAGCTGAATGTGCTGAGAGGACCCAGACCTTTCCCAGAGTGCCTTAAATTCCTGAGAGCATTAAGTCTAATGCAGGTCTGGTCCCAGTCTGGGCAGAGGAAGTGTGAGTAGTACTGAGCCTGGGAGGGGAGTCCCAGCCCAGGCTGTGCCTCACCAGACCTTCAGCACTAGGCTGCAGCAGGTCCCTGCACCTCAGGCTGCAGTGAATTTGGGACTGAGACAGGCTGATAGGACCTGGTCTGCTCATAGGGCAAAGAAACCCAGTGCCACCAAGCAAGTCACTGGGGATATCATATCCTCACCTCTCACCACAGACACACACAAGCTGCCAAGTCAGTCTATTGTAAATAACCTACAAAATCTGCCTCTGGAGATTCCTGTGCTCTCTGCTAGCTGTCTTCTTCCCACATCCTAGGTCAACTCAGTTGAGAAAAACCAAAACTGAATTAGCATGTCCTGTGAAGGGCTACTTCCCCATTGACAGACCCCAAACAACACCTTGTTCAGATCAGTTCTCTGAAAACACGTGGGCAGGAAGAGGTAGTGGTCTGCTCGATGGTTGCCCATAGCCAAACACCTTCTATTGCCACACACTGCAGATGCAGCCCAAATCGATTGCAGAGCAAACACCAGGCAGTTCGTAGAAGATGACCTGACTGACACTGCAACCTGCAATGCAACCGCTTTTGGAAGTAGTTGATTTCAGAGAAACAGTTGTAGGTCCTACGTAACACACACACTAACATAACATGGGCACAGCATCTCCTCCCCTTTAATCTTTCTCCAGATCCAAAGATTATCAGAAAGGTCAGGGAAACAACCAGAGGGACACAGAGCACAGCCAAGGCCTGATCCTGGGATTCTCTCCACACAGTAACTCCTCACAAAAATCATCAGGGATTAGAAGGGACCTTGAAAAATCATCTAGTCCAATCCCCTTGCCAGAGCAGGATCACCCAGACTAAGTTGCACAGGAACATATCCAGGCAGGTTTTAAACATACCCAGAGAAGGAGACTCCTAACTCTTCTCCTCTGGAAATTGATCTTTCCTGAAGTCTCTCTAACTGCAACAGAAGAAAAATATCTGGAAAGGGTCAAATGGTTCAAAACCACTGAGACCTGTAACCTCTCAAGCAGGAACACATTACCATGTGCTTTCAGTTAGAGCACAGACAGGTTAGGGGAAGGGCGGTAAATCTAACAGCCTACTTCCCCTCTGCTCATTTAGGAGCAACCAAGCCAGTTGAGAGCAACGTACATGTTTGGTTTAAATTACAGATGATTTCTCTGCTGGAACATATCTGCAACGCACCGCGCTGAGCAAACTGCTGAACCCCAGCCAGCACAGAAAACAACCCACTGAAATCAAACGGCTGGCAGCATCAGCTGACACCAGCAACGGCTCCTAGAAGATGCTTTCAGGGATGACAAGGAGAGAGAGAGCGAGCTGTATTTCTCAGCACAGGCTTTTCCTCAGACACCCTGCAGTTCAACCCATTTTATTACGACTCCAGGAAGCAGAGGGGTTAATTTTTTTCCAAGTTCACATACTGTTTGAATTCCTTAGATAAGCTGCTTCCACCAAACCCAAGGATCTTGCCTCAAGGGAGAACACTGTAAGGAAAAGCTCTTTTGATTGAATTAATTTCTCTTTTGAAGAAAAGCTAAGCCCATTTTGGAGTGTTCCACGCCTACTGCTTTTACAGGCTTCAGACGGGGTTACACCATACCATCCAAAGGAAAAAAAAATCCCCCAAGCTTTGAGCAATGCCCTACCACTTCTATTTGCTAGACAGAAATGTTGTATGTGATAGAGGGCTAGAGACTCAGTGTACTTTAGACAATAAGGAACAGTCATATGCTTGGCCAGTAAAATCTTCTTTCCTGAAAAGAGAAAGCTCAGAGCAGTGGAACAGGCTGCCCATAAAGGTTGTGGAATCTCTTTCTCTGGAGATGTTTAAAACCCACTTGGATATGTTCCTGTGTGACTTGGTGTAGGTGATACTGCTCTGGCAGGGAGATTGGACTAGATGATCCTTCAAGGTCCCTTCCAGTCCCTAATGTTCTTTGAAAGTGGAAGGCCAGACCAAGCCAAGCTTGAGCTCTGCGATAAAGCAGTTAACAGCCAGCACAAACTAATCCTGTGCCTTTAAAAGTGAGCAGTCACTAGGGGAAAGCAAAAAAACAAGTTCTGAAAGCCACGGAAGGCTTCCTTCACATCTTGAGGCAGAAAGCAAGTCCGGGCTGTTACGGAATTTGCGTTTGCATACTGCTGGTGATAACCTACATGCATAGCTGGAAACAAAGCCAGTTTTTATTAGCAATTAGTAGCAGCAGAAGTGGGGGCAGACCTGCCTGAAGTAGTCAAAACGCCAATGCAGAACAACCTTGTAAGATGTGCAGCAAAAACCACTGCAGCTGAAAATTTAGAGATGCCATGACATCAATTCAAGGAGATAAACTCTGTCTTTAACACGACAACTTTGACTCCAGGCAGCAGTTTTCCCTTGCACAGTGATTTGCAATGCAAATTGAGCTACTTCCACTCTTACCAAGAACAGTAAATTGGAGGCAAAGGGGGAGAGCAAAGGTGGGAAGGGTTGATTTGCTGAGATACAGTTTTCTACAGAGTTGAGTTTCAAGTCAGGCATGAAAGCAATATAGCACAGGGTCTGAAATAGCACGTAAGCACTTGGGCAAGGAGGGGGGAGGAAAAGAAAGGATTTCACACACAAACCCCAGTGCCTTTCAGAGGCAAGACCACCCACTCTCTCCCCATACCTCTGAAAAATTCAAAGCAGCTCTGATCAGCCAACACCATCTAGGTTCAGAGCTCTGCAGTTATGGTCTTCCCCCACTCCAGAGGATGATGTGGCATTTGGGGCCCTACAATAGCACTATTAAAATCCCATCAAGGGGTAGGCAAGTGGTAGCCATATGCTAAACGGCTCAAGTGAAAAATAACCAGGGAAAGCAGCACAGCCAGGAAGCAAGTCTGCAAGCAACTTCTTACCTGGTAGACAAGCTAGCAAAGTCTCCTCCATCTAGCAACCTGATTTTGCAAAAGAGAACCCCATTCACAAAGGGGACAGCAGTCAGCTCTTCTAGAGTGAAACTTGTCTGAAATTTGAATTTCTTCTTCTTCATCAGGAAAGCCATGGGCAAATTCAGCGTGGAAAGCCCAGGAATTCCAAACAAGATCGGGGAGGAGCAGCTCAAAACACACACACAGACAAGCAGAGGAATGGCACTCGTTCCAGGAACGCAAGCAGGGAGTAAATTCCAGTTCAGTTACAACGATGGCCCAGCTTCAAACGCACAATTCTCTTCTCTTTGGTGGTCGGATCTGGCTGTGGGATCATCGCCACGGCAGACTTCAGGTGAGGAGGAAGAGGTCAGATTAAATCTCTGCAACATCTCCAAGGGAAAAGGGAGGGAGAAAATTCAGTCTCAGCTCCAGACCAGCAGGAGCTGTCCCAGTTAGAGGCTGCAGTGCTTCGTCTTCAGCACAACCTCTCCAGAAAGCATCGCTTCTGGGAAGTGATCTTGAGTCTTCACAGAAGCCTTAAGTCTGCGGGCAGCACCTTCAGAGAGCTTCCAGTTCCTGTCTCCTCCTCTTGTGCAACTACTTGATGCAGGTCTTTGGGTCAGCCTTTGGGAGGGAAATGAGTAAATTAGCCCCAGCTAGTCTTGTGTTCCTCCTCCTCCTTTAAAACCTGTTTGGGTGGGTAATATTCAGTCCGGGCTCATACCAGTTTTAAGAGGTATTGCCCCAATTAGCCTAGCCCAAACATCCTCTTCCCCTCTCTTTTTGCCTGCAGCAAGCTTCACTGTTGTCACCCCCTTGTAATTTCTGTTTTGTAAAGCAGCTAATAAAAATCTGCTCTATTTTCACCTGTCACCCTTAGAAGCAGTTTACTGAGCAAGATCTGTCTAACAAGGGTAACCAAAACCCATTTCAAGAGATGCAAAAAGGAGTTTTGTGTCTGTATTTCTGACCAGCCCTAAGCCTTAGCACCTGTGTTTCATAAACAGAGAAAGCAGCAGAGAGAAGAGGACAAAATAAAGGAGACTGCTCCAGATTAAACAGCCTAACAACCAAATCAGGTCATCTGGCTGATCCAACAGCCAGGCCCACAAATGCTGCCTTTGCCCAGCACCAGCTCCACACCAAACTGTGTCCCACACGGCTAAGTTTTGGGGGCTGGAGATAGTCATTTCACTGCACATTTAACACCTAAGTCAGAAATGCAAGGGCTTATCAGCATGGAAAGAGAGGTTAGGGCAGTAAACAATCCCCACCCACACTCAGAATTCACCCTGCAAAACAATGCAGTCAAAACCCCTGCTGCCCCCCTGGCTGAAGCTCTCTGCCCACTCGGGGGGCAGGGGGTGAACCCGGCAGGTTCTGCCTGCTACTCCACTGGGCGGCCCATCTCCTGTGGGCATCTCGGAGCTGGGAAAGTCAGTGACTGCTCCACACCACCAGTCCAATCCATGAGCCATGCCTGACCCTGTGCCCGGAGTTGCTGCTGCCAGGTCTCAACCTGTCTCCGTGCAGCCAGGTCTCAGCCCACCCCTGCGCCTCTGGGACCACACACTGGGCTACAGCGAGGTCGCAGCCTGTTCCCGGCACCCCAGGCCGTGCAGCAGGTTATGGTCAGGTCTGAGCAGGCTGAGCCATGTACGGAGCAGTGCCCAGGTCTCAACCTGCCCCCAGCTTTCTAACCCAGGGCTCAGCCCCTCGCCCAGCCCCAAGGGCCACACCGTATCTGCGGCCGGTCTGTGGGCCGCAGCTCGTATCTGCCCCATGGACTGTGCACTGAGCTGCAGCCCGGTCTCAGCTCCCATCCCTGCCCACTGGCCGAGCTACAGCCCAGTCTCAGTTCCAGTCCCACTCCCGGACCCCCCAACCACGAGCACACCTACAGGAGGTGCCCACTCCGCTCCACGGCACCCTCCACCGACCTGCGGCCCGGTCCTGCCCGGCCCCTGCACGCTCCTCGCGCGGCCACCGCTGCCCGCCGCCACCACAACCTCTGCTTCGCGCTGCGCCAAGTGCGGCCGCTACGCCAGCGCCGCAGGCAGCCACAAGGCAGAGCTGCGCCGCCAGCGCGCTTCGTGAATAGCGACCCGGCAGACACTACGTAACCCTCCTCCCCAGAATACGAGAGCAGCACCGCCCCATTGGGCAAGCGGCAGGGAGGCGGGACGAGCGCGGCAAGATGTGACTGGCTGCTCCGGCAAGAGGCGGGGAAAACAACGCGAGGATTGGACGGGAAACCCGCCGGTTCGGGTAAGCCCCGCCTCCTGGGTGAGGAGGTGGGCAGGGGGGTGGTGAGCGGTTGGAGTTGACTCCTCGGGGCGCGAGTGGAGCCAGTGGGGTCCTTCAGAATTTCCGCTGCTCCCAGGGTGTCCCACGGCTCCTTCGCGGCCGAGCAGCCGAGGTGCCCTTGCCTGGGCTGAGGCGATGCAGAAGCCGCTCTGATAGACTGGGGCTCCCTGCACCCTCCCAGCACTGCCTCTGTCAGCAGTCTGAACCCCCCGGCCTGTCCCTGTCCCAGGGCCGTCCCTGTCCCAGGGCCTTCCCTGCCCAGGCTCTGCTAGTGACACCTGTCCCTTGGGTATGGCCCGCTGCTGCTGTTGAGGCCTCATGGCCATTCCATCGTGGCTCTGCACCTCTGGGTACTGCACAGCAGGCTCAGACTGACCAGCAGCTGGAGTGTGAGGGAGGCCCTGGCACTGCTCACCCCTGTAGGCAGTGCCAGGTCAGGCTGGCAGCTGGAGTCTCACCCTCCGTGTGTGAGATACGGCAACCAGTTAAAGACGTCTCCTCATCAAAATGGCTCCCTGTTATTATGAGCTGCTGCTGGGATCTCTGGTCAGGCAGGATTCCATCCTTTAAGGGCAAGCGGAACAGAATATCTCTCCTTGTTCTCAAGAAGTCTGCAATCACCAGTGAGATTTGCCTAGTTTTTAAAGTTGGGGATGTGTCTAACAGTCCCCGTGGCAGCAAGGTTGAGCCTCACATGGGAGTGACTTTTCCCAAGGCTGATTTGCCTGTCTGGCAGAGCTTGGATGAAAGCCTGGGAGTCCTGGCTCTCTTTGCCAGGCTTTGATGCCCAGAGTCCTTGCCTTTAATCTTTGCCATCTATCCAGACAATATCAGAGCTATCAAATGATTCTACCATAACATGAGCCTTTAAAAAAAAAAAGTCTGCTGGGAAAAATTACACAGCAACATGTTTGGGTAGAAGTTAACAACTGGATTAAGCCAAACCTTTACCATCTTAAGCAGAATCACAGACTTTGTGGTGGGAAAACATTCTGTATTGGTACAGTGAAACCATCGCAGGAGATACCAGTCTTCCCATAGAGCAGGGATTGTAGAGGCTGCTTTTAGAGGTACAACTTGAATCATTCCATCAATATATTTCCAAGTCCTTGAGACATTGCTACAGATGGGCTGGGGTTTGTGTTGGGTTTTTTTTCTCTTTCTATTTCTCAGTTTATTGGGAAGGAGCTCAACTTGCTAAATATTTAATATTTGCAAAGCTGGGCTGCTCGAATGCTGGAAACATCTGAAGAATCCGGCCCAGTCCCTCACAATTCTCGTTCCCTGAGTGTACTGCTCGCAAGATGTGTTGGTTTTTCACTTCCATCACTAGGTAAAGGACAAATGTTCTCCCTCTCTGTGGTGTGGGAGGAGGCCATGTGTTATCTCGTATGATTCATTCTGATAAATAACCTTCTTGGAAGACTTCTCTTGTTTATAGCAACCGCCCCGAATGCTAAAGTTTACAGAGATTTAAATCCTCCCTGTTCTCACGCATATTTACTCGATAGTTTTATCAGAAACATCTCTTGAAACCCTTAGTGTTTTTATAATTAATTGAATAATGTGACTGATGTTAAAAATAAACTGGTTTGGAAAAATGCCCAGTGAGCTGCTGAGCAGTGTGTGATATAGCAACCGTAGCTGGATTCTCAGGGGTATGTATATTTTCCTAACAAATGCAGTCTCATGACTTAGAGATTAAATCTTTATTAGTTTGAAATTCACCCTGTTGATTTTACTGTGTTTATGCTGCATAATTGTTTCTGGACTCATTCACATTTGTTTAAAGGGACAGTGCTCCTTTGAATGTGGGTCTCCGCTGGTCCTGGAGCATGGTGTGTCTGAGCCCCATGGAGGTTCACAGAGGAGATGTGGGCATAGGATACCTTCACCCATCCACCATCCCATTGCTTTTGTATTATTTTCTGATCCATATCAAATCAATTCCCTAAGGGAGCACAGGGCACTCTGATATCAATTCTGCTTACCCCAGACTCAGATGCTGTGGACTTCTCCTCTACAATCTTGTCCCCGCTGTGCCCATCTCACCTTTGCTCCGCAGACCTCAGCCACGTCCCTGCCCTATGTTCTCCCTGACCTGACCCTTTCCTGATGCTGCTCCCCAGCGCAGCCACCACTTCCTCAACTTTTGCTGGCTCAGGGCATTGTCATATCAGTCTGGGAGAATTTATCAGTTTGGGCTTTGCAGTTATGTCTGGGCCTCACCTCTGCTATCACCGAGGTGTGTCTGCCAGCCAGGGCTGGGAGCTCTATGCTCCACTGACCTAGGGACTGTGAGCAAGCAGGAGCAGAGATGGCTTTTCTTGCCTCTTCCCTCACTGCTTCAAGCCTGAAATAAAGCAGCAAGGAAGAAATAAGATCAGTTCAGAGGGGACAAAACTCAGCAAGGTGAAGCGAGTTAGGTTGTGCAATGCATTTTGTGAGTTGTCAAATACTCTTATCTCAGGGGAATCTCAGACACACAAGCAAAATAATCAAGCTCTGTGAACTACATTATCAGCATCTTCCTCTGAAAAACATCATCACGCTAATACATTTGTCCTGGCAGCCAAATGACTAAAGTTTGAAAACTAAATTATACACGTTGCTGCAAAAGCGTAAACACAGTAATGGCTTCTCCTCTGTGACACCTCTAACACAGATACACAGATCACTAGGGGTTGGAAGGGACCTCCAGGGGTCATCAAGTCCAACCCCCCTGCTCGAGCAGGACCACAGAACCTAAGACGTGTCACATAGGAATGCCTCCAGATGGGTCTGAGAAGTCTCCAGAGAAGGAGACTCCACAACCTCCCTGGGTAGCCCATTCCAGTCCTCTGTAACCCTCACCGGGAAGAAGTTCCTTCTCAGATTGATGTGGAAACTCCTCTATTCCTGCTTACACCCATTGCCCTTTGTCCTATCACAGGGTGTAAGTGAAAAGAGATGGTGTCTTTCTTCTTGACACCCAGCCCTCTTGGATTTATAGACAGTGATTAAGTCCCCTCATAACCTCCTCTGCAAACTGAAAAGTTCCAGGTCTCTCAATCTCTCCTCATAAGGCAGGTACTTCGGTTCTCTGATCATCGTTGTGGCCTTCTGTTGAACTCTCTCAATTGAGTCACTATCCCTCTTGAACTAACCCCTGTGTAGATCCTTGAATGATCTTTCAGTCTTGTCAACCAGAAAGAAAAGACTATCATGCGATGCTTTGTAGTGTTCGTCATGCTGCTGGCAGCCAAGCACTTGAGGACAGGTGCTGCACAGGACCTGCAGGCTGGGCACCTGCAGTGGGTGGGCACCTTCCTCAGAGGAGCTGGAGACCCACTGAGGCCAAGGAGCTACCAAAGTGGGGCAGGGGATGCAGGACACCAGAGGGGTGTGAGCCCTGTCTGTAGGCTGCTGGAAACCCTGGGAGGGGAGTGGGAACCTCTCCCCATTACATAGGATTATCCTGTGGTGTGGAGTTATTCCAAGCTTGCATCTTCTCAGCTTAATTTAATAACAGGGTGCGAGCTCTACTTTGATCTCTTGTGTTTTGCACTAGTTCCATGTTGAATTGGACTCATTGTAAAAGGCCAGAACTGTTTCTGTACCAGGCTGAGGTTCCTGTTGGATGTGCAAAGGACCCACCTGCCTGGTGGGATTCTGGCCTGCCAGGACCAGGGTCCTGTTATCCACAAAATAAAGGGAGCAGAGGAATCTGGAGTTGGTGGATTCCTTTCCCCAAACATGCAGCCAGACCTGAAAATCCAGCTTCCTGGATTTTTTTTGTTTACTGGTATTCATGTATGCTCCAGCGTGTCCTGGGAATGTGCTGCAGGACTCTCCGCTTCTTTCCAGGAGGCCTATTGGTGGAACTGGAGTTGGTTTGTCCCTTTCCAGAATCTGCAGACTAGAACTCGCTTCACCTCAAGTCTTATTGTGTTTATTAAGTGCTATCCTGAGTCTGTATCCCAAATGTCCCCTCCAGCAATCTGCTGGACAAAATGCTGGCCATGGGTGCTCCCACTGGTTCCATGCTTCTGCCTGCACCCCTGAAATGCAGCTGTCACCCCAAACAACCACAAGTCTGTGGTTCCCACTTGACATGACAACCTCTAATTTGGGATTCCAGGCAGAGAGGTAACAGAAACTGTCCCTGCGGGGTCAATCACCTTGTGGGGCTGGGACCTGAGGGCTGGTAGCTGTTTGCCAGTGATGGGGTCTTCATTCCTGCTCACAACCTACAGCCTGGAAGCTGGAGGTTGTGTTGGTCACACGTGTGAAACTTCATGTCAGACACTTTCAAGGAAGACACAGAATCCAAGATGCTTCAATTTTCATACTTGACAGACCACATTGGTGCTAACAGTACCTGCTAGCAATAACCTCTCAGATGGCAACAGGAGATAACCCAAGAAAACCAACCCCCAGCTTGACAAATGTTAAGCACAATCTGGAGGAGGTAAAGGTGATTTGGGTGAATGTGCAGGTGACACCACTTTGTCCCTTGGTGGGGACCTGCTCCCAGAACTGTGCTGTAGCTGTGGCAGCGCACTGCACTTGTGGGATACTGCCAGTTTACATGTGGTGTCCTAAAAAATACCCTTAAAACCTCTCCCTTTTCTTAGAAGTCAAGAACTAATGGGCTTTTTCATCGTGTGCCTGCTCATTTGGCTCTGCAGTGAACTCATCTCAAAGAGGGATGTGAGGTCCTGACATCTCTGTTCTCTGCCAGCCTGTGAGGGAAGCAGAGGGGCTGGGTTTGTGTTCCCAGCGATCCTGACTTTCCTAAGGGTACTGCTGTTCTTCATCGCTGGTTCCGTCTGTTGAATTTCTTCCTCTCCAGGCTCTCAGTCCTGAAAAGATTAATCAGTGAGAAGAGTAAGCAGGATCACAAAAGGTTTGGACAGCAAAAGTAGTTTCTGGGACCATCCCGCCAGGGCCCTGCAGTGCTGCAGGTCCGGATCCCTGGTCCTTGCCCCGTAGCACAGTGCCATCTCCTGGAGAGCTGAGCCTGAGCTGCACGCATCACCAACTGAGGTTTGCTCCTAAATCAGTGCTGTGCGCAGCTTGGCTGCTGCCTGATTGCCACAAAGACAATCTTCTGACCACCAAGAGTCCCTCACCAACGTGTCTTCCTCCAGCTGGTATGAAGGATGCCGCCTGCCCTCACCTCCAAGGATCCCCGTGGCAGAACATACCTGTGTGGCTCCTTCCTGCTCTGGATGCTGAATATAAATCTCTAGGTATAAAGAGAACAGCAGAGGAACACAAATGATCATCTGTAGATGTTCCTCCTCGGCTTTTGTTCTTGGGCACCACTTCTCGGTTCAGTTGATCGCCCCACACATACGTTCAGCCTCTAAGTGTCCTGTTTACCTCTTACTCCTGATTTTGACTGTAACAGGCACATTTTCTCTCTCCCTAAGCTTGATGACCTCATCATGAGCAACAACCATGCCCCTCACGAGAGCACTCACCCTATACTTAACACGTTGCTACATCTTTTTAATGAGACAAAAATGTGCATGCGGAACTTGCACCTGAGTGCTGCTGCCTTGACTAAGCTCTCTATATATTCCCAAACGACAAGAAAGACAAGTGGTTCCAAGGGCAGCACCTTCACTCCTGTGAAGCAGTAGCACAAATTAAGTGCTTAGTCACTGAAAAAATACTCCCTGCAATTTAAATCCAAAGGCTGGTTCTTCATCCATCATTTTAGGCTGTTGCAGCGTCATCTGAGCAGCTGAGAGATTACTTCAGTAATCTGCTACACACAGTGCAGTAACTGGTGCTCTGAGGTAACACTGTAAAAGCTGTTATTCGAAAAACACCATCATTATGTAAATACAAGGCTGCAATGTTCACGAACAAGAGAAAAATCTGCCGTGACACGTGGCTGTTTACTGCTTTCTTTGGCTCTTTTGCAGAATGGTGCTGCAAATTTGTTATGAACTCATTTTCCCCCGGAACACCCTGATGAACTCAAACAGCCTGTTTATCAAAAATGTATTTTTAATTAAAATTTGTATTTGTAAAGGAGAGATCGCTACACAAACGAGGTAAACCAACACATATGAGACATCTTTTTCACTTTAAAAATAAATTCCAATTGAGCAATCGATTTGATTCCACAAAGTCCAAGAGGAAGAGTCAGGTGAATGTTACTCATGTGGCGAGATGCCGGACAAGGCAGGAAGACGCAGCTGATGCTGCCCTGACTCAGCACAGAGATGTCTGTGCTGAGGGCTCAGAAGCCTTCCAGAGGCCGAAGCCTTCTCACCACACCGTCCTTTTCTTCCCATCAGTCTTGCAGAGATGAGATGAATAAAGGCCAGCAACAGGCAGCAGAAGCCTCTTCACCTGCTGCTCCAAGCAGGGATTCCCCGGCAGCATCTCCCTAGAAAAGGCTGTTTAAAGGTTTGATTGTGCAAATTCACGCTCTCAGCAGTCCTTGCTCACTGAGTCACAGCCCTCACGGAGACTTAATAGCAAGCAAACACCAGCTCAGAAAAAGTTCCATTTCAGAAGTAGTATCTGGCAAGTCACAATCCTGTTGTGACACTTTGCAAGGTTCGGCGAGAGGAAGAGTTATCCTTCCTTCCTTGTCTTTTGTTGAAGTTCCTTTCCACACAGGTAGAAGTGGAGCTTTTCCTTTAAAAGTTTATGGAAGTTACTGCGAGCCCATGAGAATCACATTCAGCACCCCTGGGGTTAAGCTTTCTCACTGAGGACCAAGCCCCGTAGACTGAACACCTGAGGAAAAGTAGTTGCAGTGCTATTTTACCCTGTATAATGGTAAGAAAATAGTGAGGAGCCCCTTGCCCTGTTTCTCAGTGTGTCGCAGGATAACAGCAACTGTCCTTGCTGCCAGTAACAGTCCAACCACCACCACCACAGAACCAAGGAATGCTCCAAAATTCACTTCATTACAATCAGTGGCTGGCAAATTCCTAAATGTTGGGAATGGCTAAAGCCCTTCGGTCCAGGTTCACTTTCATGGGTGAAAGTATTACAAAGATGACAGACTATGAGGAGGAGACAGAGATGGAGTTTCACCTGTTACACCCACCTGAGTGAAATTCATCTATGCCCTTGTGTATCAACTATGCTGAGGCAGGCGATACACTGCCTCAGATAGGTATCCCAGGGCAGGATCTGGTAACCAAGACATGAAATTTTCATCTCATCTGCCAAGTTTGCAGTGAAATACCATGACCATACACAGACAGAACATGAAGTGAACACACAATTTTAACCCCATTTATATCCTCAGGGGATGTAGCTGGGATTTAAACTGCATGTAGGGTTGCTGCGGGTCTGCACAGGCTGGACGGATGTCAGGCTGCAAAAGCAGGATCTGTTAACTCTTTCTGCATAAAGGAGGTTCTACCACATTCAGTACCACATTTCCAGTAAGTGCTTTCAGCAAGAGGCAGAACTGTGTTCATTCACCACCATGCACTACAGTTGATGGCACCGGTACCGTGGCAGCTGCAGTACGGAAATATTGCAACAAGACTTTCCGGGTCAGAATCAGTGAAAGGCTATACATCTTGAGATGGAGAGGAAGAGGTGTCATACTTAGGAGAGGGGGTTTTTTTGCCCCAAACAGAAATAAAAAAATAACAATCTTTTTTTAATAAATCTATTGTTTGAGGAACTAAAGCAACGAGTGTTAATTCCTGGTTGATTACACATCCTGCTATGGGCTCTGAAAAGGCAGATTAGTGTAAGATTAGCACAGAAAGCAAGCTGTTTAGGTTCAAGCCAAGTTCTTTTCACATGGACAAGAGCTAGCATCCCTCACTCTCTGTGTCCACCACAGCATGGGCATGCTTTTCTCCAAGGAAAACATCCCATCACTTTTCTTCACTGGATGATACCATCTTGCTGCCCTGTCTGGCTGGGGTCAGTGGTGACCGACTGACTGGGTGTATTGCTCTGCAAAAATCGACGGAAGTCCTTAATCATGGGGCGGAGGACCTGGATGAGGGCACTCAGTGCCGCCTGCGTTCCCTCCATGGCTTGTGCCTGCCGCTCCTGAGCACATGCCTGCACCTCCTGTGAGCGACGGATCATCTGAAGCAAGTCATTCTGCTGCTCCAGGTGCTGGGCAATCTCCTTGACATGCAAGTTGGTCACTCGCTGCTCCTGCAAGAGCTTGGCAGAGTTCAGAGCAATTCGGCTTTTCAGCTCCTGGGGTTTTGCAGACACTTCATGTTGATGCGTCATCATCTCCAAGGGTGCTTCAGTGGTGACGGTGCTGGGGGCTTCTGTTGTGCAGTACTCTACAACTCCATCCTCCAGACTGTGGTAGGTTGTCTCTGCAGGAACTGAGAACAAAGGAGAGAAGGAGGAGTAAGAAGGAGCTGCGATAGGGAGGAATTTTATCTACAGGACTATTCAGTGAATATCACAAGAATACTGCCTGTTCAGTGAGATAACACACAATGAACAAAATGACCTATTTAAGTCTACTCCACCCTCATTCAATCTTCATACTAGCCTGAACAGTCCAAAGGAACAGGACATGCCTTGTCTGTCTAGACAAAATAATTTATCAATGTCCAGTTCAGGACAGTCTTTCCCGGTGGCATTAACCAATTAGCACAAGGGCAAAGACAAGACTCAGAAAGGCACTTGTCAGAGGGAGAGCTGCTCTGTCGGGCAGACTGGGAAATCAGCCCTGTAGATGTTTCTCTCCCTGCTTGTGTTCCCAAAGAGGGAAACCAAAGAATCTGCAACAGATACCGGTCTCCCTTCTTCCTAAGGCCAAGAGCAGCTACCAAAGCTGACTCTGTCAGTGCATATCCTGCTGACACTCTCCTACAGCATGAAGACACACTGGGAATGGCGCCTTCATTACAGAGATGGAGTGGTTTTGTTTTGCTGGGGCTTTGCCCACACAAGGCTTGGGGCCTCCTTGCGGGTGGTTGTCGGGACCCTTTATATGTCCTTCTGAATTCAGAAGAGAGCATCTTCAGCAGGTGCAGCACTCACTCTGGGTCAGGGTGACTGTGGTGGCTGATGCGCTGATGGGTATCTCAGTACCATCACCTGCACTGCAGTCCCCACTCGGCAAACTGATGATGGTGGCTTCTCCCAGTAGGTTGCAGATACGTTGCTGCATGGGGGTGAGGATGACTGGGGCTGTCGCAGTATCTGTTGGGTCTTCGTTCTCTGTTCCATTGCCGCTGCCATTCTGGCCTTCACCTCCACCTTCCATGGCAGCCCGGACTTGAGCCACTTTGCGTCGCACCTTGGTCTTGAGGTCAGACCATTTCTTCTTGACCTCAGGCAGCTCTCGGTGGCAGGTGGCAACGGCGTTGACACGGCGCAGGATATCATGCCAGGCCGCAGCCTTGGTGGCCAGGGGCACGCCTGCGTTGAAGTGGTTGATGAGGAGGTGCTTGCCTCGCTCCAGCTCCTCCACGATGATCTCCACCTCCCGCTCTGAGAAGTTCATCTTCCTCTTCTTGGCTGGGGGCGCTGGGGACGATGCCATGGCTATAAGTAGCACCGTAGAGGGGGCACTGGGGGTCACCTGCGGGCCAGAGATGCCTGGCCGGGCCCAGAGGGGCCTTGGCGAGGCTGGGCAGGGCCGAGGGGCAGCAGGGGCCCCCCAAGCCCACTCACCCCCAGGGCTGGGGAGAACAGGGGGGCCCCGAGGCCCCTCAGGGCCCAGAGGGGTCTGTGCACGCCCCACCCACCCCGCGCTCTCCCCTTGGCACCGCCAACGATACGCAAATTGCGTACCGCAACCACGCAGCGAACCCCGACCAACGGCCTCCGCCCTGCGACACTGGCGTAATGGCTTCCAGAATCAGCTCCCTTTCCTGCAGCGTCTGATTGGGCAGCCCGCCTGTCCGTTAAGCGGAGCTCCCGCCTCTCGCAGGCAGCGCCGCGCTTTCATTGGCCAACCGCTCTGCCCCGGGGGGAGGGAGTAAGAAACGGCTGCGCCCCGCCGCTTCTCTCAGGCCACTGAGCCTGCGTGAGGCTGAGCCCGCCCCTGAGCATGTACCCGGTCTCCTGCCATTGGCTGATTCTGGCGTCCATCAGCAGAGGGCGCCCGCGGCAGGGACCGGGTACATGCCGCGTCCGTCAAGTTCAAACCTACTGCCGGTTCCCGCTCTGTTTGGTCAGAGCTCAGCTTTATCCCCGCCTTCCCTAGCGGCTTCACGAGTGGGATTCAAGCAGCCTCCCGCACCGCCCCTTTTCGCCCTGGGCGGTGTTTCCTTCTGATTGGTGGACGTCATTTACCGCCCACCTCGCGGCAGCGCGTGGAGGCCTCGGGGGCGGGGGGCGCGCGTGCGGAGGCGTGTCGGCAGACGCTATCACGCGGGCAACTGCCATTGGCCGGCGGGGGGTGTCACGTGGCGGCGGCCGCGTTGTGGCGCGAAGGCGGAAGCGCTTTGGGTCGGCTCCTGGCGGCGGAAGCGGCGCCATTTGCCGGCGTGGAGCGAGGGGCAGGTGGGCGGGAGGGCGATGCGGAGGGCGCGGCGGTCTCTGGCCTCCCTGGTGGTGAGCGGTGTCCTGTGCCCCTGCGGCTCCCCGAGGGCCGCCGGTGCGGGGTCCAGTACGGGAACCGGTACGGGGACGGAGGGCAGCGGCAGCGGAGGATTGTGCGGGCGGGCGCTCTGCGAGGCCTCCGAGCAGGATCGGCGTCTGCGCGCCCTCTTCCAGAAGCTCGACGTGAACCGCGACGGCGCACTCTGCATCCACGACCTGGCCGAGGGGCTGGGCCGGCTCGGACTGCATCGAACCGAGCTCGACCTGTTGGTGAGCGGCGCTTCGTGGGGTAGGGGGGCGGTTTGGCGCGTGGCGGTGGGGTGGGGTGGAGGGGGACGGTTTGGGCCGTGGTGGAGCGGTTGGTTTGGTTCGTTGGGGGGCGGTTTGAGCCAGGGGAATTGGGTCGTACCGGACCAGGCTGGGCTCTGGACATGCGTTACGCGGGGGTGAGGGAGCCACTGGCCGCACTCCTCATCCCGTGTCCGCCCCGCAGAGGTTCCCTGCCACAGGGTTTGATCGCTCTGCCGCTCTCGGCAGCGGGACGTTGGCTTGGAGGACTCTTTCACTGTTCCCCGTCGGAGCTGAGGACCCGCCAGATGAGGACCCAGTAGTGGCAGCGGGCACCTGCTTGTGGCATCCAGGTACCTTCCTGGCTGTGGGTCAGGCTCAGGAGAGCCCGAGTGTGATGAGATCGAGACGCCACTGCTCCACTTTGTACCGGAGAGAGGGTTAGAACCTTTCTGGGTGTTGCCTGAAAGCACCCCTACTGATCTGAGCACTAAACCTGCAGGAAACTGCTTGCTCACTAGCTGTAGGCATGTGCAGTGTTAACTGCGGAAATAAAATATTGAAAACTTACTGCTTGGGCGGAAGACCCATAAAGAAAATCCTTTTTCTCCAGATGTGAGGTTTATGTGGTTACTTGGGTTTGTAAAACATCCTTTGGAAGGGATAGGTGTAGTCAGGTCGTGCAGCTTTCTCCATGTTTCCTCACATCCGTTTAGCACTATGTTGCTGCTCACGTTTCTTGTCCAAGATGGTTAATACATGCTTAATACATGCTGGACTCATTTGTCTGTTTGAATGGATTTCAAATATCTTAAAATGAAGGAAAACAGCTGGGTTTGTCGAGTTTGTGTAGGAAATGTGCAGTGAGCTGACTTTTGACTGCAGTACCTGGAGCTGTGTGGGAGCTTTTGTGGTCTCTCTGTGCTTTGTGTGGTGCTGTGCACTGATGGTTGTAGGCTTCAAGGTTCAACTCGCTGTTGCTCTATTTAACTGTAATTAGTGCAATTTACATCTCTCTGAACCAATGGGCTTGCCCTCGGTGCACAAATTGTTCCTGCCTAGACTCTTCTACTGCGTATGCAGGATCATAAAAAGTTTGAATGTCTTGGTAGGACAGTAGATAAGCACATGGGTGCAGCTGGGGATGTGCCACCTCTGAGTGCCTCAATCCTGCAGGGAGGAGGAAGAGTTTGAAGATAACTAACTTCTGAGTCACTAACAGACTCCTAATTCAAATGACAATTCTTATTCTCTCCCTGTTCTGGGAGTGGTGCCCTAATTTATTTGAGTGCTGTAATTGCCTGTATCACTCCTTTCTGAGTTGCTAATTCCCTTCTAACTTGGGTTTATCTTAATTGCTAACATTTCTTTTTGCTTGGCATCTTCCTTGCCACTGTAAAGTATGAGAATTCTTTGGCGCTGTGAGTGGATCTTGTGAGTGGTTTAGTTGTGCCTTTTCTAAAAATACCGTTAGTGCCACAGTGATTTTCTGCCCTGTGCGTTTTGCTAATGAAGTCTGATTATACTATATAAATCACTTGTGCATGCTCTGTGACATGCTGCCCCGCTGCTGCTGCCTATGGGTGCTGAATCCCTTGCCTCTGGGAAAAGCTCTTCACCACAATGCTCAATGCTAACACCCACATGCCTGTCTTGCATTGCATTCTCTTTTTTCTTCCAGAGCATGTTGCTCCATCCAGCCTGTCATCCTTCAGGCTTAGAGGATGCACCATAAAATGATGTATTTTTACTTCCCAGCAGATAGTTTCTGTGCTTGCCATGCCATGGAGGCAGCAGAGGGGAACTGTTCTGTGGGCACTGAAACTGCTCTGTCCGAGGGAAGTGCTGTCTGGATGCTGCTTAACAATTTTGCCTTTCTGCTGAATCCCTAGTCTGTCTGTCAATATTGTTCCTCAGCCCTTCGCTTTCTCTGCTCCTCTTCTGCCGCACAGAAAGTGGCTGCTCAGATGAATAGAGTTTACACCGCATTGTTAGGAGGGCAAAGCATCTCCATCCCCTTGAGCAGCCTGAAAAATGCCCATTAAGAATGAGGAGGCAGAGTTCAAAACTCTCTAAGTTCCAGTTAAACTGGTGGGAACAGTCCTTGTCGAGTTGACTAGAAAACTTCCGCCTTGTGTAATTTTTAGGGAAATCAAATAAACTTCCTGTTTCCCAGGCAGTTCTATTAATAAGTCCTTCTTGTTTTCTGCCCCATCCTGAGCTAATAATGGCACCTTGACGCTCAGGGTAACTGATGTAAAGTCATGCTTGAGAAAAGTGCTGAAGCATCAAGATGAAAACCTTTCTGATGTATGGGACGGGGTGTTTGAAGGCCAATCTAGGCGTAAATCACTCAAATTACTTGTGATTAGTAAATGACTTGGTGGCTCTGCGCTTTGTTTTTCCTTCCATACAACATTACATTTGATACGGGAATTACCGTCTGTGTTTGGGAGACAGATGGGGAAAATATTAGACTCGTAATGTGAGGTTATCGCCAATCTTGGCTGCCAGTGGCTGATCGTTTTGCGTCACTAGGCTAAAAGTCCCGGTGGTAACAATAATAGTTGTGGACTGCAGCTTGAAAAGAAAGTGAGCAATGTTTTGGCTCCTTCAATGCTCAAGAGTTTATAGTGAGATAAAACCCCTTTGTGGCATTCTTGGAAAATTGCTGGGTTCTGTTTTAGAGGTGGCCTTCTGCAGTGGAGAGAAGAGGTTGTGCTTAGATGCCCTTTGTGGTTGAATTTGCTTGTGTAAACAATGGATTTATTATTTTTTTAACCCATGCTGTTATCTGTAAACCCTTTACCAAATACAGTGTGCCAGAACCGTCAGCCTTCTCACAAAACGCTTGTTTGTGCTGGTTAGCATGAAGCAATTCGCATACTTGAGCTTCAGCAGTCAGTGATAACCATGCGAAGAATTTGTTAGAGGCTTTTTTGGATCTGCTAGGATAGTCTTTTACTGCTAAGTCACATCTGCCTCTGGAATGGTCAGTCCCCTGTTACTGCTGCCTACTGACTGCCCTCAGGAAAATATTTATCTGGAAATAGGCACTTAATAGAAATATGGGGAGTTGAACTGGAAGTATGTTTTCTGCTTTGTATCTGGAAAAGTTGTGTTGTTAAGGGATATGTAATGGTAGTGTTTGTGCATCTGCTAATGTAACTGTTCTTCTACCAATTCCAATTAACTGCAGGGCTGGAGCACTGCTCACCTCTGCTGCTGGAGTTCCAGACAGTTTGAACTGGTGGAATTCATCCCAGCTGCCTGTACACATACTTAAGTGGTGGACCTTGTCTGCAGCTGCCTCTTCTGTGCTGGTGCTGAGCATCTTCTACTGGACTCATTCTCTCACCTTTAAGAAACAGACAAGCATAGCCCTTGTCTCTTTTCAGTTACAAGTGTCTGGTTGCCTCTGTCCTCCTTGGCCTTGTGATACTTTCTTCTCCCAAGTTCATATAGGTGACTGTTTCTCTCTCAATATCAGCTTCTTCATGGAAAACTACATCAGCTCCTGCTGCTGAAAGCTTCATTTGTTTTAATCACTTCTTTCTTAGCCTGGCATTTCCCTCAACCCCCACTCAGGTTCTGCTGTTCACTTTCAAGTGTCCCAGAGAAGCAGAACTGCAGCACCACAGCTGGACTCTGCCATGGTTGGTTGGCTTGAGGCCTCTCCTCTGCTCAGCTTTGCTTTTTATGTGTGTGTCCAGCTGTCGGAGCTGTATCCGTGTTCTCAGATGGTTGATCAGTCAGGTCTTTCACAAGCACCTCCACGGATGGATTGAGAAACTTTCTGTTATAGCAATTGCAATCATAAAGCTTTAATCTTAATTCTCATCAAGACATTATAGTCTGTCATGATGGCATTCCAGACTCTTTATTTCTGTAACTGTTTTACTCCCCAAGACTTCTGAATGCTTTGTGTTACACTGTGCATGATGTACAACAGTTCTCAGCAGCTGTCTGGGGCAGAGGATGGGGCTGTCTCCTGTTTTTTCAGTCACAGTCAACTGGAAAAGGAGGCCCTGAGTTTTTATGATGTTAAATCTGTCTGTTCATGGCATAAAGAGGAAAATTCCCATACTGGTCTATAATCTAGACTGTACTATCTCCAAACCTCTGTACATCTAGATACATGTCAAATCCTGCTGGGGCAGGCGTGGAGCTTTCAGCCAGGTCAGCCAGGGCTTCGTAATTCACCCTGAAGAGCTGAGAAACAAGGTCATATCAAAGAAGTGGCACTTCAATTCCAGCTGATACTCTTCCTTCTGCTGAAATGTATTTGCCAACAGCTTCTCAACTCCTCATCTCCTGACTAATCCCAAAGGATAAATGTGGATACCCTGAACCGGTTGAACACCAGTTCAGACTGCATTCAAGAATTTGTTAGGAACCCTCCACCGACTTGGGTAACAATGTGCATTAAAACAGGAAGCTAAAAAGATCATACTTGCTGGGTCTGCAGGCAGCGGAGGCCTGTTCTTGCTCTTTGTAGGTGGTGAAACATGTGGTTTGAAGGCATCATTCTCATACACTTGGGAAACCTGGAGTAAGAGCAGAACTGTGGGTCAATGGTTTAGCTGTACATAAAAGCTTTAAATCTGCAGTGAATGGAAGGGTTTGTGTGAATTCTGGGTTCTGTGCCCTTCTCTGATTTGCTAAAGATGCAAACAAACCCTTTGCAATCAATCAAAGGAGATCTTGACAGCCACTGCAAGGACTTTGAGAAGAAATACAGGGACTAGCTTTGGCGCAAGGAAACTTCTCAGCTCACTGTGCGTTATTAATAGACTTGGCCAACAGCCTCCTGGAGTGAGAGCTGTGCTGGGCTGGGGGTACGTGGTGACAGTGAGTGCCAGGCAGGCTGGCTGGCATGCTGGCCTTCGTCCTGTGCCCAGTGGCTTACAGGGAGGGCAAGAGGAGATGGATGTTGGAGACAGTCTTGCACCATAATGGTGAAAGTTTTTATTGAATTTGGTATCTGATGATCAGGCCCGCCTCGGGGTGATTCATGTATTCAACCAGCAGTACATGTCTGCTCGCCGATCCAAGGGGTGGATTTAGAGGGAGTTTCTATATGCAGATGCTTACAAGAGAAACTCACTCTTGCATAAGTTTTTTGTGTCGAATAAACAAACAGTTGTGGAGCAAGTAAGTGCTGCTGTATGTTCCTGTACACACAGGACCAGGTGTGGATCTCTTGAGAGAAGCAGTCTCAGAGTATTCTTCCAGGATCATGTTCTACCTTGCAGCAAATTGGAGAATCATGGTGGTTCTCAGGTTTCTTTGGTGGAGACCTTTGTCCTGTTTTTGGAGTGATAAGGATCAGAGGATACTGGCTGACCTTTGTGAGATGGAGGCACAACTTTGACTTGAGTGTATCCATTTAAAACGTTGTTGTTGTTCTGAGTCTCCTGCAGAAAGGCATCCTGCATGTCGCTGAGGTTGACCTCACAGTGTTGTGTTTCCTGTGGGGTGGGATGTATTCTGAACTTGGTGTCTGTAGCATACTCAGAGCCTTGGTGAATTGAAATAACAAAACTGATTCAAAGCAACTGCGGTGACAGAGCACTGGAACAGGTGGGTTGTGGAGTTTCCTTCTCTGGAGACATTTATAACCCGCCTGTGCAACTGGATCTAGGGGATCCTGCTGTGGCAGGGGGATTGCACTGAATGATCTTTCAAGGTCCCTTCCAATCCCTAATGGTCTGTGATTCTGTGGAGTGTTGTTTGGTGACCAGGGCTAGATGTCTTGCTAATTAGTGGAAGATGTCTCCTTACCCTCATCTGCATTGGGTAGGATATTAGTCAGATTACTGAGATAAGGGCAAGTAAAAACCCCCTGTTCTTCAGAATACTTATAGTTTCTCTTTAAAATGTTTTAAAACGAACAAACGCAGTGTTTAAGCTGGCGGAGTGTTGAGCAAAACCCTTAAATTGTTGAGTAGCATTAATAACATCAAAGCCCTAATAAGGACTTTGGTCTCCTCTTTGAGAGCCCTATAAAATGGTGGTGCTGCTGCAGCTCGGTGCTCTCTTGCATGCATTGTAATGTGATTTGGTGTTAACAGGAGGAGGAGAAGGGCAGGGATTTTTTTTTCCTTTCAGACCTATTTGTAGCAAACAGTAGATGAGTCTTTGTTCTTGTTCATGTCCTGCTGCTATATTTGTTCCTCCGAATGTGGGGCATCATTACCCACAGACTTTGTCTCGGGTAGGGAAGCGTAGCTGGGATAACTGGCGTCAGTGTGGAACGGCAGCGGAGATGTCTTCCTAAGTCATGCAGGGGAGCTCCTGGCAGCTGAAGCGGCTTACAGTGGAGAATTCTGCTGCCAAAGAAATTGTTGAAATTTTTAGACGGTGAGGTGCTGGGGAAAACCAAGCCCTCTGGTATGTGATCCTACATGGTTTAGCTGTAGGGGCCTAGGGGCTGTGAGAGAGCAAGTCCAGGCCCTCATCTTGCACTAGTGATTTTCCTGGTTAACTTTCTAGTGCAGCAAGAAGTTGACTTTCTAAGTACCAAGGATGTCCTTTGGCTTGGTCAATCCACAGCTCTTCGTGTGCTCCCACAGCACCTCGGTGGAAGTTGCTGTTCATATCTTGAAAAGATAAGAGGTAATGGAAAGAGCCACACTGGGGCTGGCTGGGTGTTATCTCTGGTGCCATGTGTAGGCAGCACTCCTTGGGGTGCTTCCAAGAGGGTTCCCAAAAGAGATGAGTCACTGCTGATTCCTGCAGGGTCGTCTAAGGAACTGGGGTCACATAAGGAACCGGAGACGGTGGGTGACTGCAGTGGCATCTCTGTCTTTGCCAGAGTAGGAGTAGGAGGAGGGTCATTGCTCTGAGCACTGCTCCCTTCCCTCTGCTCCACTTTTTCACCCTCCCTCCTGCATTTTTGATTTGCTAGCTGCTTATGCGGTGACGAGGCTCCCTTGCATTCTTGCTGGAAAACGCTGCGTTTTCTCAGAACTCTTCTGGAAGTTGTCTTAAAGCAAATGGTCAGAGTCTGACCTTCTGCCCAGTACTACCAGGAGTAGGACGCTGGAGGTTCAGACTTGGCCGGTACTAAGAGGTGCCCTGTGTGACGTGGCTGCAGAGGATACAAGTCAGCTTGGCTTTGCGGCTTCAAACTGAACCTCCCTCTGATAGTTTGCAGGACCAAGAAAAAGGCAGTTGTAATTAGGCAGAACAAGTCACTCTCTTGGTCTCTCCTTCTTCCTTTGTCTCTGTTAGGATAGATTACACCACTTCACTGTCGGCTTCTCCTCTGGCTATCTAATGACTCCGTTCTGGTGGTGCAGGACTCTGGGGCCAGCTGCCACAGGCGCCTTCTGTCCCTGGCCACTGGCGTGCTGGCCAGGAGCCAGCTCTCACATCAGTCCTAGTGCTTTTCTGCCTTCAAAATCCTGGATTTGCTTCATGGAAACAGCAGGGATTGGAGGGCTGACTCTTTCCTAGCACAGCCTAGGTTGGGAAAGCTGTTTCACTGTGGCCTAGGTGGTCATGATTTACAAAAGAAGTGGGGTTTTCTTCCTTGTCTGCCCTGTGTGTCCCTGTTCAGTGTGGATTCACAGTATTTACTGCCTCTTTTCTTATGTCTGAACAACTGGCTTTGTGGTGCTGTAGGTAGGGTAATACTTCCCTACTAATTCCACATAGGAGAGCAGTTGTCTTGCCTCTGGCTATAATCATCTTGCCATTACTAGGTTTATTATTCTGACCTAATAAAGTTCCCCACTTGGTAAAAGAAATGCTGGGTGGTTTTTTTTCTTAAATATGATTAGAAAAGCCTGTCTGAACCCAAGGAGCTGTGGATCAGTGCGGCGGCAAAATTCCTTTAAGGTTTCCTTTGGTGAGGACAGAGGCCAAGGAAGCATTGCTGACTTTCTGCTTTTATTGCACCCTAGGCATGTAATGTCTTGCCCAAATTACTGTTTTACTGTGGAATCCCTGCATGAACAAAGGCAAATGAGGTCCCTGATACAGACTAACACTGTATGGAGAAGCTCTGGGCAACAGCATTGTAACATCAGCTGGTTTAACGGGACCAGTATTAAGGGACCGCTGAGGACAACTCTGAAGTCCCACTTGGATACTTTGCATTCTGTGTGGTGCCTTGCAGTTCTGTGGGTGGTGGGACCAGTCTGCCAGTGCCTGCGGGCAGCTTCGGTGCCCATTCCAGAGCCAGTCACACTGGCTTGGACCCCATCCATGCATCCATGATTAGCCTCAACTGGTTACCCCAGCAGAGAGCTCTGTGATTTTATTTTTTTTGGCTGAGAGAGTGAGATTGTCGAAGGAGCGTGGTGGGGGGGAGCAAGGTAAGAGCAGAGCTAATGTGGCCATGTGAGATGACCTCTTTCCACAGCATTAAGGTGCAGATCAGTTCCCTGCTTCTAGTGAAACGGCAGCCTTAGGCTAATAAAAGCCGATTTGGAAGAGGTGTGCCCAGTTCAGAAAATCTGCTTTGTTGTTCCACTGGCTACAGAGCATTAGGAACTTTCAAATGTCATCTTAAGGGATCTGAATCACTCCTTGTTAGAAAGTAGTTTAACTTCTGTGTCTGTAGCTGTGATGACTGGTAGCAGTTCAAGGTAATGGAGCATGACACAAATTCCTCTCTCTTCTGCTCGAGCCTGGGCTTCTCCTACTTTGCAACCAGAACTGGGCTGTGCTGGCCCTCAGAGTGGGACAGGCTTTCTCTGAACCCCCACCCTAGTGTTACCACTCATGAATTTTCTAGTTTTATCTGAATTTTCTAGGGTTTTTGTTATTTTTATGTGTGTTTTTGTGCCAGTTTAAGGTAAAAAAACCTTGCTGCATTCCTTACAATTACACTGCATTTTTTCCGTCTGAGCTAACTCTGAAGAACAGTTGCATAAGAATTATTTAGTGTGATGTCTATGTGCTTGTCTCTCACTTTTTCCATTACTCAGGTTGCTGAAAGGAATTCCAACCTTAGTGAGTTCCCAAAAGTGTGATGCTTCACGTTCTTCCTCTAAAATATGTTGGCAGAGTGGCTGCCAAAAGCCTGCAGTCAGGGCTGCATTTTCCTACCTAATGTCTGTAAAACAAGCGTTTACTACACTTTGTCACCCTGAAACCTAAAAACAAGAGTTGCTCTGCTCACCGTGGATCTTGCTATGCTGCTGCAGGTAGGGATCCTTGCCTGATGGAAGCTGTGGTCTGTTCATACATCCTGTGTGTTAGAAAACCCCCAACTTTTATGGAAAAGTTTGAATTCTTTGGGAAGCAGCATGCAGTGCCCTCTGCCTGTAGATACAAAAGACAGGCAGGAATCTAAGACTGCAATGTCAGGTCTTGGTACTTCAAGATGGAAAATGAACCCCTGTGCTAGCTGGGTGTGGGCTGCTCAGTTACACCACAGTGGGCTGATTACCCTGGTGGTGCCCAGGTCAGGAGGTTGATAGCCTCAGCCTTAGAGCTGGGGCTTTGAGTGATTGCTGCTGCGGCAGCAGAGGGGAACATGACATTCCTTGTGGAAATGCAAGGGATGCCATGTGTTCCATGCTTATATATCAGTATCTACCTTTAGTCCTGCTCTGGCTACTCCTGCCCTTGGCTGTTAAAGGCTCCTTCGGCAGAACTCGGGCCGTTTGACTAATCGGCAATAGTTTAACCACAGCCCATTAGATCTTGCATAGCTGAATGGCTGTGAATGCTCTGCAAGCGTGTCTCTGCGCTGTGCTGAAAGCCAAATGGCAGAAGCACAATGCAGCACCGAAGAGCCGTTGTAATGACGGATGAGAGTATAATAGACCGGCGAGAGAGGGTGCAGTTAGAGGTTAATTCAGCCATGGCTGGGAAAAGCCTGCTTCTCTCTGGAGAACCATCTGCTGCCCTAACAAAGACCTGCTGCTGTGCCTCAGAAGCAGGGTGCGTAGACACCTCGGATAACCCCACGCAGCTGAATTGCCTCGAGGCCTTGACTTATGCGCCCCGGACGCTGCCCAGCTGCCCTCTACGCCGGTACCTGCCTGATGGAGCCGATGGGCGCGCTCAACTGCAGGGTGCCTTCTGTTCGGCGCGCTCCCGCCTGGCTGCGCGCGCTGCCGTGCTCCGAGCACCGCAGTGTTGGGAGCGAGGATTGGCTGGGCACTGCTGCAGTGGGGATGCAGCCTGGGTGCTGAGCCTCGCCGCTCGTCGGACGTGCTGTTAGGATGAGCCGGGGCGCGCGGGTTAATTGGCAGCTCTGAGAAGCTCCTCTCGGAGAGATTCATCTCTAGCGTTTTATTTAAGCGCGACGTCTCTGCTTCTGTATCCGAGCAGACTCCTGAGCTCAGCGTCTCAGCTTCTCCGTGCCAGGGGTCTTTTGCTTTTGTCTGTTGCCATCAGCTTTCTGAGGCTCTAGTACAATGAGCTGCTTGTCAGGCCAGGCACGACTGCAGTAGCAGCAATTTCAAAAGGCAGGAAGCGTCTGCAGGAGCGGTCTGTAAAGAATCCGAGCCCGTGGAGTCGCTGGCTTGAACCTCCCTCCCGCTGGCTGCCGTGCCCGTTCCGGGGGCGCTTGGTAGTGCGGTCACAGCAGCCTTGGCAGCTCCTGGGCGCGCAGGGCTCCCCTGCCTGGGATGCTCACTGGAGCAGCAATGCTGCAGACCCTGTGGCATTTTCTGTCTAGGTTCCTTCCCAGGGCCGTATGCCAAGGTCCTGCAGATGAAAAAGAGGATGAGGCCAGAAACACCACCCCACTGCCAGGCCCCGGGGAGAAAGGGCCAAAGATGGTGGGGAAGCCACAGGACAGAGGGACTGATCCCACTGAAAGGAGACCAACTATCCTACTGGTGGTTGGACCTGCAGAGCATTTTCCAAAGGTAATGGGATATTCGGGGGCCTGAGGAGGGGCTGGCACACATGGCAGCGGAGTGTGTGGTCTGCCGGGAGTAGGGG
>JAOXOE010000784.1:5374089-5410279 GCA_028565055.1 Phoeniculus purpureus | reverse complement strand
GGGCGGGGGGGAGGAACAGGAAAAGGGAGCAGGGGCTAGTGTCTGTGCTTGCTAGAAGAAATGTAGGGTGACAAGGGGAATGACTGTGAAGAGAGGAGGTGACCTAACCTTTCAGACATGATGTTCGGGGGGGAAAAATGCTTTGTAGGGGTAAGGGGCAATGTGGGGGTCTCGAATGTTCCTAGGCAACTTGCAAGAAGCACGACTGTGAGGGCAGGGAATGATAATGCAGGTTAGTGGCAAGTCCCACCCCTGCACTGGAGACTGGCAAAGGATCAAATAGATCCTAAAATGTTTCATAGTCAGTCTCTGGTAATTCAGTGAGCCTCTGGGAAAAAAAGAAGAGTGTGTTTAGAGCAAATGAGTAACAGGCTGTGTTATTTGAATGGCACAGCCCAGAGGAGAGTAAAGCCTGTCCCTGGGGAGCAGGTGCCATAAGGGAGAGACTAAAGTCTGAATGAGGATGGGAACTTCCAGGGGGGTGGGAGAGCTGGGGAGGTGGTAGGTGCACACAACTGATGGAGAATACATGGTGAGGCTTTGTCTGGGGGAGATGAACAAAAGCTGCTGAATTTAGCACCTGGGCTCCCTCCATAGTGCTGGCTGCAGTTCTGGTTTGGGTTGAATGGGGAGGGAGTGCTGCCTATCTCTCCTGAGGATGCTGCAGTCAGCTCTGACTGCGTGTGGTTTAAGACCAAGGGTGTGACTGGGGATTAGAGGAGAAGGAGCTGGGCATAACTCCTGTGAGCAGCGGGAGCTGGGGATAGCAGCAAGGGGCTGTGGCAGGGATGGGGTGTGTGACTGGCAGGATCTGGATTACTGATGGGGAACTGGGCACGATGCTTGCTGTAAGTTCCCTGCAAAAATGGGGGGGACGAACAGGTTAAAGGGCTTTAATATCTGTTCTGCTGGTGCTCTGAATGGAAACGGGCAGGGTAGCTTTTTGCATTCTAGGGAGCAGAGGCCACTCCCTGCTTGAACCAGACTGAAAAATCTGCAGGGATTTTGCCTCCATCGCTATCGGTAGCAGTTAGCGCTGTGCATCCACCTCTGAAAGAGGAGTCTGCGCGTTAGGAGGAGGACTCCTGAGCACAGAGGTTGAAGAAGGACAGGCTCAGAACTCAAATGTGATGAAAACCTTGCAAGAGTAGGGCTGGGAATCTCAAGTGTCCTGCAGGGAACAATGGTCCCTCAGACAGGGAGGGTCCATCTGTTCACACCTGCAGATGAAGCAGCCTCTGAAAGCTGATCCCAATCTCATTCCTATGTGACCCTGGGAAGTTTTGCTGCATCAGAACCCTCCAAGTGGCTAATGGAGAAATACCTGGAGGATAAGGATGTGGTAAAATGAGTTATGGCAGCTTAGGAAGTAGCTGCCCATCTGCTGAGAGGTTGTGACTGTGTAATTTTAGCCTGGCCTGATTGTAAAATAAAAGGTAGCATAAAGCTCTTCTGTTGAGGATTATGCAGATATGTTTTACCTTGCCATTTGGGTCGGCTAATACTGCACCCACCCATCATGGCTCAGCTGATGGACAGGAACTTGTTAAGCTGCAATGACTTGTTTGTGCTTGATCTGATATCTCTGTTCTAATTACCCGTCTGAGGCAGAATTGTTGCAAAAAGTCTGGTACAGCCTTAGGGGTAGATAGTAAACCACTGGGAGCCAACAGCATATTGAAAATATGGAGGAGACGTGGCTCTTGTTCTCTGCCACTGGTTGTCTGTGACCTTGGGAGAACTCGTGACTTCATACCACCTTGTTTTGTAAAAACACCTGTAACTACCCATCTGCTGAAACCACACAATGCATCCTGCCTGGTACTGGGGGCACTGAGCAATTGCCACGTATCAATAAGCTTGGCTGGAGGTGCTTCCTAGCCCAGGCTCTTCAATCTTCCTGCTGTCACTGGTATTTTTCTGCTCAGGTCCTCGCTTGAAGGTACCAGTTTCAACGTGAGGGTGTTTGTGTGGATACAGAACAAAAATCCTGATTGCAGAAGTGATGTGCTGGCCCCTGGCTGTGTGCACACAGGACAGAGGCGTGATCTGCCCCTAATGTCACCATCTGGACTTTAGCTTTGGCTCTGTGTGTTGTCAGTGGACCAGGTCACCTTTCCCAGTTACCTTTGTGTCACGTTCTGTGTCGTGTTGTCGTGTTGTTATCTGCCTTCCGATGTCCCTGTCCTTCTCCTTGCGCAGCCTTGGCTGGCTGCAGCTCTTCTCTCTGCTGGGGGCTTTTAAATGATTAACTCCCCTCCTTCAGCCACTGTACACTCGTTGTTTGTGCGTTGTGGGGACTTTCTGTACTGTACGATTAATTATAAGCTAGTTTCTAGAAATTAAAAAATATCAAGTCAGCAGAAGCTGGTGAAAACATCGAGCAGTAGCAGTTCTCCTCTCTGGCCCGGGCTGTGCTTGCCCAGAAAGCTGTTTTGCCTGTGAAGGAGGATGTTAGTTATGTGCCTGTGACGATCACTGGCATTTGATATTTTTAGAGGCTTCTTTTTTAGCTGAGTAAATTCAAAATTAAACAGCAGACTTTCCTGCTCCTTGTAAGGCTGCAACCTCCCATCGCTTGTGGGGTGTATTCTGGAGCTGATGTAGTAAACCGGTGATGAAGCAGATGCCTGGAAGAGTACAAATGGTTTGGAAAGGTTGACGTTGGAATAGCAGGACATCCAAACTGGTAACTTGTGCAAATTTAAAACACTGATTTCTATAAATAAAATGACTTTTCAGCTTCATTGATGGCAAGAAAAATGAGCCTTCTGGAGTGGGAAAACAGACCCATCTGAGCCTTTAGCAGAGGAGGCTGTTAGCTGGGAGTTAACTTCACATCCACCACAGACATGTGAGTTCACCTCTGGCTTTGTTGGCAGAACTGGTGGATGGAAGAAGTATCAGAGAGGGCTGACTTGAGAGGCCTGGCTTTATCTGGAGCTCTGTACTCTGTCTCTGGTACCATCAGGAATAGATGGTGCTAATGAGGGCTGTACTGTCCCAGCACTCCTCTGAAACCCTGGGGCATTGTGCAGGGACTGGTGGAGCAGGACCAGCTCTGTGCACAGAGACTTGGGCAGTGACCCCATACTGGAGGTGTTCCAGCACCACTGATCCCTGTCGCTCTGGGAGCCTGTGTTGCTTTTGAGTACTTCCAGGGTTTTTCTAGGTGAAATCTAAGAACTTGTTAATGCTTCTTTAAGTTCCCTTTGTCATTATAACCCAAAATGCCAGTATAAACTTAATTTGTAATCTGTTTCCCTTTCTTAGCTCATTGTCCTGTAATTAATACCCTGCTTAAAATCAGCTTTCTTAACCTCCTTCCTTTTCTCCTTTCCTCTGACGTAGGTAGTGGGGCTTTTTTTCCTAAAATGTGCACATTTTCCCTTTTGTCTCTGGCTGCCAACTCCAGACAGTTTATTAGGAAAATCTGCATCATGTTGGCATAGCAACTGAGCCGCCAGGCAGCTCTAATAGCGATGCTTGGCAACTTGTGGGAAGGACTACAGGCGATCTTAGGGCTCGGTGGGCCAAATCTGAGTTACTTTTGTTCACTTACTCTCTGGAGCTGCTGGCCTTGTTGGGTCTGCTGAAGGATTTTCCTTTGGCTGGTGCTGAGTAGCGTCAGGGTGCTGCTTGCAGTGAAGGTGGGTTTGGTGGGAAGGTCGGGGTGTGCTCCTGGCATGCATGGAGTGAGCTGCTGCAGCTGATCTTTAAGAGGATCTGGAGTGGTTGCGAAGATCCTGTTTTTGCGAGGAGAGACGTCAGCAGCGAGTAGGTTAAGCCTGGTTAGGTAACGCGGCAGTGGAGCTGTGGTAGGTGAAGTGTCTGAGAGAGGCTCTAGGAAACCGTTGCAGGTCACAAATCTCGAGGGCCCTGAATTGCACCAAGTTGCACAGGAACATGTCCAGGTGGATTTTAAACGCCTCCAGAGAAGGAGACTCCACAACACCCCTAGGTAGCCCGTTCCACCTTGGCATAAAGCCCCAGATGAAACATTCCAAATTTGAGTGGGGATGCAAATAAGCTCCACAAACAGCTTGTTGTAGACCTTGGCTTGTCTTTAAACCTGAAGAACAAAACAGCTTGGGAAAGGTGTAAAGGCCTCTGATGCATTAGGATCTGAGGTGGGGAGGGTTTGCTGGACTTTGCACTGGCCAAACAGGCTGTTTAAACAGAGCAAACACAAGAAATATTGCTGGCTCAGGCCAGTGCAGCACACATGCTGTGGGTCTTCAGGAGCAGACAGGATTAGGGTGTTTTGGTTATTTGCTGTGGGATTTTGCATTTTCCTTGTGTGACAGCATCGCTTTGACAAATATCAAGCCTACAACTCAATTAAAAAAATTTATGTTGGCAGTTAGTAACTCTGTACTGAGCAGCTTTGTTACCTGCTGCCCTCCTGATGCTCTCACTGTGGTGCTGGGTGTTATCCCACACAGCAAACCCTACTAAATGTGCAGAAGCCTGTAATTATACCCACATTAGGTGATGCGTGTGCCACACTCCCTCTTCTGCCTGGCTTGTTCCCGATGGCAGCTGAGCAACTGCCTTATAAAGTGGTTAAACTGTTCATGGAAGAAACTGGAAGATGTTCTGCCGAGGCTGGTTCTCGTTATCTCTGTGTTAGCTGCAGAGGAGAGACCTTGCTGTTCACGGTGTCTTGTAACCAAAGCAGTTCAGCTCTGGCATAGTAAAGGAACCTTACAAAAGTGAGATTCCAAGGTTTTTGCTTAGGATCGGTATCCCAAGAATGTACAAAAGCAGTCTGGCATCCTGCTCTTGCTATGTTCTGGAGGAGGAATTTTTGGGAACAGGAAGGCAGAGAGTCCTCCTGTGCTGTGTGGTGGCAGAGGTTTTGATCAAGACTGGTTCCTTCTGTGCTGCAAATGTTGCTCCCTGGAGGGGTGAGAGCTGATCAGAAAGGGCTCATGGGCTGTAAGGCACAGTGAGTGAGCTGGCTCTGATGTGGGCCAAAGCCTCTTGGCTCAAAAGATCTGCCCAGTAAGAGTTAACCTGCAGTGAGTGTGATGTAAGATCTCTGGGCTTAATGGGAGTCTGGTGTTGAGCAAGGGAGGCAGCTCACATGCCTCCTCCGATCTGCTTAGCTCCAAGGTCCGTTGGGTGGGACCGTACAGCCCCGGCTTCCCTTTTAAGTAGCAGGGCAGGGCTTGCACAGCCAATCCCACCCCAGCCCGCTTCCATCATAGGGGTTGTGTCATGAGACTCACTGGCATTTCCTTTCCACTACGCACTGAAATTAGCTCAGAGGAATCATTCAGTCTTACTTCCCTTCCCGGTCAGCCCCAACCGAGCAGCTGAGTCTCTGGCTCAAGAAGATGCTCTGCCTCTCTCTGTACATGCCGGTGTTTGGGGAGTCGCAGACGGAGTTTGAGTACTTTGAGTCTAAGGGGCTGCCGGCTGAACTCAAATCCATCTTCCGACTCAGTCTTTTCATTCCTTCCCAGGAGTTTTCCACCTACCGCCAGTGGAAGCAGGTATGGCCCTGGGGGAGGATGGGAGGGAGTTGAGTGGTGGAGAGGTGGTCTTCAAGGGGTGGTCTCCCCCTCCAACCAGTCATTCTGAGTGCTGAAGTTCTTGATGTCTGTGGGGACAGCGTGGACAGGTTTCTGTTACGCTTTGGCAGGGATTGCCGAAGCAGCGTGGAGCAGACTTTTTTCTTTTTGATTCTTTTAGCTCCTCTCAAAGGTCTCAGTGCCTCTAAGACTTTCTAAACTTGTTGATTTAAGTGGAAAACAGGATTTTTCAAATTCTAGATTCTTCTGCTTTTAACTGCTCTGCTTAAATGCAGTGTTTCACATCCTTTTCCTTTTCCTCCCACTTCTTCCTCCTGCCCCCCTTCTGATGAGAAATGAGTAATCCCATGTGAGCTTAAGCTGATGCAAGTCTTACCCTGGTGAAGGTGACTAGGTTTGTGCTGAGAGCCGGTTAGTGGTGGGTGAGCTGAGTAGGGCAGGTTGTGCAAGAGCAGGTCCCTTTGCTGCAGAAGGGAGATGCACTAAATCCACGGAGCTCTTTGCCTGGCTCTGTATCACATCCCTGGATTTCAGCTTGCTGCTAGTGGGGTGATTTTTTCATGAGTAGGCTGTCAAGAGCCCAGAGTGTTGAACAGCAAAGCTGGATTGGCTTTTTATACCTGGGTATACAAGCTGGGGATGTAGCAGGCTTTGAGCTATGTGGGGTTCCAATGTGCTGCTGGCACAGGGCGTTACACAGGGGACCATAGAAACCAGCAGAGCTGTTCATGAGCGCTTCTGTCTACTGAGATGTCGCATTTGCTGTTAAAGCCAAGAGCTGCAGGCACGTGTTTATTCATTATCTCTGGAGAATGATGCTGGGAGCCTGGCTTTCTTGCCCTTCACACGTGTTGCAGGTGGCTGTTTGACAGGCTTGCTGTGTTTCTGCTGCGCGATCGGGGAAGCAAGAGCCAGGCAGCTGTTATTACCTGCGGTCTCTGATCACCCATTGCACATCTCTGCGGCTGTTAGGGATGCGTGGGGAGAACGGGAGCAGTTGCACAGTCACATCTCTCTTACAGTGCCTCCAAATTATTCCTGTCTGTCAACTGGTTGGGGATTGCTGCTCTGAGGGAAGCCCTGATTCAGCTGTTCAAGGCCATTCTGCTGACAGGCGAGAGGTGTTGGTCTATCTTTAGCCCACAGGTTGAATGTGGGGGTCACATCTGAACTTCACACCAGTCATATGATAAATCGCAGGTTAGGAATATGATTGTACCTCAAAGGTCAGGGCAGCTGGGAAGGCACTTTCTCGTTTAAGGTTTGTGAAACGATTACAATTAATCCTCATAGCTTTAGGGATAAAGCAACAGGACTTGGTGAGGAAATAGAGTGAGTTTTAATAACAAAGTGTTTAGTATTAAATTAATTAAAATGTCATTGAAATTAAGTCTTTATTGAGATAAAGACTTAAGGCTTATGAAGGGTGCTGGTGCCCGTTGGCTGAGGAGGCAGCACAATAAGCTTAGCTTTGCCTGTTATCCTTGAAGCTTAAATACTGAACAAAACATTGGTGAGCAGAGGGTTAGCTCAGCGCTTCCCAAACGACCTTCCTGCTGTTTCAGAATCACAGAATATTAGGGATTGGAAGGAACCTCGAAAGATCATCTAGTCCAAGCCCCCTAGATCAAGTCACAGAGGAACACGTCCAGGCAGGTTCATAACAACCCTCCTGCTGTTCATACGAACATTACAAGAATTAGAACAAAACAGAACGTTACAGAAATTAAAAATGTAGGTGATGCAGTAGGCTGAATCATACCTCATTCGTGCTTCTCACTGATTCACGTTGAAGAAGACTTAGAGGCTGTCAAAGGCAAGTGACTGAATAAGAAGGGGAGTAGGAACTCCCTGAGCTGCATTCCTGCAGTTGGGAGATCACCTCTCCTGTCAACAAGTGGCCATGTGCCCTTAGTGAGGATGGTCCACTTACTGTTGTGGTGCTGCAGTGAGTTAATTAGTCATTTACCTTGCCCTAGATGTCTGGCACTTGATCTGATCTTGATTTTAGCTTTGTCCTACTAAGAACCTTTTCTTGTTCCATATGCATCTCATGGAAACTTGCATAATTAAAGCACATAGCTCCAGGGTGCCTGAACCAGTTCATAGGGGTTTTTATCTCTTGGCTGTGTCCAGCAGAGCTGGACAGGATTTTTCTAGCTGGAGTTAGTTCCTGCTGGAGGCTTGTACTTCTCTGAGGATCATTGGCATGAGATTTCTACCCCTGTTGAGTTTTCTAATTACCTGAAGTTTTGTGATTCATTTTTGATGCAAATCTGTTGCCTCATACTTGGTTCAAGAACCAAAACAAGGGCTTTGTGAGGTGTTAATCACGATACAGGGCAGATTAGACACATGATAGGAGCAGAGTATCCCTGATAAAAGGATGAGGCATTTCATCTGGGAGACAGGTGCCTGCCATCAGGTGACTTTTGTACGCTGCTGCTTTGCTCACATTTCTGTGAGGAATTTGTCATAATTCTTTTGGCTGTTTTCTTTTGAAGGAAAAATCAGTTGTGTAGAAAATGGTCTTTAGTTATGGTAGAAGGGGCAGACAAGGTTGAATGAACAAAGGAACTGACAGCTTCTCCTTGTTTTCTGATCAGAAAATTGTGAAGGCTGGAGACAAGGACCTGGATGGACAGCTGGATTTTGAAGAATTTGTTCACTATCTCCAGGATCATGAAAAGAAGCTGAGACTGGTCTTCAAGAGTTTGGATAAGAAGAATGATGGTAAACACCTTTTTCTTGCTCATGAATAGGCTACTGTGAGTGTAAAACATAGACCTGAGCTCACTGGCTTATCCTTGCAGGCCGGATTGATGCCCAGGAGATTGTACAGTCTCTTCGGGACCTGGGAGTCAAAATCTCTGAACAGCAGGCTGAGAAAATACTGAAGAGGTGAGGATTCAGCTGATTCTACTGTTTTACTGTTGAAAGAGTTACAAGGTTATATAGGGCCATGGCACTAGTCTCGTTTTTCTACCCTGTTTGCACTTTCCAGATACTTGAGCTCCTCCCTTTTGGCTTATTATTCTTTATTTTGATTGGCCCTTTTGAGTTTGTAATTAATTTTGGAGAATTACTGTCAGAATCTCTTCCTGACCCGCTGTGGGGATGCGCTTGCACCCGAGCTGATCTGCATCCCTGTCTGATTTGTCTTGCTTGCCCTGAGCTTGCTGCTTCAGAGAGGGACCATGCAGTTGGTCTTTGGAAGTGCTGAGTGCTTTATGCATGTGGCACTAACGTGTTAACAACCACTTATCTGTGCTGTTTTTTCCTCTTTCTTTCCTTTGCTACCTTCCCTCTGTCTGTTTGCCTGTGTGTCAGAATAAGGACGGGACACTTCTGGGGTCCTGTCACCTAGTAAGTATCCTTTTCCCTTCAGTGTCAGTTATGTCCCTGAGTTTGATAGGAGGGGATACAACTACCATGTATGTCAGTTAAATGGGAGAGAGAGGGGAGGAAAAAAGGAGCCCACTTCTACCTCTTTGCAGTGTTTGAATAGATTTCCCAGCTTTGTCTTGTGTCTCTTTCAGTAGTTGCTTTGCAAAGCTTTTCCTGGTGTAGGACTGAATAATCAAAGGGGGAGGGGAGGAGGAATTTGTCACCTTGTGGGGGTTGTTACTTACCTAGCATAAATCTTTTTAGCATGGATAAAAATGGGACAATGACAATTGATTGGAATGAGTGGCGAGACTATCACCTGCTGCACCCAGTGGAGAACATTCCTGAGATCATCCTGTACTGGAAGCACTCCACGGTAGGAAATGGTTCCTCCACAACAGGTCTTGATCATTCCCCAGCTTTTCAGTCACTCCTAACCTTCAGGAGCTGCAGTTGGCAGTCCCTGTCCTTCAGGGTCCAATTTCTAGCCCTTGTGTCCTGTCCTCTCCTGTTATCTTGCTGCCTAACCCTGGGCAACGATAAGGGTGTTCACTTGGCTCGCACCTCTGTGAGCTCTCATTAGTGACCAGCCCTTGCTGGTTCAGAGCCCATTAAGACTAGGAACAGATCTGACAGGCAGCCATCCTTCCTGGAGATATTTCAGTGTGTGAAAATAGCACATAGCAAGATGAAACCGGCTGTGAGCTTGGAAGCTTCCAGAGAGGTCCAGCTTTTTCACTGTGCAGCTGCCTGCAGTTGATCCGTTTTGTTCCTTACTACAATCCAGTGTTTTAATAGACAGAAGTGCAGCGGTTGCCAGCTTTCTTGGGCAGAAGTCTCTGAATGGGAAGGTTTCCCCTGTGACGAGGTGCAGCAGTTAATGGTAGTAGATAAGCTGCTGACTTGGAATAAGCATATCCAGTACTTCAGCTTGGCACTGATAACAAGCGATAAAACATTGTTGAGATCGTTAGCTGATGAAGTGCTTCTCACCCTCTTGCAGATCTTTGATGTTGGAGAGAATCTGACTGTTCCTGATGAGTTCACAGTGGAAGAGAGGCAGACAGGAATGTGGTGGAGACATCTGGTTGCAGGTGGAGGTGCAGGTGCTGTGTCCAGAACCTGTACAGCTCCCTTGGACCGCTTGAAAGTGCTCATGCAGGTATGATGGAGCAGTTCCAGTTTGTTGGAATTACCAGACAGATTTCCTTTGATATTCTGGGATGCTTAGGGGATGTTAATATTCATCAAGGCAGTGCAGCACTCCGACCAGGATTATCTCATTGCTCTTCTACTGGGATTATTTAAATGATCAGTCATGTTAAAAAGTTATTCTTTATCAACTAGGAAAAAATATGAGGACTCTCTTGGGAAGTAGTTATATGAAAACTGCCAGTAATTAGAGAGCTTTGTGGTCTAGAACACTGAAGAACTTGGGGTTTGCTGAAGCAGGTTCAAGTCCTATGTTCCCATTAGAGACGCTGAGATCGTGAGAGTTGAAAGTGGTTGTGTCAGTCAGCCGGCAGAGCTCATGCTCTGTATAAATATTATTAGTGTTAGAAGGGAGTTAGAAAACCTTGATTTTAACCTGCTTTGTCACTGTACCTGATCTTGAGCCAGCTGAGAAGCTGACCCTGGGTGGTGGATCCTACACTAGGTACAGGAGTTGCCTGTTTAGCCTTTTCCTCACATTCCAGAGGGGGATATTGATTAGGTTCATTAGCTAACACTAGGCTTTGCAAAAAAGAAAAGAAGCTTCCCCTTCCTATTGTAGAAGTTATCTAGAAGGGATTAAAGCCTTGGCAAATCTCTGGGTAAATAAAAAAGCGCCCTTTTGTCCCTGGATTATGGAAAAACGTAGCGCTGTCGTAATCGGGACTGTAACTAATCCAAGCTCCCTCGCTCTCTTCCAGGTTCATGCCTCCCGCAGTAACAACATGTGCATCATCGGTGGTTTTAATCAAATGATCCGAGAGGGTGGACCAAGGTCATTGTGGCGAGGGAATGGCATCAATGTGTTGAAGATTGCACCAGAATCTGCCATTAAGTTCATGGCCTATGAGCAGGTGAGGGAAAGGGCACGGAGAAGTCTGGCTGCAGAAGCTGGGTGGGGGGAAAAAAGTCATCAGCGAACCTGAGCCTCAATGTTTGTCTGTTTTGGCTTCTACAGATCAAATGGTTCATCGGTACCGACCAAGAGATGCTGGGGATTCACGAGCGGCTGTTAGCAGGTTCTCTGGCAGGGGCCATTGCACAGAGCAGCATCTATCCGATGGAGGTGAGGCTGGTGGCTGACAACCCAGACGGCGAGGGGTCATGGCACAGTGCCAGGGTGGGAGACTGGGTAGAACACCAGCAATATGATAACCTCATTAATGAGTGGAGTCAGGTAGTACTGCTCACATGACACTTGCTGTAGTCCTGACCAGCATGCAAGAAGAATGATATCACCTTTAGGTTTTTCTCCTGTTGATTCTTCTGTAGGCCTTCAGGGTATTTATTCTTGTCTTCTAGGTTTTGAAAACACGGATGGCTCTGAGGAAGACAGGACAGTATTCAGGCATGTTGGATTGTGCCAAGAACATCCTTGCGAAGGAAGGAATGGCTGCCTTCTACAAAGGCTACATCCCCAACATGCTAGGAATCATTCCATATGCCGGCATCGACCTGGCTGTCTATGAGGTATGATGCCTTTCATCTGCTATAGGGCTGTGCTTGTTGTGTCAGACCTGTCAGGTATTGCAGGAGTTTAAGGAATTTATTGAAGTTTTCCTGCTCAGCCCTATGGGGACACAAACTGATGGGTTTTTTTAAACCCAAAATGGCCTAAAAGATGTTCCAGTGCAACAATTCTCCTTCCCTAGTTGCCATTGTTTGTATTTTATTAGAGGAATGCAGCAGAAGATTTAAAGGGGGGCTTTTCCCTAGGCACTGCAGCAGCAACAGCTCAAGATTTGAGAAGCTTGATGCTTGGCTTTCCAGACCTTTACATTAGATCTTTTATATAACATGATATCCTTTTTGATTTGCCTCTTCACTGCTAACATGGGACTTGTTCCTTGCAGACACTAAAGAACACCTGGTTACAACGGTACGCTGTCAACAGCGCTGACCCCGGAGTCTTTGTTCTGCTGGCTTGTGGCACCATCTCAAGTACCTGTGGACAGCTTGCCAGTTACCCCCTGGCTCTCGTGAGGACACGCATGCAGGCGCAAGGTGAGATCTTCTGGGAACTGCGGAGACTCTTGTCATGGTCTCTGAGCAGGGGTAAGGTCCTCCAGTGTAAACATTGCAACAGCTGATCTGTGCAGCTTGCTGTGCTGCAAGAGGACAGTGGACTTTGTGCTGCCCTCAGCATTTAGGGCCAAACACCTCCAGGACAGACATTCTGTTTTGCTCAGATGAGGAATTTTTGCCTTAAGGATGTCTGCAGAGCAGTTGAGGAAAGCACTTGTGGTGTGCAGCATGGCCATGGCTTGCTGAGAAGGTAGATGCTGTTCCCCATGGAGCACCTTTACTTTGTGACCATCCACGTGAATCAGAACTGCTCTGTCAGACAGGGGCTACCTCAAAGCATCTTCTCCCCGTAGGCTGCATTATTTATCGTGGCTTTTTCCCTATTGCAGCTTCCGTGGAGGGCGCTCCCAAAGTGACCATGCGGGGACTGTTTAAACACATTCTGAAGACAGAGGGAGCGTTTGGTCTTTACCGAGGTCTGGCTCCAAACTTTATGAAGGTGATCCCAGCCGTGAGCATCAGCTATGTGGTTTATGAGAACTTGAAGATGACGCTGGGCGTGGAGTCACGGTGACCAGGACATGCCGAGGACTTTGAACTCTGAAATCTTGGGGTGCAACCCCAAGACGTTTAGCCATCTCTCATTCTGTGAATGTGTTGACACTAAGCTGACTAAGCAAAGCTGTGAAATCTCAGATAGTTTGTGAGTCAGTAAGGGGGAAGGGAGGATCTGGTGTCCTTTGCCATCTTGCTGCTCAGAGCTCCACATAAGTCATCACGTGGTCCTTCTTGTTGGGCCTTTTGGGAGACCAGGAGGTGAACTGGGAGGATCTTAAGGCACGAGTTGCTGAGGTCAGTTTCCAGCAGCATGGCAGAGTAGCAGAGGTTTGGGGAGCGGGTCTGTGCTCAGCTGTTGTGTGTACAGAGCTGTTTGCTTGTGGGTGGCACCTTCTGACTTGCTGGAAGAGCTTTTTCCATTCAGAGAGCTTCTTTTTCCATTCAGTTGTTTAACTTCCTACCCGCTGTTGAAATTTGTACAAACCTTGTGTAGGAGCTGCTGCCACACCAGGCTTGTCCTTATGTTTACATATATTCCTTGGGGTAGGAGACGTTCATGTTCTGCTTCCAAGACTTGGTGTGAAGTATAACTTTGAACTATACTGGTTTTGAGGGCTGGTGGCCAGGGAGTGGTTTATCCAGACAGGCTGAAAGTTACTTAGGGCCAGCCTGATGAAGAATTAGGATTATTTATTTTGTTCTAGGTTTAAGTGTGTCTCATAAATCCACTAACAAGATGCACTTAACTAACCGAAGCAGCAGAGCCTGCATGCCTGTATCGTTTGCATGCCGGATTGGCTTCTCTTATACTCAGCAGGGGCTTGGAAAGGGGAAGCCAGGAGAGCCCTGCGTGGACCGGCACCTTGATGCATGGCTTCAGTGAACAAACGACAATATTTCACAGCTCCTGTGCAGTTGTGCTCCCAGCACAACACGAGAGCCCCTGTGTGGCACTGCATGGACCTCTGAATTCCATTATGCCTGGTGCCAAGGCCAGCCGGTGGACCTTCTCCAAACCCTGTGCCTACGCTGCTATCTATCTCTTTAGACCTCTGTAGATTGATGTTCAGGTTTGCATTAGCGGGAGGGAGTCCCCAAGCTAGGAGTACGTCTGCTGTGGGAAGGGGTATTATGGAGGGGCTGGCTGGCACTGGGAGAGATGGGCTTTTGGTCCTGAGGAACACGCTTGCTTTTCTTTCAAAGGGTGCTTTTCATAAGGCTAAGGGAAAGAGATGGCTTTAAAATTTCTCTGACTGCATTATGGGCTGCTTCAGTTGATAGGATCCGGCTTGTGAGCCCTGAGAGAGATCCTCACCCAACTTTTCACTCTGGGCAAAATGGACCAGCGTTGCATTCCACTGTGTTACTGCTTAAAGCATATTTATTTTGTATTTATTTGAACAGAGTTATGCCAGACTATTTTTATAGAGTTGTTTAAATGTTGTTACTGTGCTTGTGTCTCTTCAGAAGTTCACTGTTTGTTCTCTTGCATCACACAGCCCAGTTGTGGGGAGGGACACTGCAGTCACTTGTGTCCCTTCCCTCTGGGGCTTGAGTTGCCTTTCCCATGTCTGGGGTTGTTGCTGGAAGACCTTGGCCCAGAGAAATTCTGTAGCAAGAAGCCATAGGAGAGCTGGGAGCTGGTGAGGAAGCAGAACCCTTGAGAGGAGGGGAGAGGGTATGCTGTGAGGCTTCACCTCGTGTTGGATTTGCCTCTGTGCAGGCGGGTGGCTGAAGGAGGGAAGTAGAAGGTCTGTGAATGTTGGATGTCACAGTGGCTAATCGAGAGCGATCGTAAGGAATCTTTAGGTAAGGGTGGAGGGGAGAAATCTCAGGGATTAAAGGAAAAACAAGTTTCCAGAGAGATGGAGGGAAACTTGCACTTGGACACAATCTGGGGCCGTTGTGCTTTGAGGCTGAGCCAGGCTCTTCACCTGCAGCCAGGCAGGTTGTGGAGACGAGAAAGTGGAGAAGGATTTGCTAGCACCCAGCAGCTGCTTTTTTGCTGATAGATTTTGGTGGTTCATGGAGAGTCCTGAAGCTCTGCCTTGACTTCCCAGTGCTGTCAGTAGTTAGCCACATGGAATCTAACCAATCTGTACTAGAGAGAGACGATCCTTTATTTTTTCCCTACTGTCCCTTCTCAAGACCTCTCACAAATTCTGCAGTGGCTCCTTCCTACCAGAGTGGCCTAACGGGAATACGAATATCAGATGTCTGAATGCAAAAATCAATGCAAAATGACAACCATCTTGGTAGCTGTAACCACAGATTGTTACACAACGCAAATCTAACTCAGATTCTTCATGTAGGGAACAGTCTGCTAATAAAGGTCTGTCAAAGAGATACAGTGTGTCTGTGTCGCTTTGTCGATAGCGTTTATTGGGGTTGATTGTGGCTAGACAAGCCTGGGATGATTCTCACCGACGATGCTTTTGCTGGGAAGGATCCTCCCTGTGAGGACCTGGCAGGATGACAGCGAGCCATCGATGTGCCCTTGTGGCCAAGAAGGCAAATGGCATCCTGGGGTGGATCAGAATGGGGGGTGGTTAGTAGATCGAGAGAGGTTCTCTTCCCCCTCTACTCTGCCCTGATGAGGCTGCATCTGGGCCCTCAGTTCCAGAAGGACACAGAACTGCTTCAGAGAGTCCAGTGCAGGTGGAGTGGAGAATCTCCTTGGTGAGGAAAGGCTGAGGGAGCTGAGTCTCTTTATCTCGGAGAAATGGAGACTGAGGGGTGACCCCCTTAATGTCTTTACAGATATATAAATATTAGACATTCATATCTATGGAAAGGGTGGGTGTCTGGAGGATGGAGCCAGGCTCTGCTCAGTGACATCCAAGGAGAGGACAAGGGGCAATGGGTGTGAGCTGAACAGAGGAGATTCCACATCAGTATGAGAAGGAACTTCCCGGTGAGGGTGACAGAGCACTGGAACAGGCTGCCCAGGGGGTTCTGGAGTCTCCTTCTCTGGAGACATTTAAAACCTGCCTGGATATATTCCTGTGCAACTTCATCTAGGTGGCCCTGCTCTGGCAGGGGGATTGGACTAGATGGTCTTTAAGGTCTCTTGCAATCCCTAATGTTCTGTGATTCTGTGTGTAATGATGGGTCAGGGGTGTTAAGTTCCATGTCTCAAGTGCTGCTGGACTTTGCTCATCTGTGTGGTAGTAGCAACTCTCTGCTCATAGAAGTGAGTTTTTGGGAAAAGCTGAAAATTTTGCAGTGTGATGATGCCCTCAAAGGAACCTGCCTTGCAGAGGTCTACAAAGAAAGGCTTTGTACATATTTTTCTTCCTAGAACAAATGAAAACCCCACCAGGAGCTGTCCTTGAAGGTCATTCCACAGCTCAAAGTGGCTTCTGATTTGGTTAGCAAAACTTGCTGCAGGGGCCAGACTGGGTTTGTTGCTTCCTTAAGTCTCTGACTGGAACTCAAAGCTCTTGTTCAGCTATAAATCTACTCATAAAGTCTGGATCGTTGTAATCTGAGCTGCTGCTCTCCAGTGGGGTCAGCTGAGGCTCTTATCAAGCCTCTGGACTGTGCTCCAGGCTGCTGGCAGCACCCCCTCTCCGGCCCATTAACTCTCACTCCTTGGGGCAGGGATTATTTAGTGTCACAACTAATAAAGATGCATCTGAAGCAAAGGCTGGTACCTGCACCCCAAGAGTGCAGCACTTGGCCTTCTAAAATCCCTTTCTGTTCCAGGGACAGAGCCAAAGACTCAACGCAAACGCTGCCCGGTGAGTGCTGCAGAAGGAGGAGCTTCTTCACTGGAGAGCTTTTCTCCTTTTCTTCCTTTTTAAGGAAGAGAGTTATTTTCGGTGCTTAATTACTGGGTTAGAGCTGAGATTGAATTACCTGGTCTAAAAAGAGGCTAAATTACTCAGTCTAAAAGGGACCCTCTGCTCTCACAGAGTGACAGGGATCTCCTCCCTTTGGGACTGGGGTGTGTGAAGGGCTGCATGTGGTGCCTGATGAGGCTCATGAACCTTTGCACTTGAACCTTCTCACCTTGGGGGTGCTGAGTGTATTGGAAATGAGGAAACATGGCCTTTTTTCCTGTGAGGAAGTAAAAATCCAGCCTCTAGCAGGACAGTTTGTCAGGGCTCTCACAAGCTGCAAACCTTGCTGTGAATGAGCAGTGTTGGGGACTTCCTGCATGGACCAAAGGGTTTAGAATTCTAGAATCATTCAGGTTGGAAAAGAACCTTGAGATCATCAAATCCAGCCAAGAACCCTGCTCCACCCAGTCCACCACCAGTCCAGATCTCTAAGCACCACATCTAAATGATCTTTAAACACCTCCAGAGGTGATGACTCTGTCCCCTCCCTGGGCAGCCTGTTCCAGTGTCTGACCACTCGTTCTGGGAAGAAGGTTTTCCTAATGTCCAGCCTAACCCTCCTCTGGTTCAGCTTGAGGCTGGTCCCTCTTGTTCTGTCACTGACCTGTGAGAGGAGACCAGCACCCACCTGTCTACAGTGTCCCTTCAGGTAGCTGTAGAGAGCAGTGAAGTCTCCCCTCAGCCGCCTCTTCTCCAGGCAAAGCAGCCCCAGTTCCCTCAGCCACTCCTCATCAGACCTGTCCTCCAGGCCCTTCACCACCTTCCTTGCCCTCCTCTGCCCCCTCGCCAGCCCCTCTAATGCTCTTCTTGAATTGAGGTGCCCAGAACCGAACTGTTTGGGCAGGAACATCTGCCGAGCCGGGCTGCCTGGGCCAGCGAAGCTGCTGTCACCAGCCTCTGGCTCAGGCGCCTCTTCCTCTCGGACTGCAGTGAGGTTTCTTGTCTTCTCTACCTCCCAGTCCCTGATGCGATCCGGGCACAGACCTCTAAAGCAGTTAGTGGTTGCCCTCTCCTGGTTAGCCCCTGCCACTGTCCCTCTGAGCCTGCGCTCCTCGGGGAGAAGCTCGGCAGACTGGGTCCGCGCTGAGAACCCTCCCGCATCCCACCTTGTCCCGCATCCCCAGCGGCTCAAGGCTGGGATCTCCCCCCATCTCCTGGCTGCACGACTGGGCTCTCTGTTCCTTTCTGCAAACCCCGCTTCTGCTCGCTGCAGAGCCCTTCTGCTCCCCAGTATCTCACGACACCACTCACGGAGCCTGACCAAGATGTTCATTACCTCGCGCGGGGTGAGTTACGGGCTCCCAGGCTGGAGGGTACCTGGAGGAGGTGATGGTGTGACCACAGCCCCGGGCTCCGTGCGTGGGCTGTCTCCTTCGATTTCTTTCACTTGACACAGCTCCTTCCAAAACAACAGGGCTGGGGTCAGTGGAGCTGCCAGTGCACTGGCAGGAGAGAAGTTACTGCAGAAAGGAGTCTCTTCTGATGCTTTAATCCAACTATGGGTCTGAGAGGTCCTCGAGAAGCTACAGGCTTCTCCATATGGCCCCGATGACAGCCCCTGTGTGCCTGGGTGTGGAGCTGCTGCTGCCGGTCCCATTTTCCATACCTGTGCTGGAAAGTAGAGCTGGGCTGTGCTGTGGGGTCGGGAGGTGAAGGACAGAGTGATTCAAGCGTAAACAGCTGGTGCTCCCCAGACACGGGGTGTCTCCACATCCATCTCCTTCAGCCTGATGATGGAGGTCCTCAAAACCTTGTCTAGAGTTGTTCAGTTGCTTTTCTTGGACTCCTCAGATGGGGTGTCCCCCCTCTTGGCTGGGCAGAACCCCCTTCTCTGCTGATAGCACTGGGGACAAACAGTCCCAGCTGATCCCACCCATCTGGGTTTTCTCTGAACTCATTTGCCTGCCCAAATTTCAATGTGGTCCAGCTGCTTGTTCAGGGCAGCTGGGTGCTGCCAGTTGCCTAACTGGGAGAGGAGACCTGTCCCACCACGAGGGTTTCAACCTCGGCCTTTGTCCTCCTTCCCAGTTCCCTTGAAGCTGGGGGAAATGGTTCCAAGAGAACCATCTCGAGGTTTGGGGTTGTTGAGGGTTGTGTCAGGTCCAGTCTGCAGCTTAGAGTGGGGTTTTGGGCCCTGCTGGAAGCTCACAGTGTCCTGCTGTGGGTGAGCAGATGGCCAGGACTGGGATGGATGGACAGGACTGGAAAAGGTAAGAGATCTTTCCAACCTTGCCGAAGGGAGCCCCATGAAGCTGGGCTGGGGACTGGGTCATGTGAAGGATGAAATGTCTGCAGGGGGCAGAGGTTAGGGCTAGTTTTGATGGAAAAACTGAAGGGAAAGGTGGGTTTCTGTGGGAGTGGATGGTGTTGCCTCTTTCCTGATCTTCTGTGGGGACTGGGAGCTCTGGGCTGGACCCTGGGGGTGCCAGAAAGGCAAATCCCAATCTGCAAACAACCTGAGGGTTTTTGGCTGAAGTGGGTCTGTGCAGGGCACCAGCTGCTCCTGCTCCTTGCTGCAGCTCCTGGGGGTGTCTGGCCTCTGGTGGGGAGGGGTGGGGGATGGAATCAGGAATTTCAGGGCAAGAATCCCACCCTTTAGCTCTCCCCTCCTGGCAGGGGGAGGTAGGCAGTTACCAGTTTCCCCCTGGAGTTGCTCTGGTGCAGGGGTTTGCTCTGGGGACTCCCGGATCTGCAGTGAGGGGGGTGTTATTTTAACCCCCCACTGCTGTCAAAGCAGGTCTCTGTTTGTGTGGTCCTCTCCATCATTTCCACCACCATGAAAACCTCTCCCAAAGTCCCAGTTCGGTAGCTGGAGCTACAGCCTGAGGGTCTTGGCACCCCCAGCCTGGGGTGGGGGCTGTGGTGGGTCTGAGAGCCCTGGCCCACCCAAGAGCAGCCACGTACCGTTTTCCATGGCGCAAACACGATCTCCTCTTCACTCAGCCCCAGGCACCTGACGTGGTGCTCAAACTCTTCCCGGTGAGCTGTGCTCGCGCTCAGGTTTCGGGCTGCGAGAGGAGAAGGTTTGCCAGGTGTTCCATATGGACCAGTGCCCAAGGCATGGCCCTTTGTGCTGGTCCCTGCCCTCACTGCCTCCCTTCCCCACCCTCCCACCAAGATCTGGTGTCTGCTGGGGTCTCCCATGGCCAGTGCACCTGAAGAGGACCAACCTCAGGCATCCCTTGTGCTAGCCTTCTCCCCAGTCAGCTCTTGTCCTCTCTGCTTTAAGGGGTTGCAGGACAGTCTGGTCCTCCTGGGGCACCAGGAAGGACTGATGCTGGGCACGGAGCCGTGTTCTACAGGTGGAGAGGGCCCCTTCTTGCAGACTTTCAAGGTCAGACTGGATGGTGCTCTGAGCAACCTGCTGTAGTTGAACATGTCCCTGCTCACTGCGGAGGGGTTGGGCTGGATGACCTTTAGAAGTCCCCTCCAGCCCAAACCAGTCTGTGATTCTGTATCTTCAAAGCCCCATAAGCAGCTGCTTTGCAGCTTATGAGGGCACTGGGAAACCTCATCAATGTCTCAAACGCTGCTTCACGGGGTCGTGGGTAGATCTGATCGGTGCTGCCTGTGCTGGGGCTGCCAAGCCACGTGCTCTGCCTTGGGAGGGGAGGACTGAAAAGCCCTGGTTGGTTTGCAAATGCTGCGATTCTGCAGCGATACCGGTGCTGGGTTGGGTTTGCTTCCTGCTCCTTGAGCACTTGTGGCCTCAGTGGGTTTTGCCTTTAACTTGCTCTGCCAAGAGATCTAGGGTTGGATGGGATCTGTAACTACTCCCACGACCCCTGGAGATTCAGGAAAGTCCCTGAATCCGAGCTGTTGTGTGGTTTTAGCTGGTAGTTTCCAGCCTGTGTTGTGGTGTCCCAGAATAGTTTGAAGGTTCCTTAGGTTGGAGTTTACCTACCATAGAGATACAGCCCCACATAGGTCCTGTCCCTCTGCAGCTGGTACTGGATGAGTAAAACATCTTCAGAGCTGAAGTTCCTCAGCATCCCCACGGTTTGCTGGGTCTGGGCTGTGGGAGATCAGAGACAGGGTTGGGAATAGCCATGGTACCCACATCTGCAGTGATCTTCAGCACAGCCTAGGGTTGGGCAATGCCAGTAGCCCCCCAGATCCAGCCCTTAGCAGTGGGTCAGGATAAACCTCCTGGCATGGGGCGAGTTACTCAGCTCTTGGAATAACAGAATCATAGACTCATTAGGGGTTAGAAGGGACCTCAAAAGACCAATCCGCCTGCCACAGCAGGATTACTTAGAACAAGCTGCACAGGAACATGTCCAGGCAGGTTTTAAACATGTCCAGAGAAGGAGACCCCACAGCCACCCCTGGGCAGCCCCTTCCAGTGCTCTGTCACCATTGGAATTGTCCTAAATCTGGGCCAGGGGCGTGAAGGAGCAGGAGCTGCTGAGCTCCCATCCAGCTGTCCTGATGTGCTGGACGATGTGGATTGCAGGTTCTTGGGGTATGAGAGGGTCTGCTCAGCCCTGAGAGCCTGACCTTACGGCTTGGGGGGCTGCTGCAAAAGTGGGGAGAAGCTACTACCCTGCTGGCAGCAAGGTCAGTGCTGGCTGCATCTCAGGGGGTCTGCACGTCCCACCCCAAAGAGCTCCCTGATCTCTCAGTGAGGAGGGAACCCTTCTACGCTGGCATGAAGTAAAGAAGCAGCAGAAGACGCAGCCGCAGGTTTGGACCACGAGACAATTCTGGCCTCAGGCTTCATGAATTCACTGGAAGCTGCTGTGACTGTTCCCCTCCTTGTCTCGAGGGACTGTGGAATAACTTCACGGCTCTTAGGGGTGGGAGCAGGGCTGCTCTGGTCACAGCAGGGCACCGCTTTGTAGGGTTGGTTTGGTGGGGCTGCCTTCCCCAGGGTACCCCCAGCCCTGGGAGCCATGTGGAGTCCTCTCAGGCTTCAAACAGACAAACAACCCGGCAACAAAATGCAGCAGATGGCGTGAAACAGGGACATGGACCCTCTGTGTCCAAAAACCCGAGCTGAGGAGAACCCCGATGGCTCCCCACAGCGCTGCTGCTGCTGCTGCTGCTGCTTACCGTGCTTCACCAGTGTGGGGTTACCGGTGGAGATGTCAAAGTAGGTGGAGTTGTTGGTGAGGCATCGGTCCCCCCTGGAGAGAGAGAGAGGGCAAGGAGAGTGGAAAGGACCAGCAGTGCCCCAGACCTGGCCCTGGTGCCACCACACTGGGCACATGCCCGGCTGTGGGGTCGGTGCCCGGCTGTGCCAGCTTCCCACAGGGTTAACCACCCTCCCTGTGGAAATGGAGCCTTTGCTGCCCTGCACTTGTCTGTCTGGCACCGGCAGCTCTGGGCTCAGCCTGGCCCTTGCCCTGGCTCCTTACGCTGAGGCATTTTGCACCCCAAAATGATGGCGGCTGCAAAGAGCTGCCTGCGCTGGCACCAAAAAATTCATCCCCTGAGAGCCCTCCGTGGGGGATGAAGCAGCTTTTGGTGCCTGGCAGGATGAGCAACCACAGTGCAGGGACCTCTGCAGAGGTCTTCTCCTCCAAAGAGGTCTTCTCCTCACCCCTGTCTGCAGGGTTCGGTGCCTCTCTGCACCCCTCAGCCCCCAAATCTGGGGGCTGTTGAGCTAAATCTATGGAGGGGAGCAGGGAGGGAGGTGATGGAGCAGCTGGGAGAGATTCTCCTTGTGGAAACTGGTCTGAGCTTCTCGACTGATGCTGGGTGCCATCGGGGGGGAGATGGGTTGGGGCAGAGAGACCTCAGAGCTGCATCTTACACGGCCACGTGCTGGGTGATGGGCAGCTCCTGCTCGCCGGCCCCGAGCTCCACGTGGAGGTGGCCATGGTCGATGAGCAGCATCTCCAGGACGTGCTGGGGGAACTGGGCAGCCCCAGCCACGTACAGCCACGTCCCCAGCAGCTGTGGGAAGAGAGGGGCAGGGTGGGGAGAGCTGTTGGGTTTGCAGGGGGAGTTTTGGGGAAGAGATTTCCGCTTGTCCCTGGCAAGCAGGTTATCTGTGACCTCAGGCAGGTCGTCCTCTCGCTCTGTGCAAACACCCGGGGGCAGGAGAAGAACCCCTGGGGCGCTGGTATTGGGACACAGTGCCGGGGTTGGCTGTGGGTGCCTCCGTGTGTGTGTGGCAGGGCCAGGACAGCCCTGTGCTGCTGGGGTGCATCTACACCGACAAATACCAGCCCCCCGACTTTGTGTCCAGGTTGCCTTTGCTGGGGGACCAGAGGGAACCAGGGGGCTGGAGGGGATTTGGAAAGGGGAGGGTTCCTGCTTGTTGCAGATGTATTTTATGGAGGGCAGATGCACTGGTGGGCAAGGAAGGGTTTCCCCTTTTGCAGGGGATGAGGAGGCTTAGCAGAGCCCCCCCAAACTCGCTGCAGGAGTGGGGCAGCCCCCCGAGTCTCTCCTACCTTCGACGCTGTGCTGTTGCGTGGAGCTGGGGCTCCGCAGGGGAAGGCGGCTGCGGGCGGCAGCACCGTGAGGCAGAGGATGGCAGCGATGACCCCGGCCATGGCCAAGGCTGCCCGAGCGCGGGGAGCGAGCGAAGCCCAGGACAGGCAGACGCACCTGCCCAGCCGCCTGCTTCTGCTGTGGGGTGGGGACGGACCGTGCTGGCGGCTCCACGCTGCTGACGCAACCTGCCCCTGTTTGAGGTGTTGCCCAGAGAGGAGCCACAAGCCCAGCTCAGAGGTCGGTGCTTCCCTGACTGCACCTTGCCATGGCCCGAGGTGAAGGCGCTTGGCACATTCACCGCTAGAATCTGCCCTCAAACTGCCTGGATCGTTCCCCGTGAGCGGCTGCTGTAGTTGCCTCCTGCTCCACAAATGGGGTACCCTGCGGCTCCCCACCGCTGTCTTGGGCAAAGCCTGGAGGGGCTTCAAAGAGCCACTTTCTTCTGGGGCAGGAAGATTTTCCCTTTCCTCTCCAAAAAAGGCCGTGGAAGGGGGGCTGAAGGGGACCCAGGTAGTCACCTTGGTCCTGCTGGACACGTCCCCCACAGTGGCTCCGTCAGCTCCCCTCATCCCGCTGTTGTCCTCGTGCTGCCAGGCAGGGCAGGGCTCCCTTCCTGCTCGTGTGTCCACCTGCCCCTTTCTCTCGAGGTGCAGAGCATCGCAGAGTCCCTCAGCCTGCCCCTGTGTGATGGTTTTCCCCATCCTCTCCTCGCTTCCCTCATTTGGAGACCCCCAGGAAGGTGCCGTGTCCCCCCGTGTCACCCTCTCTGTGACCCCTGCACAAACCCCAGAGCTGGCAGAGCCTTGTGGGGTCTGGCTTGAGAATTCAGGGTGGGGTGTTTGGGTGATGAGACCTCCTTGGCTGGTTGGAGTCACAGTGGAGGAGACCTGAGGGGACGCTGGGTTTGTGTGGCAACCTGTGGGGTTGGGGCTGATGGGTGGGGTGGCTGTGAGGGTCCCAGATGACCATGAGAGTCCTGTGCCTTGGTGGAGCTGGTGGGAAGGACGAGCATCTCGATGCCTGCTGCCACCCTTGGCTCCGGTGAGGTTTTGTCTGGGGGTTTCCACACCCCACAGTGTTTTTGGAGATGTGGCACCATAGACAGGGCAGGCAGGGGGGTTCTGCCCACCCTCCCAGTGAGGACACAGTGGGTCCAGGAGTTGGGACAGAGTGGTTTATTGGGTGTCCAGCTGAGAAGAGGGAAAGTGGCAGAAATCAAAACCTCGGTAGAAAGTCCTGAGGCTGCACCGATCCTGACTAGGGCTGGCAGGCAGACACATCCCCCAGAGGGACTGGAGGAGGATGAGGATGGAGCAGCTGACCTGGATCAGGGGGGTTATTCTGGCTGTGCTTCCATGTTGCCTTCCCCTCTCCACTCCTTGGGCTCCGGACAGGCATCCTGCGGGAGAAGGGAACAGTGGCTGTTGGTGCCCCTCACCCCAAAACCACCCAAAGAGCAGAAACAGGCAGGTTGTTGCTTGGGGAGGGGAGATCTCACACCCCCTCCCAGCTCCCAGTCCCAACTGGTGGCAGGAGCTGGCTGGGCTGGGGCTCTCCCACCCCAGACAGGGGTTCAGACCTTTTCAGAGGTGAAGAATATCTCCTCCTCAGTGAAGCCCAGGCAGTGCAGGTGGGCTTTGAACTCCTCCAGGTGCTCCTTGCTCACGTTGGCTGTTCGTGCTGTGGAGAAATGGGGTGGGAAAAGGAGAAGGTGGAAAAGCAGAGGGATTTCTCCGTGGTGGTCCCCACAGTGCAGACCAAAGCTCACTGCCTGCCGACCCCCATCTTTCCCCTCTTCATACTGGGAAGAAGGGGCTTTACATCCCTCCTGTGAGGGCTGGAGGTGCCATCTTGCTGGTGCATCTTCAGGCAGGGATGATTTCCCATGGATTCAGGGCAGCATCCACTCACCTGAGAGGCTCAGACCAGGGAAGTTGTTGTTTGTGTGCTGCAAGATCAGGAGGTCCTTGTCGCTTTGGATCAGTTTGGCCACAGAAGTAATCTGGTCTTCGACTGGAGGGCACAGGGGGAGTGGGGAGGTGTCACTGGGGCTCAGCTTGAACAGAGCTGGCGGCACAGCAGGGGCTGCTCATCCCCTTTAGCCCAAGAGACTCTTGTTGGAGGGGACCAGTCTGGTCCCACAGTGCCCCCGTGCCCGTTGCTTGGAGCAGAAGGTATTTCCCCAGCCCCAGCTCCAGATATTTTCTAGGTGTAAGATGTCCTGGTGCTGGGAACTCGGTGCCAAATGCCAGGGCCAGAAGCAGAAGGGTTCAAGGTGTAGCTGCAGCGCCTCCCCACACCCCAGTCCCACACCACAGCCAGGGCTTTACCGTGCACCAGCGTGGAGTTGTCCCGAAGGACCTGGATCTTGCTGGTGTTCCTCTCCACACAGGTCTCATTCCTGCAGAACAGAGAGGTCAGTCAGGGGGGGAAAACCAAACCCGGAACTATCCCAGTCAAATCTGAGGGAGCTGAACTCAAGCTGGGCTGCAGAGCTGAAATAAACGTGGGGGTCTGCAGCCCTAAGTCTGTAGGGGAGTCTCATCCCAGAGAATGGTGCCAGGAGGTGGAAATGCCCCTGGGGGTGGGGGAGCCAGGTGAGGGGGTAATTCCTGTCCTTACACTCTTGAGATTTCGGTGACGTTGAGCTCATCCTCGTGGTCGCTGGGATAGATGGCAAAAGCCGCGTGTTTGATCACCTTCATCTCTGCCAGGTGAGGGGGGAACTTGGAGGCTCCGCAGATGTAGATCCACCGGCCCAGGAGCTGCAGAGAGGAGTGGGAAGCGATTTGGGGGTCTGTGCTGAGTTCACCTACAAGCACCACTTGAGTAAAAGCAGACAGTGATCTGCCAGGAGCACTCTGGGGTGGTGAGCACCTTGGGCAGGACCTGGGCTGGATGATGGTCCAGCCCCTTGCCTCTTCCTGCACTTGTGCTCCTCCTGCCCTGCGCCTGACTCTCTTTGTTTTCGTAGAATCACAGATGGGTCTGGGTTGGAAGGGACATCAGACATCACCAAATCCCAACCCCCTGCCATGGGCAGTGACACCTCTCACCGGACCAGGTTGCCCAGAGCCCCATCCAACCTGGCCTCAGACACTTCCAGGGATGGAGAAGCCACAACCTCCCTGGGCGACCTGTTCCAGCACCTCAGCACTCTCACAGGGAAGAATTTCTTCCTAAGATCCAATCTAAATCTCCTCTTTTGTAGCTTAAAGCCCTTTCCCCTCATCATCCCATTTCCTCCCCTTAAACATCCCCAAGGGACTAAGTGCAGTTTGAGCAGTGAAGGGTTTTGATGATGAGGACCCATGACCCAAGTCCCCACCACGTGAAGGACTTCAAATAGAGCGAAGAGCATTGAGGCTGCCCAGCCCGGTTTGTGCAGGGAGATGGAAGCAGGAACCCCTGAAAGCAGCTGCCCGTGAAGCTGGGGGTGCAGAGCTGCCCAGGCTTCACCCCCTCCCCAGGCTCCACGCAGCACTCTCGATTTTGTGGGAAAATAAGCAGGACAGGCAGTGAGAGGTGCTCTGACCTGCCAGCAGCGTCCAAAACCTCCTCCTGGACCTGTGGCAGCGAGTGATGCTGATAGCAAAGCAGAGACCGAGCGCTCCAAGCGAGGGCAGGGCTTACCCTGGGGACAGTGGCATTGTCAAAGGTGACTGGGACCAGCGGGGCGCAGGTGGGGTGGTGCTGGCTGGCGAGGGCAAGCGGCAGCCCCAGGAGGAGGGTGAGGGATGCCAGCATCGTCGAGCTGTCTGAGAGGAGCCTTCTGCTCTAACAGGACGTGGCTCAGCCCCATCCCTTATATGCAGCTGCCCCGCGGCGCTTGTCCAGCAGCCGGGCTATTTGCTCAGGTGTGAGGCAACCGCGGGAGCCCGAGGCCAAACCTGCGAAAGCCTGGATTGCCCCAGCGGGAAGAGAAGGCGAGTCCCGGCCCCACCGCTCGCCAGCGCAGGCTTTTGTTCTGGGAAACGGCCATCAATTCTGCGGTGCCGGGCGAAGCGCTCGGCCGGCTCCAGGTGTGTTTGGAGGACGTGGGGTACCGGACGGGGTTCTCCCTCGCAGGGCGAATAAAGCCCGTGGCTGGGGGTGGCCGGTGGCTGCCCACTTGTGAGGTTGCGCGGAGTTTGGGGCTGCGCTGGCGCGACTCCCGGCTGGGGTGCGGGGATGTTCCGGGTTCACGTGTGGCCGTGGGATGGGGACTGGGTGGGTGCTGCTGGGATGGGGCTACCACCTGGCACTGCAGGTCGTTGGCAGAGTACGATGAGAGGCTGAACGAGCTGGGAGGAGTCAGCACGGCGGAGACCTGGGGCTGCGGGAGCGGGGCCAGAGGAGGCTCTGGAGATGCTGAGAGCATCTGTACTGTGGGACAGGCTGGGAGCTGGGGGTTCAGCTGGAGAAGAGAAGCTCCGGGGACACCTTAGTGAGGCCCTTGAAGGGGCTGATAGGAAAGATGGGGAGCGGCTTTTTAACAGGAGCAGCTGTGACAGGAGAAGGGCTGATGGGTTAAAATAGAGATGGAGATTCAGTATAGAGACAAGGAAGAAATTTATGATGCTGAGGGTGCTGAGACCCTGGCCCAGGTTGCCCAGAAAGATGTAGGAAGCCCCATTCCCAGACCCATTCCAGGTCAGGCTGGACCCTGGGGCTCTGAGCAGGCTGCTCTCATTGAAGATGTCCAATGCTCACTGCAGGGCGTTGGGCTGGATGAGATTTAAGGGTCTCTTCCAACCCAAACCGGTCTGTGTTTCTGTAAGATGTACCATTAAAACCAACCCACTCTCTCCAGCCTCTTCCCATTGGTGCCACTGTCCTGCCTCTGAGGTGGCCCTGCAGCAGCTTTATGGAAGCCCTTAAGCCATGAAATCTGGGGGTATTGCCCTGTCCAGCCCAGCTCCCTGTTGCACCCAGCAAATGGCTGCCACTGGTACCAGAGGAGGTTCAGGCTGGATATTAGGAAGAAACTCTTTCAGCCCAGGGTTGTTGGCTGTTGGAACAAGCTGCCCAGGACAGTGGTGGAATCCCAGTCCCTGGAGGGATTTAAGGGAATGGAGATGTGGTGTGGAGGAACAGGGGTTAGTGGTACCCCGGCAGTTCCAGTGGGAATGGTTGAGCTTGATGATCTTAAAGGTTCCTTCCAACCAAAGAGGTTCTGAATCGGGATCCTTGTGGCACTTGAGGCTTTTCCCCAGCCAGCCCAGCGGTGATGAAGCGGCCTTTGGGCTGTGGGTAATGAGACCACCTAGAGCCGATTAGTCTGAGTAATCTAAAATAACTGATGGAGACAGAGACTTGCTCAGCAAAATGAACCAGTTACAGCTTTTTAACTGCGGACTCTCTATTGAGCTGTGTCATGTCGCCTCCAACTTTAGCCTCAGGGTTCCGAGCACTGATTTATTTGCGCTGTGTGTTTGCTCTGTCCCTGACCAGCAGCAGCCCTGTCGAGCACTGGTTGGCTCAAGTGAGGTGCTCAGTCCCAGCCGAGCAAGACTGTCCTGCAGTGCTCAGGCTGACCTGGCACTGTCACCCAGCACCTTGCTGTGCCTGAGGCATGGGGAGGTCCCCTGGCAGCACTGCCGGGAAGGGGTGCAATGCAGTGAGTAAACACTGCCCGGCCCCTTCCCGCTGCCCCTGACGCAACTTGGGCCAGCAAAGGCAGCTCCCGTGGGCTGGTGTGATGGAGGGGGGCACCACTATGTTCCCTTCCTTGGCTTGAGCCCACGGGGCTGTTGCTACTCTCTCCCGGCAGAGACAGCCACAAAGTTTTAGCCTGGGGTTGGGCTGGGGCCAAGTGACTTCCTAAGGTAGGAAAAATTGGGTTTTGAAGTCAGCTCGGAGCAACTGAATCATAGAATCACAGACTGATTTAGGTTGAAGGGACCTCAGAGATTACCCCGTCCCAACCCCCTGCCATGGGCAGCGACACCTCTCACCGGACCAGGTTGCCCAGAGCCCCATCCAGCCTGGCCTCAGACACTTCCAGGGGTGGAGCAGCCACAACCTCCCTGGGAAACCTGTTCCTGTGCCTCAGCACCCTCACAGGGAGGAATTTCTTCCTCAGATCTAAATTTTACTCTCCCCTCTTCTAGCCTGAACCCATCGCCCTTGTAGTATCAATAGTCACAAAAAGTCCCTCTCCAGCTTTCCTGCAGCTCCCTTCAGGTCCTGGAAGATGCTCTAAGGTCCTCCACAAGCCTTCTGCAGGTTGAACAGCCCCTGTTCCTCATGCTCCTGTGATTTTAGAGCTGCTATTTGTGTTTCAGCAACGAAAAATGAACAACTCAGCTGCTTCTTTCTCTTTTCCTTTTGCTCCCTGGCACTGCCTCAGGATGGGAATGTGGCTGAGGCATGGGGTGATGGTGGGACCCCAGCCTCATCAGGCCTTTCGTATCACCTTGTGGGTGGAGAAGGTGATGTGGACGGCAGCATAGGAAGGGTTTTGGGTTGCAGGTGGGTCACTTGTGGGGGGGTTCAGGGTTGTGACTCCAACAGCAGCGTCGCTGAGCAGCGGTTTGATTGTTTCTGCACGTCCTGCCCACGTCGGTTGCCACGAAGAAGCAAAAACACCCAGAGCAGTCCCGTTGCGTTGCCTCAGTTTGAAATATTTATTTAAAGTCAAAAAAAAAAAAGAAGGAAGAAAGAGGGGAAAAAAAAAGGCTTCAATGAGAACAAACGGTAACTCCAGCTTTGAGGAAACACAGAGAGCGGGTGGTGAGAGGATGAGAGAGTGAGAAACCCAGGAGAGGGTGGGTGGCAGAAGGCGGCAGCAGGCGATGAGCGATGTGGGGGGATTGGCCTGGGGTTATGGGGTGAGGTTCAGCCGAGCAGAGGCAGGGCTGCTGCGTGCGGGGTGAGGTATTTGGGACTGAGCTTGTGAACCTTCTCTGATGGTTGCTGGAAGCCAACCAGCAGGCAGCAGTAGTTCAAACCAAACCAAAATCAAATCAAAAGAAAACACCAGGAGAGAGAGACTCACATAGAAATTTTTTTTTCTTTCCTCAAAAAAATAAAATCCACAAGTCCGTGAGAGACATGAAAACTCCGAACAGGCACTGAAGCGCTTCCGATACAGCTCCGGTTACATCAATATGACTCCTTATATAGAATTAAAGATTAACCATCATTATCCTCTTTTCTTTAAAAAAAAACAAACAAACAACAAAATCCTCCAAATTTACACACAGAGACTAAATTTCTACAAAACTTAACAGAACAAAACCCCTCCAAGCCCGGCTGGGTTCTGGAACAAGGTACCATCACGTCAGTGTTGACAGAAGGGTCGCAGAGCTGGGTTTAAATACGAGCGTAGACCAGGGGATGGCTGCGGCCGACGCGACGACGGCAAAACTAGGTACGTGACAACCGACTGGAAACAGATAGCTCTCTCTGAGGCTCAGTGCTGCCAGATGAGCTGGATCCCTCACTCCCCTCTCAAAGCAGTGAAGTGCTGATTAATGTAAAAAAAACAATCGAAAGCCAAGTTGCTTTTAAATGATCCCAAAAGTGAGTCTGGACAACGGCTGGAGTTGTTGCACACGATGGACATCCGTGGTGGTTAGAGGATCCCGTTCAAGGTGACTGTTTCTCCGGTTCAGCTGGAGGTTGTAACCTCCTCTCTTCCTAGAGACGGTCCTACGGGCTTTCTGTTGGGGTTTTCTGGGGGTCCTGTGGTAAGACACTGTAGCACCTTCACAACCTTAAATAGTTTAAAGTCATTTATATAAAATAACAAACACACTTTGTTAAGAGCACCAGAGATTTCTCAGTGAGAGGTAGAAACAAATCAGACGAGCCCATCCCTCTCTCTATTTTAGCACCAATCGCTTCCCTTCTCCTCCTCCTCCTCCTTCCACTGCCCCCCTCTACTGGCTCTGGGACTTCTCCCCTCGCCCAAAACCAGGTGCGAGAAGGGGTGTTGACTCAGCTCACCCATGGAAGGAGGAACTTAATTCTCTTTTTATTCTTTTTTTTTGTGTTTTTTTACTTTTTCTGTTTGCTTTAAATAATATAATATATAGACTTTTCTTTTGCTTCTTCTAATATTGCACATCAAAATGCTTCCGGTACGCACAGAGCAGCCAGACTCAACTTGCAGCTCCGCCTGGGAGACCTGATGCAGCACGTGGCCGCCCAGAAGGCGACGACAAGCTCTGAGAGGGAAGCTCTTATCTTTTAATTACTGGTCAATGGAAAGAACATTTGGTAACTCGGGAACCAGGGAAAACAAAATGGTGGGAGGGGGAAGCAACGAAACACAACAAACCAAACCCCAGACTACAAGTTGCTTGAGGTTTCTCTCGACGTTTTTCCTTTGGTCACGGGAAAAGCTTCGTGTGTGGAACCGCCTGCAACATCTAGTCCCCGATGCCTTGTCGCTGTTCGCGTCCCGACTGACACCCGCTTCTCCAACGCCCTCGGTATTCCTCCTTTCAACGACCTGCTGAGTTCAGTAGATCGCGGGTTTCTTGGAGAGCTTGAGCCCAAGGCTGGAGCAAGAGTTGACCCGAAAGGCTCCAGCCCAGCTGTCCTTGCTGCAGAGAGGTGGGAGAGCCCCACGGGCCAGACGTGGGGCCAGACAAAGCCTTGGAGCCCGGTTTCGACGGCTTTGTTCAGAGGAAGCACACAGGGCCAACCTCGAGGTGATACTGCTTGCCTGGCTCGGATGGGGGAAGGTTGTAGATGTTGACAATCGGCAGCTGCTGGGGGTCCTGTGTCCGAAACGAAAAGAGTGTCCGATGCCAGCGTCCATCCTTGACCTGTGCGGGGAGGAGGGACAAAGGGAAAAGCTTTAACTGGGGCAGCGAATGCTGCTGGAAGGGAGCGTGTTTCACATGGTGCCTGCTTGAAAAGCCCTCAGGGAGACACGGGGCTGCCCCTGGGCTGAGGCTTAGACAGCGTTTTGGGGAATCAGAGTTGAGTTGATGGAAACCAAGCTTGGAGTGGTACCACCAAACGCAAACCCCCACAGCGAACCCGGAATCCAGGCACACGGGTGGCAGTTCCCCACTCTGACATCTCCTGGGTGCTCCTCAAGGCTCAGCACTAGGACCACTTGTGTCTAGCACCTTTAGCAGTGATCTTGAGGCGGCAATAGTAAATCTGCAGATGACACCACATTGGGTGGGAGCGTTGATCTGCTTGAGGGGAGGTAGAGTCGGGTTATTGGTTGGACGTGATGGAGCAGAGGAGGTTCCACATCAATATGAGAAGGAACTTCTTCACGGTGAGGGTGACAGAGCACTGGGAGGGGCTGCCCAGGGGGGTTGTGGGGTCTCCTTCTCTGGAGATGTTGAAAACCCACCTGGACGTGTGAGTGGATCTAGGGGATCCTGCTATGGCAGGGGGATTGCAGTGAATGATCTTTCGAGGTCCCCTCCAATCCCTAATGCTCTAATGTGATCTGAAGGATCTTTTCCCACTTGAATGGCTCTATGATTCTGTGATTCTATCTGTTCCTGTAACTCTGGAATTTAACCTTTTGCTTTCTAGTTGAAGTTTTAACAGGAGCTGCTAGAACATCCTGCACTGGAAAATTAAAGTAGTGGAGGGGCAACTGGACCCTTCCTCCCTCTTGTTGTGGGATAAGAAGCACAGGCGGAACTTGAGCTGCACTGTGTCCCCTCAGTGGGCTCAGCCCACCATTTCCCTCCACCTCTCCCCAGTTTAGCCGCAATGTACCTTGCAATCATCAGCTGCCACTTCCGGCCTGAGCTGCCCATTTGCCTCAAACATCTGCCCGTTCCAGGCCCTGAAGCGCACGGCTTTCTCCGAAGGTTTGTCCGACGAGCCTTCCCGCCAGACAGAGGTGTTCAGGCAGTGGATGGTGATGTGCTGCACCACCTCTGAGCTCAGGAGCCGCAGGAAGTTCATCTGGACTCTGCCGATGTCAAACTCGAGCTGCGAAGGTGACAGAGAGGTTAGGGGGTGCCCCTGCAGCAGGGCTGGAGGGAGGGAGCAGTGCAAGTTCTGACAGCAACGCGGTCCCTGCTCTGCTTCAGTCTGGAGGTGGCCACACATGATGTCCAGAACTGGAACTGGTGTGGGCATGGGCACAAGGCCAGACTCATAGAGCCACAGAATAACAGGTGGGAAGGAACCTCAAGGATCATCTAGTCCAACCCATCCAACTAAAAATGAGCTGTCCCAGCAGTCTGTCCAGCTGGGTCTGCAAACTGTCCAATGCAGGGCAATCTACCCCTTCCCTCAGGCGATGATTCCAGTGCTCAATAGTTCTCATGGTGAAGAATTTTCTCCTGGACGCCAATCAATCTGTCCAGGATTAACTGGTACCCATCACTCCTTGTCTTTTCCATGTGATTCCTTGGAAAAAACAGAGTCACTGTCTTCTTGGTACCCACCCCGCAGCTACTGGGACACGGGGATAAGGACCCTGCTAAGGGAGGGATGCCGAATCAATCTGGAACGTTCTCATGGGGACACAGCAGGTCCTTTATGTTTCAGAACAAACTGTGAGGTCCTCGAGCAGGAGGTCAATGATGTACACTTTGATTCGATATCTGTGTCTGCAAAGCTGCAGAGCAACAGGTTCTAGTTCATCCACAGATGGACTGGAGACCTTGTTATCGGGTACTTCTGGTACAGGGCTTCCTCAAGAACAGTCCTGTAGCCTTAACTTCCCCGGAGAGCTGTGTGTTTAAGCTGACCTCACTTTTCCAGGTGGCAGAAAACAAAGTGCAGGAGTGACCTGAACGTCAGTGAATTCAGCCAAGCGTTTGGGAGCAGCGGGTGTCTGCAAACTCACTGGCCTCTGCTAAGGTCATGGGTTAACTAAACAGCGCTGGGAAGGTTCTGCTTTGTCTTGACACGAGTGAGGAACAGCCATAGGTGTGCTTTTGAGCTGCCTGAAGGCGGTTCTGGACATTACAGCTGCCCTGCCCCTGCACTGAAGAGAGCCCTGCATGCTGTGGCAGAGCGGTCACCGGCCGGTGTCCCACGACAACACCCCCCTGGGTAAATACTTTGTAATGGTAGTATGGGAAATGCTGTGCTGGGGGTGGGATGTGTGGGGTCGGTACCTTGGAGACGGTGATAGGGCTGAGACACGTCTGTCCACCGTTGGTGAAGTTACAGGTGACCTGTATGGTGTCTGAGGAACAGCCAAGGTTTGGGTCAATCCAGTAGGTACCTGAAGAAATGGAGGGTTTGGGGATGAACAAGGACACAACCTTTTCCATGAGCGAGTAAAGGCACGTTTGGGTTTCTGTATTAGCAGTCCCAGGGAAGGAGACCAGTTAGGGGCGTGTGAAAAGGCCCCATGGAAGTTCAGCCTTTGCACACTCAGGGCTTCCTACCGTCGTTCATCTTCTGTTCACAGTTCATGAGGTCTCGACAGATACGTGCAGGGTTCTCCTTGGTTCCCAGGGGTCTTTTGATGCTCTGAATGAGGTTGCTGAGGTAGTGTAGAGTCTTAAATATCTCCCCTCCATGGTCCAGCATGAAAAAGTCTGAATGTTGGTAACTCTGGAGAGAAAAGGGATTCAAGTCAAGGGTGCCCTGGGGGGCCCCACGTGCTGTGACCACAAGGTTTCTGATCTATCTGTGGGAAAATGCAGTGGATTAAAGACAGTCTGTGCTGGCTGGGAGCTACAGCCCTTGCACTGACCTAAAGAGGGTGTCTCTGAAGCACTGGCAAAGTCCTGAGGTCTGAAGCTTCACAAACGAGTAACACAAGAGACCCCCATCCTTCAATGGGACCTTTACAGGCTGCACAAACCCCAGACACTCCACCAGAACGATGACAACCACAGCTTTGTGTGTATCAACCTCAAGCACACTGAAAGGACAAGCAGCACCGTGACCACTCCCACCCTCCAGCTCCAGTAAAGACCAGCGTGAGGTCAACTCTCGTACCTCTGTCTTGAGAGCGATGTTTGAGTCGAGTAGTGTCTGGAAAGCTGCCCCAAAGCCATCTTGTTGCTAGTGTGGGGTGAGAAAGAGGGTGAGGGAGATGGTTAGAGGCTGCCCATGCCCTGATGCATGCAAATGCCTTTCAGCCTAGAGCTGTGACTCAGGCCTTGCCCTGCTAACACTGCATCTCCTGCTGGACCTGAGTGCGTGTCTGCAGGGTCCCAGCAGCTCATTCTGGGTGTCCCACCAGCACCTTGGCTCTGCTTGACTTATCATCATCACTAACAAACAGATGGAAAACAGCAACTTACAAACGAGGCCGGAACTCCTGGCGGTCCCTGGAAATCAAAGGAAAAAGTGGCATCAGCCAGAAAGCTGGGCAACAACAACTGCAAAGGTGCTCAGCCACGTCCCCCTGCAGTCCCCTCTCCCCGGGCGTCCCTCCGCACAGACCAGCGGCAGAGGCAACACTGCTGCCTCTGGGCGACCCTTGGGGATGGTCTGGACTGCAGTGCAGGAAACACCGCGCCATTCACACGGGGAGGTCTGCCCGTGGGGAACGGGGCTGAGCTGTCATTTCCAGCGAGCGAACAGTCCCTCTGCAGAGGATCACGGCAGTAACTCTAGCTGGTTTCAGTGAAGCCTCCGAACTCGTTCCACAGATACGTACCGGAGGGCCAGGGTGTCCTCGTGGGCCCGGAGGACCCTAAAGACAGAGTGGCATCGGTTAGTGGACGAGCTCCAGTTTCTGTTTCCATTTCTCATGGTTGTCACCAGCAGGAGTCTGTTCCCTGCTGAAATCCTCCAGATTTTTGGCCCTTCACAGAATTTTCTCCCTCAGGCTCCTAGAGTCTGAAATGGTGGCCCCATTTCATCCCTCTCCCAGCTGGGTTAATCACAGAATCACAGAACATTAGGGATTGGAAGGGACCTCGAAAGATCTAGTCCAATCCCCCTGCCACAGCAGGATCATCTAGACACAAGTCGCACAGGAACACGTCCAGGTGGGGTTTAAACGTCTCCAGAGAAGGAAACTCCACAACCCCCCTGGGCAGCCCCTTCCAGTGCTCTGTCACCAGCCTTTCATATTTTACCACAACTTCCCACAATAACTCAATTTTTAAAGGCTCAGCTCCCTGAATCCAGCAGTTAGGCTTGTCTAGTGCAGCTGAAAACATACACTGAATATCTAGTTATTGAGCAATAACCAGAGGGAAACGAACACTAATGTGCGACTTGGTCTAGGTGGTCCTGCTGTGGCAGGGGGATTGGACTAGATGATCTTTCAAGGTCCCTTCCAATCCC
>JAOXOE010000784.1:5345482-5373989 GCA_028565055.1 Phoeniculus purpureus | reverse complement strand
AGGAGACTGAGGGGTGACCTCATTAATGTCTATAAATATATGAAGGGTGGGTGTCAGGAGGATGGAGCCAGGCTCTGTTCAGTGTCATCCAATGATAGGACAAGGGGCAACAGGTGTCAGCTGAAACACAGGAGGTTCCACATCAATATGAGAAGGAACTTCTTTACAGTGAGTGCGACAGAGCACTGGAAGGGGCTGCCCTGGGGGGGTTGTGGAGTCTCCTTCTCTGGAGACATTTAAAACCCACCTGGACATGTTCCTGTGCAACTGGATCTAGGCGATCCTGCTGTGGCAGGGGGATTAGACTGGATGATCTTTTGAGGTCCCTTCCAATCCCTAATGTTCCATGATTCTAGCTACCTAAGGCACAGCAAGACAGAGGGTGTGAATCCGATACCTCTTGCAAAAGGATTGTGTCTCTCCACAGGCAGCCCCAAAGGGAGCTGAAGGACAGCAGGCACCCTGCACCACTCACCTCTCTGGCAGCCAAGACTATGGTTGTTAACTGGGAACGATCACCCCACTCCGCTAAAAACGTTAAAGTAAATGCTTGAACGAAGATGGGAGAAATGAAGTGCAGCCACTTCTTCTGAGGTATGGCAGTGCCTGGCCCCGATTCCACGTCACTCGGCCCGTTTAACAGTTTAGTTCTCTGAAGCTGTGGAGGACAAAGACAAAAGAATAAACAACAACAAACAACAAACCAACACACGATTAGAAATGCTGACTGAACAACCCAGATAAAATACTTAAACTGAAAAGTTAGCCACTGCTCATCTGCGGTGTTAACAGCCACCGACTGCTGCTGCATTCTCTGTGGCCAGCAGATCAAGAGAGGTGATTCTCCCCCTCTACTCTGCCCTGGTGACTCCTCACCTGGAGTGTTTTGTCCAGCTCTGGAGACCCCAGCACAAGAAGGATGGAGACAGACTGGAGTGTGTCCAGAGGAGGCCACTACAGTGATCAGGGGATTCAAGCATCTCTCGTATGAGGGCAGGCTGAGTTGAGGCTGTTCAGCCTGCAGACAAGGCTCTGGGGGACCTTCTTTTGACCTTCTGGTACCTCAGTGGGGCTACACGAAGGCAAGGGAATGTCATGGAGGCGTTGAGTTGAGTTGGGGCTGTTCAGCCTGTAGACAAAAGGGTCCTGGAGGGACCTTCTTTTGACCTTCCAGTACCTCAGCAGGGCTACATGAAGGCAGGGGAAGGTGATGGAGGTGTTGGGTTGAAGGTTGGACTTGATCTTAGGAGTCCTTTCCAACTTTACCAATTCTGTTATTAATATGCTGGACTGCTCCTTCGAAATGAACCTGTATATTTGGAATGCTGTTGTAACAAGAGCTTTGCTGCAAATCTCAGCATTAACCTGTCTGACCATAAAAGAGAAACCAAAGTAGAGGCAACAGTCCTCTCTACTAGTAATCATAAAATGTTCTAGGCTGGAAGGGACTCCTAGAGGTTGTCTAGTCCAACCTCCCTAGGTCAGCTCTAGGGACAACTCCACCTAGGTCAGGTCACTCAGAGCCTCATCAAGCCTGACCTTAAGTGACTCCAAGGATGGGGTCCCCACCACCTCCCCAGGCAGCCCATTCCAGCGATCAACCACCCTCACACTGAAAAGCTTCTTTCTAATATCCAGCCTGAACTTATCCTTTCCCACCTTGAACCCACTGCTCCTTGTTGTATCTGTACAAACCCTCTTGAAAAGACCTTCATGTAGTAATGCAGTAAAAAACCACCCCACAAACACAACAAAAAACCACACCACCCCCTATGGAGCCAGTTGTTTTTCTCCTGAGAAGCGAGGATTGCCACAGAACTACTGTTACCTGTTGAAACAGCCTCTGGGGACAACTATTGTCCCATTTAGGAAAACTTTTCTGTGCAAGATCACCAGTCATGGCCACAGCCTGATACCCCAACACAACAGCGGCGCTCTGCAGCCTCGCAGCCGTAACAATTTCATCAGCCACCATTCACAGCAAGTTGACCGCTTACCTCCTCGTCTTTTTTTTTAATTTCTGCTTGAACTTCCTCTAGCTCTTCTTGACCTTCATCTGGACTCATTTTCAAGCCTTCCCGAAGCATTCGGATGCCAAAGATTGCAAACAGCGCCGTGGACACGTAGTACGTGTACACACGGGGGATAACTGTGGTGGCGTAGCCAAACAAAACTGGAGAGAGAACAAACGCATCGCTTAAAGCAACAAACATGAGGATCACAAACTGCTGTCCCACATCTGAGAGATGCTTGCTAGCAAAGCCTGGAGTTCACATACCGGCCAGTAAATAAACAGTGCATCTGCTGCTAGTTTGGTATCATTTTGTATTTTGGAGAGGGGCAAGGGTGCAAGACACCAAGGCTCCAGAAACTCCAATGCTGAACTGGTCATAACAGGGACTGATGTCACCTAACACATGGTCAAGGCACAGCAGGCAAAGTTGAGGTGCTGCTATTCCCAAGAGCCAGTCCAAGCGATACTATCTTTCCCATCAACAGCTATGCAAGTCCTGCCTTTCTCCACGAATCACAGACTGGCCAGGGTTGGAAGGGACCTTAAAGATCATCTAGTTCCAACCTCCCTGCACAGGCAGGGACACCTTCACTAGAGCAGGTTACTCAGGACCCCAGCCAACCTGGGCTTCAACACTTCCAGGGATGGGGCAGCCACAACTTCCCTGTGAAACCTGTTCCAGCATCCCAGCACCCTCACAGGAAAGAACTTGTTCCTCATGTCCAACCTCAGTCTCCCCACTTCAAGCCTGTAACACTTTCCCCTTGTCCTCTCACTATGCACCTGTCTCAAAAGCCCTACCCCAGCTTTCTTGTAGGCCCCTTCAGATACTGGAAAGCTGCTCTTAGGTGACCTGGGAGCCTCCTCTTCTCCAGGCTGAACAACCCCAACTTGCTCAGCCTGTCCTCCTAGAGGAGATGCTCCAGCCTTCTGAGCATTTGAGTTGCTCTCCTCTGGACACCTTCCAGGAGCTCTGTGTCCTTCTTATATTGAGGACTCCAGAACTGGACACATCACTCCAGGTGAGGTCTCACAAGTGCAGAGTAGAGGGGGAGAATCACTTCCCTCCACCGACTGTCAATGCTTCTTTCAATGCAGCCCAGGACACGGGTGGCTTTCTGGGCTGCCAAGCCCAGATGACACAAGCCCTCACTGTGTGGTCATCACAACCCCTGGAAAACCTTGAAAATTCCAGAAACAGAAAGATTCCAGTGTAGCTGGAGTGGTCTGTGCAGTGGTTAGAGCAGCACGATGGTCTCCAAAGCAGAAGAGACCTTGCACCCATGGGGGTCTCAGATGTGTTGGGGTGGCTCTGAGGTAATGCCAGGGCCATGGTGTCTGCCAGGCAGGTGGTGAACGGAGCACTGCGCTCCCCTGCAGCCTGACAGCAACAGAGGACGGATGAAGGAAGAAAATCTTCCTAAAGCAAACAAACTGAAAAACCACTCACCATGAGACCAGGTGGCCCACGCGGTCCCTGAATGCCTTTGAAACCAAGGTCTCCTGGGGGGCCCTGCAAGCAAAAATGAGATGGTCTCTCAATAAACATTCCCCTCGTGCTTGTCTTTGCTTTAGGGCTCTGCTGCCAGGACAGAGATGCTGCCTCTTGCAGATGGAACGTCCAATTAAATAACACATCTTTTCCCACTCCTGCTTTGTTAGCCCTTCACTTTCTCCAGGAAATGAACTGGTCCCCACTCCACCAAGCCAAGGATATGCTGACAACTGAGTAGAAAGTTCCAGTCAAGGCTCTCAACATTAGGACTCTCTAGTAGTGTCCTAGGTACAGCCTGAAGCTGGAGACACAGATGTCTGAAAGAAGTTCAGGTGGGGAGAACAGCTCCAGGCTCTACACAACCACCCTTTTCCCACTACTGTCTACCCATTTCAACAGGTGGTACTGGAAGGCCAAGTGGTCATAAGGCAGCCTCTTACCTTTGGCCCAAACAAGCCAGCGATCCCTGGAAATCCTGCCTCGCCGAAGTCTCCCTGCAAATCACAGCCAAGCACAAAGAACAGTGAGTTTACAGTGAACACTGGTCACACCGAGAGCTAAGAGAAACCAAGAGTGCTCTTCAGTCTAAGCAAGACGGATGAGAAAGAAGCATGAAAGAAATCTGAAGGAAGAGCTACACAAACATCAGGCTAGAAGCAACTCCAGAAGATGTCCTGCCTGGACATGTTCCTGTGCAACTTGATCTACGTGATCCTGCTCGGTCAGGGGGATTGGACTAGATGATCTTTGGAGGTCCCTTCCAATCCCTAAAGTTCTGTGATTCTGTGATCTCACAGACTTGTGGGCTGTTTAGTTCTCACAGACTTGTGGGCTACTTAGGTCTCACAGACTTGTAGGCTACTTAGATCTCACAGACTTGTAGGCTACTTAGATCTCACAGACTTGTAGGCTACTTAGATCTCACAGACTAAGCCTGTTTGGCCCCCAAATGGGAGGCACCTGCACTCATTGTAGCAGCTATTTTTCTAGCTTGGACCACAGTCATCAGAAGATGGAGAGAATCTACTCTCAGCTGAGCGTGGAAGCTCATGCTGCAAAACACCAGCCTCAGAGCCCTTCTAAACAAGCTCTTCCTTTTCTAAACAAGCTTTTCTTCTAACCCCAACTGGCCTGACCTGTAAAGGACAACTTCCATCTATGCTCAATCAAGCCATGAAAAAGTGCTTGTTCCTACAACATAACCTCCCACTCAAACCCAGGGAAACCACGCGTATCTCCTAGTTCTTCTCCTATTCAACCCTGCAGGGGTTTTTTTGCTCCATTTCTTAAGAAAAATAAGATATTTGGAAGGCCATCAAGCCTGGGTTAGCACAAAGCATGTGCTCTGAGAAGAAAAAAACCCCACACTGAGTAGCGTGTCCTTACACAAACACCCCCCCTGTTTCAGCGGGCTGGAGTTGTGTCCCCTTTGATACTGCTGGCCTTCTCAGATGTCAGAGTTTCAACGTTAAGAGAAAAGGGTCAGAAACTCACAGCAGATTATTCATCTCTGGTCTCAGGAACATCGGAGATGGCAAAAGCTTATTTGGACTCTCAGCGGGACCCGTGCTGGGTTGTATTTTACGGGATGTTTTACAACATCGTGTTCAGCCCAGTTGTAAATGACTCAAGCGATGGGGTTTCCACCACCTCTAGTTGTAAGGCTGTTCCAGAACCAGCCTAGAGACCTTGCTGTTAGGAAGTTTGTTCTGCCACACCACTGGGAAACTGTTTGGCAAGAGAGGGCTCGGATGGACTTGCTGGAGCAAGGAAACTTGCCAAGGTTACAACTTGGTTTAACCGCCCTTTTATGGATCCAGGAAAACTGTAAAGGAGGACTAAGGGCTTTCCTGTGTTGGGAGGACCAACCAAGTCTTCCTTCTAGAGGAGTTCTGGGCAGAAGTAAATGGGCAGCGAGAAAGGTTTAAGGGCCATGGAGTCATCCCAGCTAAAGGGATGAGGATTATCCCGTAAGGCAGGCAATGACAATGCTGGACTTGTGCCCCTTTGTGGACACGAGAGGGAGGACGATGTTGTCATGTTGTTGTGGGCTACTATCTTTCAGCTTGAACCCTACCACCACAGCCATTCACATAAAATACACAAACAAGACTATTGTAACGAGGTAGCTGGGTTTCATCTTCTCCCTTGCTCTGTGTTAGCCCTAATCTCTCTGTTCCTCATGTTAGTTTTACCTCTGTGGCCTAACTAGACCCTCTGATGTTGGTCCCAAACTAAAGAGCTTACACATTCTCCGTGTAGCCTCGGGCTGATGAAGTGTGACACGCTGGTGCTAAACTGGGCAATCCCATTAGCACAACAAACCAAAACAGTGAGGATCAGGAGATGGGGATTGGAGATCGGGGTGGGAATTGAACTTCTACCTTGACCAAGGGCTCTCGGTGTTACTCTCACAGTGTGCTCTGATCCTGCATCTCCACCACCCTCAAAACTGCACTGATGACCCCTGGACCTGCAATCTCCAGCATGCCCCAGTGGAGCTACAGACCTTCCTTTGCACCTTTTGGCTCCATGTGCACTGTTCACCTGCTACGCTCAGCACCTCCCTACGGCTCCATGCGCTGCTCCCATAGCAGCTCTCATCACAGACACTTCCAGGGCTGTTTGGGATGGCTGTGCACCCTGGCTGACAGCACGCACCAGCCTGAGGATGGCATGAGAAGTCACAGTGGCTTGGGTAACACAGACATGACGGGACACCTCTGTGCATGTGAGCAGAGAAGAGCAGGGAGGTGTTCATGGAGAGAGCTGTGCCGACACTCCTGCACTCAGGCGCAAGCTGGTTAGGGGTTCCTCTGTAAAAGACCCTCCCAGGGTTCACCCTGCTATCCCAGCCCATGGATCTGCACCTTCTCCTGCAGGAGACAGCTTGGAGCCCGGTCTGATCAGCTCCAGTCATCACTAACCGGTTGTCCTTTGGGTCCCGGATCACCAGGGCTCCCTGGAAGGCCAGTTCCTCCTGATGATCCTCGCTTCCCTGTTTGGCCAGTCTGACCAGGCAGTCCTCTTTCACCCTAAAAATAACAGAATTCAAGTAATTCCGATGGACAGAAGCTAAATATAACAACACTCAGCCGAAATAGCCATAGATGGAAAGCTGGAAGGGGCTGGCTCTTTGGGATAAGGCATGTGGGTTCATCAGGAGATGCCTCAGGCCTGCGAAAGCAGACTTGTGCAGGATGCACAGTGTGAGACCAGCGACGGCCACGGCTGAGTCACCCCATGAGCTTCATGTGGAGCAGGAACTTCAGTAGAACTGCAGATACTGCCTGCATAGAGGCTAGGGACAGCAAAGGGGCAAAACATCTTCTGTTCACGCTTTCCAGCGTCCTGCCCTACAGTTTCTCTTCTCTTACCCCCAGTAGGCTGGCGACTGGTGATTAACTTCTCTATAGGGTTGAAGCCAGGTCAAGGTGAAGCACCTGGAGGACTCCAATCTAGAGTCTGCAAAGCAAACACTTTCCCCAGCACTAAGTTAAGGACAAGAGAGGGGCTTCTGAGATCCAGCACCACACTTTGCTCCTCATCTCTTCCCTTGCCAAGCACCAGGAGCAGCACAAGCCCCAGCCACTCGATCTGGGGCAGACAGGGAGAGAAGAACAAAGCAGGCAAGAACCTAGAGCAGTTGAGTAGTTAGAAAAGAGGCAACAAGTTTCCCTTGAGCCAGGGTATGAGCCTGTCCTAAGGACACCAGGGTCTTGCAGTCATTTCTGGTATCAGCTTGTTATTCTACTCAGAGCAGCTGGAGGGCAGCAAGTGACAGTCTGAGAGTGATGAGTTCTGGGCGGCATCATTCAAACCAACCTGGTGGACTCTCCAAACCCAGCTGGAGTCTTCCTTTCTACAAAGAGCTAAATTGCTGTTGGTCCAGCTTTAATTCCTATGGCCAGTCTGGACAAGGGCAAGGACCAGGAAGAAACCCCAAGGTTACTAAAGCAGCTAGTCCCTGCTTCCACTCACAGTGATCTCCAAGCCCATACTGGTTCCAGCTGTTCCAGTACAGGAAATACACGCTAAAACCCAAGTGGCACAGATAATCCTTGAGCAGTTCAGGCCTTGCAGGGCAGCAGCTGTAGGAAAGCTACATTACCCATGGGGTCATCCAGCCTGGACATCCTACAGCTAGGCTGGAGCAGTTCCTTTGCAATCTCTCCATGGCTGTGCTTCGTCAGCCAGGTTTCTGATGAAAGAGAGCTGAAGTGTGTGTGGTGTGGGTGAGGGTATCTGTGAGCTTTTGAGCTCAGTGAACTCTGACAAAGAAGGAAAGGTCTCTGGGACATCCAGCTGCTGTGAATGTCATGCAAGTGGATAAATGGATCAACGGATGATGAGAAAGATCTACTGAGCCTCTAGCTAAGTGAAAGATGGCAGCAAGAGTTTGTACTTTATTAGATCTTGGAGAAGCTCTAGACACAACAGGCCTACAGACTGGGGTGCTCATAGCAGTATCTAAAGGGAAACTCACCTTGAATCCTGGTGGTCCCTGTGCCCCGGGGAGTCCTGGAATGCCAGGGTTCCCTCTCTTGCCTGACATCCCTGTCACACCTTCTTCGCCATCGTCACCCTGCTCTCCCTAGGAAAGAAACCCAGAAGAGGTTATGAAACAAGATGCTTTTTCCAGCTCTGCAGAGCCTCTGGGGGACAGGGGAGTGCTGTGATTCTGCCCTCAGCAAGCACCACACATGAGGGCATGGGTGGATGTGCAGAGATGGATACGCAAGTCTGTGCATGCAGGGAGCCACCAGGCTGGAAACACCAGTTTACTTACAGACTTGGCCATGCAGAGGCAGCTGCTACCTCTGTGTCTGTGAGATATGAAAAGGAATGTGTGATCTGCCTGGTACATGTCAACTGGAATAGCTGTAGCCGGACCACACCCATTTCTCCTGTGCTACCTGTTGGTTTTCTGGCTCCTAAGCTGCGCTTGCTGTTGATGCTGTAGGGCTACGACTGAAACTCACCAGCATCCCCTGCACGCCATCCTTCCCGGGAACTCCATCCACTCCAGGGGCACCCTCTTGTCCCTGCCTTCCCACCACTCCTCGAGGACCTGGGAGCCCAAGGATGCCCTAAAATCACAAAGGTGATTACGATGGAGCTCCTGGTCAGCATTTGACAGGGCAGAAAATGGTACTTGTACCTACCGGTGAACCTCTGCTCCCTGCACTGCCCCGTGCGCCTTGCTTTCCTTTCTGACCCTGCAAGTGCAACAACAAAGACATCTAAAATTGCAGCAGTTCTGGCACAAGTCTACCTGGGAGCCTGACTTCAGGGTGTGCTTTGGGATAATGGTTGGACAGAGTTTTTAAAAAAGGAGATTTACAAAGTCAGTTGCTCCAGCACTGGGGAACGAGCCACTTTGGTTTCATTGCAAGTGATTCTTCGTATGTCTTGAACGTTCTAGGGCAGGAATGAATAGCTAGAAGGCAAGGACCTACATTTTTCCTAATACAGAGCAGATGAGGACAAATAAAGCAGGATGAACTCAAGGGAGGACTCTGTGCACTGGTGAACATTAGAACAAGATGCTTAAAACCTGCATCCTCTGCTAGTTCATTGGCAGCAAAGCGCCCAACCAAGGACCCAGCAGGTCTTCTGCAGGGTGTTCAGGAAGAGCTCTTCTCTGTGAGGCAGATTCCTCTATTTTGGGAAGTTACTGGCAATGAAAAGGGTATCTTGTGGGTAGAATCTGAAATGCAGCTTTATGAAGAAAGACATAAAAAAAACCCCCCTGAGGTTTATTAACTGTAAAAAGGATTAATCTCTGCAGAATGAATGGAAAACTGAGCCTCAGCACCTTCACTAGGGCTCTCTCGGCGAGGTCATGTACTAAGGCACTGTTAAATTGAATTGCTGCTTTCTCTGTGTGTTGTTTCTCCATCTGCAGAGGTCCACACAAGGCAGCTACATGAAAGAAACACTCCTGGGGGTGCTTTCCCTGCTACTCATTAGATCCAAAGGCAGTTCCAGATTGCCCTTCGGTGGGCAGAGTTTATCTTATCGCCTTGGTACGCCTTGGCAAGAAACTACTGTAGGTTAAACTATCTTCTGGCATCATCCCAGCAGGGTCAGATTAAAAATCCTGAAATATGCCAAAAGGGAGGAAGAATTTGCTGAGTATTGAGGTCACATACTTGTGTTTTAGCAAATAAAGTCCCTGATCTGTGAGAATAACTAGGAAGCTGTTGTTATAGCCAGATGTGGAGGTAGAAGTAGGTATGAGGTACCCCCATGAGCCTTGAAGGACCCATGTTTTGCTCAGTAAGGGCAAGAAGTTAGAGGGACTCTTCCAAGAAACATAACTGCATGGCTCAATGGACTCCAAATCTGGAAGGCTTCAAGCCAGCAAAGTTTACAGCTCAAGCGAAAGAGAGAGACACTTGCCTGGCTCAGATCTCCTTAGGGACAGCCGAGCCAGCTGTGGCTGGAGACACCACAAACAGGGGTATGGGAAAGCGACACAACCCATAGTATTGACTAAAGATGCTCAGGATTTACCCATCGTGCTGGAGCTATAATTGTCTTGATCTTCTCCTGTTCTACAAAACAACCAACTATTGACCTTGGATACTCAAATACATGCTTGCAGCCCTCCCACCAGGTTCTCCACAGTCTTTCAAGGTGCAGACCATAGGCCAAATCACATAACCTGGGGGAGATCATGATCCCATCTCCCTTAATTAGACATTATCTTTAAACCTGGAACTCTCTAAATCCACCCTGCTGAAACCTACCACATCACCTTTGGATCCCTTTGCTCCTGGCTGGCCTGGTGGTCCAGGATCCCCCTACAAAATATAAGCAAGGAAAATCTGCTTGAAATTCTCTTCTGGCAGTATCTTGCATAAAATACAAAGAACAGCATTTTTCGTGCCCTAACAACGCAGACCGTATGGAAACAATTCAGGGGAACAGCCTGTGCTCAGACAGGCCTCCTGGGGGAAAAAGGAGCGAGAACTGTCTCCAGAGAACATTTAGCAGGGTATCAACTGGAGAAGGAGTGATGCTACCCCCTCACTTGGGTGGTGCCTGCATTCACAGAAATTGTTCACTAAATTCCAGATGGTGCCTGGAAAATGGTGCTAAGAAGTGGGCAGGAAGGCTTTCTGGAGGGGGTACTGCAGAAGCTCTGGGCAGAACGAGCAGTTCATACAGTGACTATGTCCTTAGGGCTGGCACTACTGCCCTTTGCAGCTTGCAGCTCTTTACTTAGTTTCCCCAGGCCATCAAACACCAGAGAGATACCTACAGAGGAGGAAAGCAGAGAGGATACTCCAAGTGCTCTCTTCCGCATCACACATCTCCACCTTTTCTTCTGGCCATCCAGGGATTTTATGTCGCGTGTGTTTGCTTTGGGGCAATTTCTGGACTAACATCAAAGGGATGGCAACTGAGGACACACCAGCAGAGCTCTCCTTCAGCTTGTTTCTGAGCCACATGTTTCAAATACCTCTTTACTAAAGGCAGTACAAAGCTCCTGCTTCCATCAGGAACACTGACATGTGCAGGGCTACCACACCTCAGAATAAACTATATCCACTGGGGGATGCAGCAGCTCTATCTATTTCTAAGCTGTATGACAGAGTGCTACGATTTTTAGCCCAAAAAAGAATCTGCTGTTCTTCCTAGCAGCCCTACAAGGAATGGGAATTGATTAAACTTTATTTCCCAGTACAAACCACATTTAATGCGCTGCTGCACTTGCAGTTGCAATAGTCAGCTGTACAAATTAGATAACAATAGAATAAACATCCTTTCCTTAAATTTGGATTTAATTTAGTCTTTCAAAAATGCTCCAGGGCTTGAGAGGAAACACCACAGAGGTAGAATGACATGGGCCCACTTCACATAGCACCAGCTCTCAGCAGCAGTGAGCTGAATGTATCATCTCCAGGAAGACCCTTCCACTGTCACTGCCATCTCCCACTTCCCATCTCCTGAGATTTCCAGTGCCTCTTAGATCGCTCAGAAAAGACAGTTTTGCAGATAACTTCTGCGAGTGGTCCCTGTTCCATCACCCTTTTGTGAGTCTCAAAATGCCCCACACCACGGCTCAGGGAAATGCTGCATTTCAGAGCTCAGACACTTTTCTTCCCGCAGCCCTCCCTACCCTCCTCCTTTTCACATGCATGAGTCACGGGGTAGTTTGCAACAAAGCAGCAGCTCTTACAGGTAAGCCTTGCTGTCCAGGTTTTCCTCTTTCTCCATCAAGTCCTTCTTGACCCTTAAATGAAAAAAAACCAGGGAGTGAACACGTGCTCGTCTCAGGTGTTTTTGTGGCAGTGTCAAACAGCAGTGGCTGGAACATGCTGCATGGGGCAGCAGAAGACACACAGCTCTGCATAACACTGCTCTTGCCTTTGAGAGAAATCCCGGTAAGGTTTTGGGAGCTCCCAAACCTCCAAGTTAACAGAGATCTTCCCATGGAAGAGTTTACAGCCATGGGCACATTAGCCTAGAAATTTTTCCAGCACTGCATGTCCTCTCTTGCACTCATCTTCCCCAGCACGTTTCCCTGATAATCCAAACACCTCTGATGAGATGGTCCTGCTTATTCTTTCAGTCTAGTGTGCTCAGGCAGGTGCAGGGCACTGTGAGATGTTCACCTGCAGAACCTACATTCACCTGCAGTAAATTTTTTACCACTCTAGGTTAAGATATCTGAGTTACTTCTTGAAACATGGCCACATGCAGCGTAATGTGACCACGAGGCAAGAGCTAGACCTTCTGTGGGCTGATGCTGATTGGAAGCACCTCCCCAAGGCAGACACGTCTGAATCAATGCATTTGGAGTAAGACTCACAGGATAACCAGTGTCTCCAGACTCCCCTCGATCACCTCTGTCACCAACGGGGCCCTACAACAACACAACAAAGGCACAAGGTGGATGTAAACGATGTCACCCCAATATCTCACTGGCTTGTGCATGTTGTACAAGCAAGGAAGCCACCCAACTAACCCACCTGCAAAAGTCAGGCCAGGATTGATCAGAGAAAGGATTTAATATCTTACTCTGTCTCCAGGAGGTCCCTGTGGTCCTTCTACCTTCCCATCATCACCTTGTTCTCCCTGTGAATAAAAATCCAGTATTAATATAGGCAGAGGATTGTACAGCAGATGCTTCTGTACAAACCCATCTAGTTCTTCTGTATCATGGGCTCCTAAGCCAAAGGCTCTGTTGAATTTACTAACTTTTCATCCAAAGAACATCTAAACAATTTATGTTTATAATAATTAATGTTTATAAATATGGAAAGGGTGGGTGTCAGGAGGATGGAGCCAGGCTCTGCTCAGTGGCACTCAATGATAGGACAAGGGGCAATGGGTATGAGCTGGAACAGAGGAGGTTCCACATCAATCAAACATTCTGTAAGAGAGGTCAAGGGCAACAGAAAGGGCTTCTTCAAATACATTGCAGGTAAAACTAAACCTAGAGGCAATGTAGACCCCTTGCTGAATAATGTGGGTGCCCTGAAAACAGAGGATAGAGAGAAAGCGGAGATACTGAACACCTTCTTTGCCTCCATCTATACTTCTGGGAGCTGTCCTGATATCAAGGCCCAGACTGCTGAGGCTCCAGAGGAAGTTGAGACAAGAGAGGAGTTTGCTCTGGTTGATGAGGACTGGGTTAGGGTTAAGTTGAACAAGCATAAATCCATGGGCCCAGATGGGATGCACCAGCGTGTGCTAAGGGAGATGGCAGAAGTCATTGCTAAGCCACTCTCCATCATCTTTTCTAAGTTGTGGGGATCAGGAGAGGTGCCTAGGGACTGGAAGACAGCAAATATCACTCCAATCTTCAAAAAGGGTAAGAAGGAGGACCCAAGTAACTACAGACCGATCAGCCTCATCTCCGTCCCAGGAAAGGTGATGGAACAATTTTCCTGGACACTGTCTCTAGGCTCATCAAGGACAAGGGGGTCATTAGGGACAGTCAGTTCCTTTCACCAAAGGGAAGTCATGCTTGACCTACCTGATAGCAATTTATGGGGACATAAGCAGGTGGATAGATGATGGCAGAGTGGTGGATGCAGTCTATCTTGACTTCAAGCAGAGAAAATCATCAAATACAATCATAAACAGTGCTACAGAGCCCAGGCAAACAGTGCAGTCTCACCAGCTTCCCGACTGACACTCAAACTGACATTGTTCCTGGGGGCTGAGGAAGTGGGAGGAAAAGGCCTCTTCTGCACTTACTTATTTTGATCTTTCTGTTGTTCCTATTCAAGGTAACTGTGAATCTGGCATAACTGAATTAAAAGAAAAATCATTCAGCTATGCTAGTTTTCTTCATACAGCTTAATTAACCTGCAGAACTCACTGCCATAAAGTAGCAGAAATGTTCAAAGGTTACTGAGATTTGAGATAGCGTTGTAGTGTGTTAGACAGAATATAGGTGCCATGCAATGCTTAACCCACCAGGCTCTAATCACATTCATTTTCAGGTTAATAAAATACCACAGGGGAAGATTATTCTTATTTCAGTTTCCGTCAAAATAGAGAGTCTGAGCAGAAAAAGCACTCATTTGCTGTGCTGCAACATTGGCGGATTGGACTAGATGATCTTTCTAGGTCCCTTCCAACCCCTAATATTCTGTGATCCTGTGAAATATGAGTTCATATTCTGCAGGTAGTGGATTTACGTTCTCTTGCTATGTTAGCACCAGTACTCAAAACTGTTATCTAAGGCTCTGCAAAGCCAGACCTCCATGGATCAACCCACTCTTCTACCATCCTCATACTGAGTTCTGACTATTAGGAAACCAAAAATCATACAGAAAATGTATCAAAATATCGTTTTTGATCCATTTTGATCCAAAGCTGTTTCCATACTGGTTTTTTAGAAACCAACTAGGAAATTTTAACTTTTCTTGAAGCACTTTCATCCCAGAAGAAAAAGAGGCAGGTCATGAACGAGGAAAAGAATATCATTAAGAATTCCAACTATGGAATCCATTTATGGAGGAAAAATATTCTATTTTTCCTGAAACAGGTGCTAGAAGCTCTAAAATCAATTCTTGTTGCACAAGAAATGGGTTTTTTTCTTTCAGATCTGACTCTCTCAATTTACATTCCTGTGCAATTGGATCTAGGTGATCCTGCTGTGGGAGGGGGATTGAAATAGATGATCTTTCAAGGTCCCTTTAAATCCCTAATGTTTTGTGATTCTGTGTAGCATTCCCTTTCTTCCATGCTATCTAGTAGTAAACTGTGTGCAAGAGACTAATATTTGAAATAGTAGCATAAAAAGAGTGGCCCCCAGTCATATTATGAGGAAAAATAACATTTTCTTTGCAAGGCTTTTATGTTGTGATTTTTTTTTCCTCTAGGAAACAAAGCATTTCTTACTGTACACACACTAGAAAAATTGCAGAATTGTCAAAGACTCTCAGCCTAAATCCAGACATTAACTTCCAAGCATCCTCTTCGCTACCAAAGATTCATCTGCATCAGTCTCAACAAGCACATTAGCAAAATACTTCTTTTGGTATCTCAGTGCCAGTAAGTAGTGCACTCTTATTGCTAATGCTTCCATAAAACATTACTCCTATAAAACACAGGACCTAATAACTTTGCGAGAAAACGTGGCAGTATGCAAATCCAACAGATTTTATGGCAAATGACCACAGGCATGACAAATCATGAGGAAGAAGATGTCTCTACTAATTCATTTCAAGAAAGACAAGATTTCACTTCACATAAGATCACTGCATGAATTAATGTTTTATTACGGTCCGCACCCTTCTCACGTGGAGCCTGCTACCCATACAAATCCTGTATGTAGATAAAGAGCATTAGCAATATGCTAAAAGGTGGAAGATACTGAGAATAACAACCGTCTTGTCTGTCTTTTTATCAACTTTCTTTTCTATTCTGAAGAGAGGGAACCAAGAAACTTGGGACTCTTAGATCAGTCTCTAACAAACTTGCAGTTGCCTGGTACCCAGGGTCAAATGCAAAATCCAGTAAAGCACCATGGCTCCCTATATTTCAAGAAGATAACAATGAAAACAAATGTATTGCTCAGAGCTTCTTACTTATAAGCACTGGATACAAGAGACCAGATGAAATCCTACTTCCCTTCAGGGCCAAAATGCATACATGATTCTGTGAACATAATCAACTTTTGATACTAAAATCATAATCAAATATAAATAAAAAACCTGTAGGTCTCTGTAGAATCCACAGTTTCACTGCCAGCTTTGTACTGAAGCTGCTGTACCTTGTCCCTGAGCAGCAGCTTGAGTCTTATGCTTCCTATCTCAGCCTCAACAGGAGGAACAGAAAATAACCAAGTGCAACAGCCTACTGCCTTGACCCCAGAAAAATGTCATTGCTCTTCCTGCTCTTCTGTAGTGACTGTTCTAACACTACCATTTCACAGCTGCCACATCTTAAAAGAACAGAAAAATCATATACATATACTCAGGCAAACCAAGAAGCAAATGGAATGACGAATTTTCTACCTGAAGTTGACATACAGATGTGCACTCAAAACAGATTTTCAATGCATCTATAATGATCAGTCTTGCACACGCTATAAAAGGTGAAATACTGCATCTAAATGCTAAAAGCAGGCCTCATCATATTTAACAGTGATTTCTTTTTTATATTTATTAAGAACAATAAAAGGCCATTATGAATATTATACAACAGATCATATAATAATTTCTAGTAGGCAGAACAGTTCTTTTTTATAGCATATCACTATACTCTGACTCTCTGTAAAATGTTAGGGGTTGGAAGGGATCTCCAAAGATCATCTAATCCGATACTGCAGCCACAGCAGGACCACCTAGGTCAAGTCACACAGGAACATATCCAGGCAGGTTTTAAATGTCTCCAGAGAAGGAGACTCCACAACCCCCTTGTCCAGCCCCTTCCCGTGCTTGGTCACCCTCACTGGGAAGAAGTTCCTTCTCATATCGATGTGGAACCTCCTCTGTTCCATGACACCCATTGCCCCTTATCCTATCATGGGATGACACTGAACAGAGCCTGGCTCCATCCTCCTGACACCCACCCTTCACATATTTATCCACATTAATGAGATCTCAGTCTCGGTTTCTCCAAGCTCAAGAGACCCAGCTCCCTCAGCCTTTCCTCATCAGGGATGTGTTCTACTCCCTTCATCATCTTTGTGGCTCTGGACTGTCTCCAGCAGTTCTGTGTCCTTCTGGAACTGAGGGGCCCAAAACTGGACACAGTATTCCAGATGCAGTCTCATAAGGGCAGAGTGGCAGAGGACAGCTGAAATGAAGCTCAAGTTCCACAAAACAGCGAGATCAGTTATATCAGTTATTATGTGGCAAGGTAGCAACAGAGAGATTGTGTAAAAGTAAACCCAAGCAGTTCCATTTCATCTACGTGCAGGGAATCTAGTTTGCTGTGAAAATAGAGTAAAACATGTTGGGGTGTAAGATTATTTCTTTAGTTTATGGGAAAGAATTAGCACGGATCTTTTTTTTTCTTCAGGGAAGGACGTCAATTCCTTATTAATGGACTTCCTTCCATAAAATGATAAGATGTTTGTTTAGAAAACTTTATTTATGTGCAACTGTTACTAACAGGAAGGTCTTGCAAAAGGGGAACATTTTGATTTCCAGTGAGGCCAGCACATTAATAGAAAATGAAAAAGGTTGGATTCTGAACTTTCTGAAGGGTTTTTAACTTTCTGATTCTGTGAGGTTTTGTGGAAAAATGACTACTGTAGCTGTAATGAATACTGGTCATTTGACTTTTCAACCCAGTGAGCCTCCTATTGTTGTATTAACTCATTGATAAGCTCCAGGGCTTTCAGTTTTCTTTACAGCCCAGATATGATTCTGAGGGACACAGAACTGCTGGAGTGAGTCCAGTGCAGAGCCACAAAGATGATGAAGGGAGTAGAACACCTCCTGATGAGGAAAGGCTGAGGGAGCTGGGTCTCTTGAGCTTAGAAGAAAGGAGACTGACCTCATTAGTGTTTATAAATTCTTGAAGGGTAGGTGTTAGGAGGATGGAGCCAGGCTCTTCTCAAAGTCATCTAATGACAGAACAATGGCTGTAAGCTGGAACATAGGAGGTTCCATATAAATATAAGAAGAAACTTCTTCATGGTGAGACGGATAGAGCCCTATAATGGGCTGCCCAGTGGGGTTGTGGATTCTCCTTCTCTGGAGAAGTTTAAAACCCGCCTGGCTATGCGTTGTTGTGCAATTCAGTCTAGGTGATCCTGCTGTGTCAGGGGGATTGGACTAGATGATCTTTCCAGGTCCCTTCGAATCCCTGTTGTTCTGTGATTCTGTGAAGTTATTTTGGTTGGACAGTCCTTGTATGGCATGCACTAAGTGGTTTTGTGTTTCTGCATTGGTTATGTAAGGGATTTACTATAATGGATGTCATAACTGAAGCTTTGGAAAGTACTGGCCATCAGTCGTAACGCAGTCTTTTCAATTGTAGCTCCAAGTAATTGTGTTTTCTTCATTAATTTGTAAGTTATTACCTTGTCATTTAAAAGCATAAGGAAGAACCCTTTTAATGAGGCTTTGTCCTCTGGTTTTTAATAGCAATAGGGTTTTTTCATGTTAAATTTAAAGCATGTAACTCCTTAGCAAATAAGTTGGTTCATGTAATCAAGAGCAGTACAACTGGACTATGACCGTCTGCTCCGATCTCAGTTTTCAAACACTACAGAGTCTTCAAACAGAGAATGAACAGATGTCGTCTGTACTTTCCCTGTTTTCTGCTTTGAAAAGTCAAAACTTCCTGTCTCATGTAATTGCCCTTGCAGATCTCATCAGTGATGGTTCACATGCTGTGCTTCACAGATCACAGGGATTTCAAAGCTCACTTTCTGATGAGTAAGAGGTTCTCTAGCCATCACGCCCAGCCAGCCTTGCTGCCTGCTTCTCTCCAGCTCTTGCAGCATTGCTTTATTGTCTTTACTCTGCTGAACTCACCAGCTGAGCTGCTTGTACTGCCGCATATGATAGTGGGACGTGGGCATAGACCTTGCTGCAGAGCAGGAAAGTTGTTTGCCTTTGTTTCTTTTTTGTCCTTTTTCAGGACAAATCCACAAGTATTTAGTGTTATGTGCGACTGCAATGTAACAGCTTAAAATTCTTATCAAAAGATACTTAGATTTTCAGATCTCTTTAATGAATTGAGATAGTTGTTCACTTAATAAAGGAGTCAATCTGGCAAACTATGAGATAAACAACTGGTTCATCAAGAGCCGCCTAGTTATTCTTGTCTGTTCCCAGCTTTATACTTAGTAGAAGTTATTTTAGGACACGTGAAAAAAAAAACCCCTTCATAAATATGATCACTTTCCTGACAAGTGAGTGGCTTTCCTGACTTGAAATGTCAGCATCTGACGACGTTTCCACTTCCTACATCAGGTCTGTTATATTGCTGGCAGTTCACAGTATGCAAGAAACGTTCATGGAAAGTTATGACATGGTGTTTCATAATCACTGTTCCTTACGACACCGTCAATACCTGCTTTCCTCTAGCAGCTTTTCTTCACCTTCATTGTAAAGTTGCCCTGACAATTTCCCATTTTTCTTGTTTAGGAAACATCCACAGTGTGTCCTGTTTTGGAAAAAACCCATTTTAAACCTTAGTCTAGAACTGCAGAGGTGCAGTTACAACTGTGTCAAAGCAATTCCTTCTATCGTGTGAATTCTTTAGTCTCAAATATCGGAACAAACTTCAGGAATTCAGTGCATTGTGGAAGTCACTAACTACTACTGCAGATACTCATCACTTTGCTTTTCTATTTTCCTTGTAGGTAAATTGTGTAAAGCACAAGGAGGAACAATACTTGAATGAAAGTAGAATTGCTTGTAATTACAGGAAAACACTTCAAAAACTTCTAAATCAATAAGGGTGTGTTTCTTTCTTGAGCGCAAGTTTTCCTTTTGTTGTGGTGTATAGGTAGCCATGCTAACTTAACCTTTTAATCCCTCCTAAGCAGTGCATTCCTTGAGGGTGACAGAGCACTGGAACAGGCTGCCCAGGGGGGTTGTGGAGTCTCTGTCTCTGGAGTCGTTTAAAACCTGCCTGGATCTGCTCCTGTGCGACTTGGTCTAGGTGATCCTGCTGTGGCAGGGGGATTGGGCTAGATGATCTTTCGAGGTCCCTTCCAATCCCTAACGATTCTATGATTCTATGAGGCTCTGCGCCTGACTCTCTCCAGCAATTCTGGAACTGAGTGGCCCAGGACTGGACACAATACTCCAGATGTGATCTCAGCAGGGCAGAGTAGAAGGAGAGGAGAACCTCTCTCGATCTGGTTCTGATCCATCCCAGGATGCTGTTGGCCTTCTTGGCCACAAGGTCCATTGCTGGCTCATGTTATCATGCTGTCCACCAGTACCCCCAGGTCCCTTTCTCCTACACTGCTCTCCAACAGGTCAGTTCCTGCATGATTGGAGATTTTGTACCTTCTCTCTAGTGCTTCACAGTTATTCTTTGTGTGTTTTTCTACTTCATTAATTAATTCTTTGATCCTCTAAAAAATTAACCAGCTATGTCTGTCCCTTAACCAGCTCCTGAGCCATGGCAATGCCCGCTCTCTCCTGAGCGCTTCAGCTCATCAACAGCCTCTTGCCCATGCCTTTGCCCCAGGTGTTTGCAAAGCTCATGATTCCTACATTGTTCTGCAGATCAGCTTGTGCAAAGGTGCCGTTTTCCTCTGTCCTGTAAGTGGGTGAAACTTCTGATGACTTCCCAAGATAACGGACTGCTCTGTGCGAGGGAAAACAAAGTCGTGGCTGCGAAATGGGTTTGTCTCGAGCATCCCTCAACACAAGAGGGACACCTGAGGTTAATGAGGAGGGATCTCTGCACTAGCAGCTCAATCGCTCTCTCCTTGCAGAGCTTGTGGGCGAAGCCATCTGGCGCTGGTAAGCTGCACTTCCCTCTGTGCTGCTGGCTCGGGCGATGCTGCACCCCTCCTCTGCCAGAAACACCTGGGCATCCCCCGATGCCAGAGCTGCAATTTGGATGCCCTCCTTTGCAGGGACTGCTTGGTTTCTCTTCATGTTTTCCAGCTTATTCTTTCTTTTCTGGTTTTTTTAGCGTGATCTCTTCCTCTGGGAGGTAAATGACATCGTTACCCGTGTGCTGCAGCCCCTAAAACCTAATGGCCCAGGCAGAGTTTACTGCTTAAACTTTGGTCCCCGGGAGACGGGAGCTCCTTTCCCTGGAAGAAGCCCTTCCAAGAGCTGCCTCTGAGTTGCTAAGGAACAGCCTGTCACCGTGGCATGGGAGGCAGTCAGTTGTGTGCAGGTAATTAGAAGTCGCTACTGCTTTATTATTAACCGTTTGTTGGCTTTAAAACAATGAAGCACACTCTCCTCTCCATCCCCAGAGCGTTCACCCCCCACTCCTGCTTCGTCCGCATCAATTATGCATCGTCAGTGTGATTTTTCTTCCTTTGGAAACTTGGCTTCCAGAGGCTCTTCCAGGTGCTCTAGCCATGACCTAACCCTCCTTTGCTGAATAATTCCTGCCGAGACAACGCAGCTTCCCCGCTGTGTTTTCCACGCTCCTGCGTTCCAGCAAGGCAAATAAATCAGGCTGTCTCCCACCACCGGGCAGCCTTGTTTGCTCAGTGTTGCTGTTGCATTTCTTGCTTTACTGAACGAGCGTGTCTTCACGTCCCTTTCCTGCCTGCACGTTTTTATTGGGCTTCTCTGCTGGCCACACGGTCGGGTTTTCCTGTCAGGGCTTTGGATCTTAAAATGCTGTTTCTCCAGCCCAGCTGTCACTTCTGTCCTACCCTCGTCCCGTGAGATCTCTGAGCATCGCTTGTGTGTCGAGCTCTGCCTGCCTCAGCTAAGTGCCCCCTCGCCCTCTCCTCAGCTTGTTTTAGTCCTAATAACAGCGTGTGCAGTTCTGGGCCACTCACTTCAGGAAAGAGATTGAGGGGCTGGAGTGTGGACCCGCTCCAGAGGGGCAATGAGGCTGGGGAAGCGACTAGAGGGAAAGGCTGATGAAGAGAGGCTGAGGGAGCTGGGGGTGTTTAGCCTGGAGAAGAGGAGATGCAGGGGGGACCTCCTCCCTCTCTACAACTCCCTGAAGGGAAGTTGTAATCAACTGCGGGTCTGGCTGCTCTCCCAGGCAACTAGCATCAGGACAAGAGGGTAGGGCCTGAAGCTGCACCAGGAGAGGGTTAGGTTGGATGTTAGGAAGCCCTTCCTTGTGGAAAAGGTGATCAGATATTGGAACGGACTGCCCAGGGCAGCGGTGGAGTCCCCATCCCTAGAGGCATTTGAGGACAGCCTGGCTGTGGCCCTTAGTGCCCTGGTCTGACCGATGGGGTGATGTTAGGTCCTGGGCTAGGCTGGGTAAGCTCAGAGGTCTTTTCCAGCCTCTGTGGTTCTGTAATACCTCCGTACACTAAATCTCACTGTGTTCCTTTTAATTAAGGCGAGCCTATTCCTTTTGGCACTCCCCAGAACCCAGCACCTGTGCAACGAAATTCCCTTGTGCAGCTTCATTCTGGAAGTCCTCTTTGTGCTGGTACCTTCCAGAGGCAGCACCGAGCCTGTATCCATCCAGGGACTAGCAAGGAGAATTAGCTGTTGCACTGGCCCCGGTCTTAAATCTTTTCCCAGTAATAGAAACAGTCTCCAGCCACCAACCTGCAGGTTTATTTTAATACCCATCAGTCTGCAGCAGAGCGGTAGAGTGCTGTTCCCGGGGCAGCTCACGGCTGGGCAGTTCAGAGGGAGACTCGTGCTCTGCTTTGCCGGAGCAAAGACCCAGCAGCAGCATGGGGAAGGCTGTTCAGGTGTTGTCCCCATGCTGGGGTCCTGCTCTCGGCTGGTGTTACCTCCCACATAATGAGTTCATGCTTTAGGACTGGAGGGGAAGGTTTTCTGCTGATTCAGCACTTTGCAAACTCTTCCCTCCACCCCAGCTGCCCATTTCTCTCAGGATGGGATCGTGGCGCTTTGGGGAGGTAGGAAAGCACAAAACAGCCTCCCTAATGGCTCCTGTTGCCGGTTAGTGACTGCCTGCCAAGTCCCATGTCGGGAGGAGCTGAGATCTGTAGGGCTGAATGTTGGTGTCTAATGAAGGGCCGTCAGGATGCGAATGAGGTTTCTTGTCCCGCGCAGCCGGACGCGGGGATGTTATTTATAGCTGCTCGCTCGCACCATAAGCACCTGTAGAGACTTTATTCTTCATCCCCTCGGTGGAATCACAAATGACAGAAAGAGCTGAAGATGTAATGACCCTTGAGGTAGGAGAAATCATTTACCAAACCGTGGCTAAGACGACTGTTATCTCCTGCACTGTGTTTAGGGCACCCAATCTGTTGCAGATGCTACCACAGTCGTGCTGCTTAATTTAAAATTGCCCTGCATCCCTTATGTCTCCAATTCTCTTTGTTGGGAAGCTAAATCCTTTCATAACCCGAATGCAGCGGAGGAGATGAGAACGGCTGGTTCGTGGATGTTCATGGCCATTCCAAGGGAGCTTTATGTAATTGTTTTTTAAATAGAAATGCTACTCTATTTTTTTTCTTGTGGTCTGCTCTTGTTGTTTGCCATATGCTTTCTGACATATGCTCCTCGTCTAGCAGTAAAAAGCTACCAAGACGAAGAAGCCTCCGTTAATTTCTAACAGGCATGGTAAGAGCTCTTCTCATTCCACTGAATTTCCAAATTCAATAAGAGATAGACTATAATACGGGGATTATAAAGGGCTTCTTACCATTGGCTTCCTGGAATTACTGCCCTTGTGCGTGTTTCCAAAGGATAAGGATTAACAAAACTGTTAGCTATGGGAGACAGTAGCCCAGTCTGTTTGCATTTAGCTTTTGAAATCTCTCTCTTAAATGGGTGGGTGGCTCTGGAGCCAGACACCCTGTCTTGCAGGCCCTGCCTTGAACGGAACGTGGTCCCTGCTCACAAAGATCTCACTCACTTTGGTGAATCACTAAGCATCAAACACCAGACAGGTCTTTCTCCACTGAAATCATGCAAGAGGAAATGTGCTTGCACGATGTTGTATGGTTGCTCACTTTTCACAGAACATCAGGGATTGGAAGAGACCTCGAAAGATCATCTAGTCCAATCACAGAATCACAGAATCATCATGGCTGGAAAGGACCTCCAGGGTCATCGAGTCCAACCTTTATCCTATTATCTAACTGCTAGACCAGATCCCTAAGCATCGTGTCCTGCCAGAGCAGGATCACCTAGACCAAGTCACACAGGAAGATGTCCAGGTGGGTTTTAAACGTCTCCAGTAAAGGAGACTCCACAACCCCCTTGGGCAGCCTGTTCCAGTGCTCCTTCACCTTCACTGTGAAGAAGTTCCTTCTGATATTTATATGGAACCTCCTATGTTCCACTTCACACCCATTGCCCCTTGTCCTATCACTAGATGACATTGTGTGCTCAGCTGTGGTACCCAGTTTGGAGCTGTGAGTCTCTCCCCACTCTCAGTTTATTTAACACCTACCAATAGCTTGCAAACCCTCATTTTAGTTTTCCAAAGGTTTTGGAAGTACTCAAACGCAAGCAGCTGCAGACAGCCCTGGGATTTGATTTCACCCATGGCTTTGTCAGGCCTCTGGTGAGCGCCATGATACAAAAGGAGAGGCCACCTGCCCGTGGATCTTCAATTGCTCTTCCTACGACCTGGCATTGCTGCACAAATTGTTTGCCATGAAACAACACTGCTCTCTGATCATAGACTTACTCATAGGCTCATAGACTCACTCATTGACTCACTTGTAGACTCATAGACTGACTTACAGACTCATAGGATCATAGAGTCATAGACTCACTCATAGTCTCACTCATAGACTCAAAGACTGACTCATAGACTCATAGGCTCATAGACTCATAAACTCGCTCATAGACTCGTAGACTCACTCATAGGCTCATAGGCTCATAGATTCATAGACTCACTCATACACTCACAGAATCATTCAGGTTGGAAAAGACCCTTGGGATCATCAAGTCCAACCATCAATCCTACTCTACAAGTTCACTCAAACCATATCCTCCAACACTGTATCTAGACAACCTTTAAACATATTCGGGGATGGCAACTCAACCACCACCCTGGGCAGCCCATTCCAGTGCCTGACCACTGTCTCTGTGAAGAATTTTTTCCTGCTGTCTAGTCTAAAACTGGTGGAAGATGTCCCTGCCCAGGGCAATGGAACTGGGAGATCTTTAAGGTCCCTTCCAACCCAACCCATTGTGTGATGATAATCAGTCACCTGCTAATGGAGAAGCAATCAAAGCTGTCAAGGAAAATGCTCTACATGCAATAGCTTGATTGTATTTGTCCTGAGCTGCTTCTATGCTCAAGTTTTTTCGAGTTTTAATCAGTCTGCATTAACAGTGATGCTCCGGCAGTTGATCATGGAAAGAAAGCAACTGTTGATTGTGCTAAAAGCCGTAAGTGACCTCTGCTAATTAAAAGATAATGGTAATGCAAGTGAGTGGAGTGCCTGGGTCTTTAGCCTTTCGGGTAGACGTTAAATGAAAATCAAAGAGTTTGTAGGAAATGAACGCGATAAAGTTTGTGGAAATAGCAGGTTGTGCTTCAGCAAGAGCTATTCAATCCACTAATGATACCTAAGGTGCCACAAAGCCAGCAATTTGCTGGAAAAGGACAAGCTTCCACCCCAGCTGCACCGTGTTCCCTCTACTCTACCTTCGCTGGAGTGTTTTGCTGGAGAAATCTATGACCTAGTGAATCCAGTGTGTCTCACTCTAGTCCATAAATAAACCAGAAATGTTTTCTCGCAGAGACACGTCACCTTTTAAATGACCCAGGCGCTCAGCGTTAAGCTCTGTGCTCACTGATAATGTAGTCAGTGTCTGCCGATGCAGCCCTCCTTGGTTTTTTTCATTAGTCTCAGTGTCTGGGAGAGAAAACAAAACAGGTGGAATAGCTGTGTACAAGCTCATCCTTTCCTCCGTGGAGACTATAAATGGTAAACAGCCTCTTCTGCCTTCTACATTTATTTAGGTGCAGAAGGAAACCCCTTTGGACAGAGAAGCAATGGCACAAATTCTTTAAGAAAGAGCAGTGAACCAGTGTCCTCCAAGGAGCCACGGTGGCCAGACAGCTCTTGAAGGAGGTGTCCAAGCAGTTGGTAGAAGTTTGATATCATTTATCAGGTTTGTGGCTCCGTCTCTGTGACTCTTTCCTCTGAGAAGAAACGGAAGGAAAGATGGTTGAAACAATTCTATTTCCATGTAGAAGACACTACATCATCTGTGGGAGTTTAGCGAGGAACATCGTGGTTCTGGTGTTCGAGAAGGAGGTTGGCTCTGTGCGTAAAGCAGAGGCTTCACGGGGAGGAGAGAGGAGGTGCCGGCTTCTCTTCGGATTAGAAGAAATCTTCTTGAAAGCGAAGGTAATCTCTTCCCAGGCAGTTTGTGATGGAGCTTTACAGCTGCCAAACTGCATTTGATCACATTCAGTACCTCCAGCTGAGGAGGCTGCAGGGTAAGGAGCAGCCGCGTCACGGTGGTGTGAAGGTATCTGAGCCCTGGCCTCGGTCTCCCTTGGAGTCTCCATCCCAAGTGTCCTTCCAGGCAGAAGACGCTTGATGTGCCATCATACTGAAAGCCACAGGGTGAGATGTCTGAGCTGTCATGGTGCTGCTGATCTTTTGTCCAGGAAACCAGTACTGGGATGATCTCGTGAGCTGCTGACCAGCTATTACTGGTTATGTGGTGATTGTAGTGTTTGTGCCTTTCATCTCATTGTAGAGTAAGAGATCCCCATTGCTAAGAGGTCCCTTCTGCCCTCTGTGACAAGCACGTGAGACCAGTTGGCTATGGGGATAGCACCTTGGATGTCTCTGACAAGGGCAGCTTGGGCAGATTGGTACCCACCACATCAGGCTGCCTGGAGTAGGAGCTACGTGCAGCTCTGCTGGAGAAGGTCACGGGGCACACGATGGGTTTAGGGTACGTGGTGCAAGGGGGAAGAGCAGCAGCACTGTCCAACCTGCCTGCAAGCTGACAGGGGAGGCTGCTACTGAGCGTCACTGCGGCGTCAGGGGTGTCCTGTCAGTCAAAGAGGCTAACAAGGTGCAGGGGAGATTTTTGAACAGAAAATAGCGGTTTTTCTTGGTGCCAGCCATCCGTCTTAAAAACACATTGTCCATCTGAAGGGAAATCTAAAAGGGAGGATTTGACACAAATATTCCCTTCACAGGAGCTTTGTTTTTCCCCCCGGTCTTCTTGGCGGCTGAAGTTACATCTCCTCATGTGAAGCCCCAGGAACGTTCCCTTTGAAAACGCCCAACTTTGAAAAAAATGCCCTTTCTGTCCGCCCCGGGTGCTGAGTTTTGCCGAGACCCCCCCTTTGTTGTACCGTGGTCAGAGGCTGCTGCTGCTGCTGCTGGGCGCATCTCTGGCCTCAGCGACGGCTCGTTCCTCTCTTTGCTGTTTATTTTCAGTGGGTTTTTTTTTAAGAGCGATACTTACACCTGAAGGTATTTTGAAGACGCTACTGAAGAGGTTATAAAAAATAAAATAAATGCTTGGCAGGGAGATTCTTGGAGAGCGCGATGAATATTTTACTAGTTAAAAATCTAGCCAGAGAGAAACGGAATGATTTAGTGCTCTAAATACATCTCTTTGTGGGTTTTAATGTGCAAAAATGGACAACAATGGCTTTAAAGCCTTTCCACAAATACTTACAGCTATGTGCTGGAATACTTTGCGCATCTTATATCCGTAGCCAGTAATGGTCTGTTAGTTCTTTCTAGACGCTGAGGGGAAGGTATTACACCGGTTCTTCTCCTTTAGGAGCTTCGCTTAATAACCTTTAGGCTTCGAGCAGAGAGTTTCAGACCTTTGGGAAGCCGGTCATGGTTGAAAAGCTCATCCTCAGCACCTTTGTTCTCAGATTGGTTTTGCATCCCATGGCTGGAAAACGGAAATCAGAGAGAGGAAAGGTTTGGGGAGGCTGGGAAGGGGAAGGGAGAGCTAGGAGAGGCTCGCCCCCACAAAAGCTGCAGAGAGCTTTTGCTCTGATGTAACTTCTAATTGTCTTGTGACGGCACTAAGTGTCAGACCCAAGCGGATGATATCTGCTTGTGTCAACATTTAACATTTCCATTTCTTTCTCTCCTCCCCACACATCTGGAAAACAAGGAGCTTTTTGCAACGCGAGCTGTGGCGGAGGCTGCGAGATGTTCCTTGTGTGATTGATCGACAAAATCGCTGAGAAAGCCTCTAATTTTTCTTTTAGAGTAACCAATTGTATTAGTGGCTGGGAAACAAGTAGCCCTGACTTCTTATTTGTGTAAAATAATATCTTTCCCCCGAGGAGGAGTCCTTCAGTCCTGCTGTAAGGCTGCATTGCTGGCAGATCTTCCTGCTAACCAAATCATCTGTGTTTTCCTTCTCGCTTTTATAGTGACTCCTGTTGCTAAACGTGGTGAGTGCGACTGCTGAAACGATGGTGCCAATATAAATTATTCAAATTACACGGAGTAATAAAAACGTGCTGTGTGTAAAAAGGCACAGAACGAGGCAGGAGGACTCGAGCTTTTAAGTTACTTAAGAAAATTCTCTATCTGTATTATAGAGACTAATATAGGGAAGACAAAATCCTCTCTATCTACAGTATGGACAAGCTATACATTAAATACGGTTGGGTGTTGTCTTTCACGTGTTTTCTAAAGCAAGACGTTTGCGTGCCATGTGTCTTAGGCTTCCAACGTGAAGAAACTGAGATGGCGAGAGGTCTTTTCACAGGTTTTTTTTGATGGTTTGGAAAAGCGTCTTGTGTTGGACGCTTGAAAACATGATGTCCACCATCATGTCACTTCTGAAATGTGTGTGGGATGTTGATAACAAGGAGCACTGAGAAGATTTAACTGTGTGAAGTCTGTATAATGATATAATATCACTGAATCACACAACATTAGGGATTGGAAGGGACCTCGAAAGATCATCCAGTCCAATCCCCCTGCCACAGCAGGATCACCTAGA
>JAOXOE010000784.1:5300952-5345382 GCA_028565055.1 Phoeniculus purpureus | reverse complement strand
GATCATCCAGTCCAATCCCCCTGCTACAGCAGGACCACCTAGACCAAGCTCCACAGGAACATAATGATGTCCCTGCCTGTGCAGGGGTTATTTAGTCTAGAGAAGACGAGGCTGAGAGGAGACCTTCTTGCTCTCTACAGCTACCTCAAAGGAGGTTGTAGTGATGCTGGTGCTGCTCTCTTCTCCCAAATTACTAATGATAGGACGAGGGAAAATGGCCTCAAGTTGCATTAGGGGAGGTTTAAATTGGATGTTAGGAAGAAGTTCTTTGCTCAGAGTGTGGTTGGGCACTGGAACAGGCTGCCCAGTGAGGTGGTGGAGTCACCTTCCCTGGAGGCGTTTAAAAACCAAGTAGCAAGAACACTTGAGGCCATGGTCTAGGGGTTAGGGAGCTGTTGGGATGAGCGCTGGACTTGATGATCCTGGAGGTCCTTTCCAGCCATGATGATTCTATGATTCTGTGAGGAACCATCCCAAAAGTACTTGTGTGTGGTAGAAAAACCTTGCTGATTGTGGGCGGGGTGAAGAAGTGGTGGGAAGTAAGTGCAGCAGCATGGAGCAGGAGGCTCTGGAGAGGAGCAGGGGGGTTACTCTCAGCAACAGAGCCGAAGTCTGAAAGATGCTGGAAAGATGGACTCTTTCTCTAAAGAAACAGAGGAGATGGCAGTGATTGTTCGAACCTAGGAAGCCCCTAAGAATTGCAGGACTAGAGAGCAGCAGTGTAGGAAAGAGTGTCAAGTGGAGGGAGGAGATTCATACCCAAATCAATCATTTCATGCAGTCTACTTACCCAGTAGTCTGAGCTAACTCAGTTTAAAGAGATGCCTTGTTCTAGTTTATGAGTTCGTATTCTCATAAAACCTTGCTTAGAAACTGGAAACCCTTCAGAATGTCTTGGTGCGCTCACTTTCCAGAAAAAGTGGGGCAATTCTGCCTCTAGGTTCTGGCCAAACTGGGGCCCCGCTTCAGATAAAAGTAGAGGTTTGAGGACAGCATGGTAGAACTATTAGCAGCACCTGGAAGATGAAAAGAAATCAGATCTGAAGGTTGGAGCTTTGCAGGTCGACGACTCCTCGGCATGCTGGATCTCAAATGCTTCTTTTCCACTCAGCTCTTGCGTGCAGCCAGATTGCAGGAGCTTTCTGTGTTCTTCAGAGCTTTGCCCATGCACTACAAGCATCACATTGCTATTTGTGCACACCCAGAAATCTCAGCTCCGTCTGATGTACACACAGGGAAATTCTTACATGGAGCTGTGAGACACTCATTAGAACTGTGTGGTTTCTGGAAAAAGCTGGAGAGCGTTAAGGTGCTCAAGTATCCACGACGCAGCGCTTGCTATTTGCAAAGACCCCAAAAAGTGCTAGAACTGTGGCACATGCTCTGTGATATAGGTTTGCATATGCACAGCCTCTTGGACTTGGTCAGAGGTCTAGAACTTGCTGAGTATCTGCAGATTGTAAGGGACACTACATGTGTCTGTATTTGTGGCCAAGAAGGCCAATGGCATCCTGGCCTGGATCAGGAATGGGGTAACCAGAAGGAGTAGGGAGGTGATCCTGCCTGAGCTGTACTCTGCACTCATGAGACTGCACATTGAGTGCTGGGTGCTGTTTTGGATGCCACAGGATAAGAAGGACATTGAAGGGCTGGAGCAGGGCCAGAGAAGAGCAACAAGGCTGGGGAGAGGTCTGGAGAAGAGGATCTATGGAGAACAGCTGAGGGAACTGGGGTTATTTAGTCTAGAGAAGAGGAGGCTGAGAGTAGACCTCCTTGCTCTCTGCAACTACCTCAAAGGAGGTTGTAGCAAGGCTGGTGCTGGTCTTTTCTCCCAAACTACTAATGACAGAACAAGGGAAATTGCATCAAGTTGCATCAGGGTAGGTTTAGATTGGATGTTAGGGAGAAGTTCTTTCCTGAGAAAGTAGTTGGGCACTGAAAAAGACTGCCCAGGGAGGTGATGGAGTCACCATTCCTGGAGGTGTTTAAAAACTGAGTAGTTAGAGCACCATGATCTAGGGGATAGGGAGCTGTTGGGCTGAGGGCTGGACTTGATGATCCTGGAGGTCTTTCCAGTCATGATGATTCTATGATTCTTGTGGGGAACACGTGGGCAGAACTACGGGAGCACTAAACAACGGTTCAAGGCAGAAGAAGGGGTTTGAAGGTTTCTGTGTTTGTTTCTTTTTTCAAAATTCTTTTTTTATTTAAATGTGTGAGCAAATCTAAAGTCAAACTTTGCACTTAGAAATCAGAACTATTATCACTGCAGCATGAGCTCAAGCAGCTGGCTACTCAGGGTGCTGTTGAGTAATGTGCTGGGAGCCCTGGAAAAGAGACACGTGTGCATGCGAGACCACGGGCTCTGCGGACTCCTGGAGGTGCAGAGAGCACATTTCAGCTTGCACCTCAAATAAAACTCACTGTTCCTGGCACAAGCAGGTGAACAGTTCCACTGTATGCATGTGCAAAGCAGATTGAAAGATCGGATCAATAATAAAGGAGCCACTGCGTATGGCAAAGTCATTTTCATGCCCAGTGTCTCAACCAGTCACTTTTTATTATCCCAAAGCAGGTTAGAACAATTGGACATTGCCTCACAAATTGCCTTTTTAAACCAAACACATTTTTTAAATTGTTTGCGACCAGAAAGGGGTTTTTTGGTGTTTTTTTGCTCTTCTATATCTAACTATGTCCAAAGGAGTATTTTATTGAACTTTGGCAGTATCAGCTAGTCTCAGGCTGAGATTGTATTTACCAAATCTTAACTAAAAGCCAATTCTCATGTCCAAGTTATAAAAAAATCCCTGAAAACAGAAACTTCTAATGGAAAAGCTGAAGTTACCCAAGACCTAGTGAGGCAAGTGTGCCACTATAATGCAAAAAATATCTGTTTGTTCTATACTCTGAGCTTCACTGTAATCATTTTGTGAGGGGTTTATATTACCAGAGTAGGATTCTCCAGGGAAATGTGTATTCTTTATTGCACTAATTAACTAAACCCCTTGTTTCATATAGATGGGGAATTTTTATTCTTTCTTACTCACTGTAATGTTCTGAACGACCCTTTAAATACTCTACATCACATTCTGATCACTCTTCTGCTTTATTTACAGTAGGAGTTGCTAGTTCTCATGCTAAACGTTGCCTAAACTTTTCAGTACGTCTTTCAGAACAGCTTCCCTGCATAGCAGAGCACACGCTTTCCTTAATCTTGGCATTTTGCTCCTCGGCTGCCGTCATTCCATCTGAAGCATTTACTTTGAAACGCCTGCCAAATATTTTTGCCCCGGTACCACAAAAACAGCAATGTGGGAGCGATTCAACCTCATGCGTTTGCAGTGAGAGCAGCCGACAGAGAAACAACCTCAGAAAAGAGTTCTCCCAGTGCAAGGTTCTACCAGTGAGATCCAAATCCCAAGCAAATCTCCTAAACCTTGTTAAAGGTCAGGATTTCATTCAAGATCATCCTCCAAGGTTGAAAAAGACCCTGGGGATCATGAAGTCCAACCATCTACGCTACTCTACAAAGTCACTCCTAAACCAAATCCCCCAACACTACATCTGAGCAACTTTTAAACACATTCAAGGCTGGGGAATCAACCACCATCCTGGGCAACTCAGTCCACTGCCTGACCACTCTCTCTGGGAAGAATTTCTTCCTGATGTCCAGTCTAACTCTCCCCTGTTGAAGCTTGAAGCCCTTCCCTCTGCTTCTGTCGCTAATGACCTGTGAGAACCAACATCTCTACAATGTCCTTTCAGATAGTTGTAGAGAGCAACGAGGTCTCCCCACAGCCTCCTCTTCCTCAAACTAAACAGCCTCAACTCTCTAAATCTCTCCTCTTCAGATTTATTCTCCCTTCCCCAGCTTCACTGCTGTCTTCTGCACTTGCTTCAGCACCTGGATGTCTCTCTTGTACTGGGGTGCCCAAAACTGGACCCAATACTCAAGTTGTGGCCTCACTAGGGCTGATTACAAGGGACAATCACCTCTTGACTCCTACTGGACACAGTTTCTCAGGAAAAAATGGCCAGGATGCCATTTGTCTTCTTGGCCACCTGGGCACCCTGCTGGCTCATATTCAGCCACCTGTCAGTTAGAACCCTCAGGTCCCTCTCTGACAGACTTCTCTCCAGCCACCCTGCCCCCAGCCTGTAGTGTTCCATGGGATTCTTCTGACCAAAATGCAGGACCCAGCACTTGGCTCTGTTGAAACCCAGACAATCTTGAAAGAATTTACCTAAAGAAATCTGAAGCACTGACCTGTACTTTAACTTTCATGGAAATTAAGATCTGTAACACCAATGCTCACCTGTGCACATGACAGCTGGATGTCACCCCACTTTAACGGAGATAAAAAGGGATTGAAGCTGGATGTTCAGTTGAGAGAGACCACCCAAGACATAGCTTGCTTCACTTTTGCTGACCTCCTCTGGTATGGCCATCAGAGAAGCAAAATTTGTTTCTTCAATCTTCCTTTCATCCGGCTCTTTAAATGCTTCAGACCTCAGCGAGCAGGTGAAAATTGTGCAAACAAGGATGAGTAAATGTAAAGGCAGACTTTCCCCCCGCTCCCTGTTCTGGAGCAGGACAATCTGTTTACCTTTCCAAAGGAGCTGTCAGCACAGTGGTCATCATGAAATATGAATCCACAAATGGTGCACTCCGACGAAAACAAGAACATGAAGAAACTTGTTCCTTCTATTTTCAACATGTTGTTGTGTTGGGGTTTTTTTTCTCTGCTATTTGAGTTTGGCAGAAGACTTTCTTTTTCAGTTCCAGTGCAGCCTTTTACTAGACATTTAGTCACCTGGTGTAACTAGATGGGCCTGAACCCACAAACTTTTTACTCACCTGTTTATTTCCAGAGGTACTAGCACAGGGGTCGGGAAAGTTATGCAATGAATGAGTGGGGGACCACGATGCATTACGTGGTGCTACGTGTTTTAACAGTAAGAATCCTACTATAACCTTTAAACAGTCTTCTGTGATATTCTTCTATGTACTCAATGCCATTGGTGTGTTTCATTGCCAGCCAAGTGCTACTGGTTCTAATGGATAGTGTTCAATGGCATCCTGGGGTGGATCAGAATGGGGGTGGTTAGCAGATCGAGAGAGGTTCTCCTTCCCCCGTACTCTGCCCTGGTGAGACCACATTGGGAGTCTTGTGTCCAGTTGTGGGCCTCGCAGTTCCAGAAGGACACTGAACTGCTGGAGGGAGTCCAACTGCTGGAGGATGGAGGGAGTAGAACACTTCCCTGATGAGGAAAGGCTGAGGGAGTTGTGTGTCTTGAGCTTGGAGAAACAGATACTAAGGGGTGACCCCATTACAGTTGATAAATAGGTGAAGGGTGGGTGTCAGGTGGATGGAGCCAGGCTCTGCTCAGTGGCATCTAATGATAGAACAAGGACCTCCAGGGTGTGAGCTGGAGCACAGGACGTTCCACATCAATACAAGAAGTAACTTCTTCCCAGTGAGGGGACAAACACTGGAACAGGCCCCCCAGGGGGATTGTGGAGTCTCCTTCTGTTGTGATGTTTAAAACCCACCTGGACGTGCTCCTCTGCAACTGGATCTAGGTGATCCTGCTGTGGCAGGGGGATTGGACTAGATGATCTTTCAGGGTCCCTTGCAATCCCTGAAGTTCTGTGATTCTGTGATTTTCCTTATGTGAGATGAAGCCTTTACAGAGGGGCTAAAGAGTAAAGAGGCATTGGCAGGTAAATTGGGTTGCAGTTAAAATATGTGGACGCACACTACGAAGCAGGAACAGGTCGCTTCACTTTGAGCACTGTGGATAGCCCAACCCAGAGCCAGGATCTCAAGCATCAGCAAGGTAGAAGCCACATAGCTGGTGCAGAACTTTTGCTCAAGAGTGTGTGCTTTCCACAACCTCTTTCCTTGGGCTCTGTTGTAGACAGACACACACATATAAGACACTGCTTGTGAGGATGTGACCTTTACCTGGGTTTTCTGAAGCTTGGTTCTGTACATATCTGCTCTCTCCTGCGGTTCTAGGTCTCGCAGTCTCACAAAACACATCCACACATACAGAGCAATGCAACAGAAACCTCTTGCTTCTACAGTGTTTTGAGCTTTGCACACCCACACAGGGGCTTTATTTAGTTTGGTCTGTAATCTTTGGATATGGGATCATCAAAGGAAGTTCTCCTCCCCCTCTACTCTGCCCTGGCGAGGCCACATCAGGAATACTGCATCCAGTGCTGGGGTCCCCAGTTCAATAAGTACAAAGATCTACTGGAGAGATTCATGTGTGGAGCCACTAAGGCAATCAGGGAATCTACCTTATGAGGAAAGACTACAGGAGCAGGGTGTGTTTAGTCTAGAAAGGAGGACAGTAAGGAGAGGTCTGATCAATGCTTACAAACACTTAACCCTCTAGTGTCAAGAGGAAAGGACTGTACTCTTCTCGGTGATGCTCAGTGACAGGACAAAGGGCAGTGGCCACCACCTGGAGTATGGGAGGTTCTACATAAACACAGGGAAAAACCTTTTCATTATTAAGGTATCAGTGCACTGGAACAAGGTACCCAGAGAGGTCATGGAGGAAATTCAAAGAGGACATGTTCTGTGATTTGAAACTCACCTGGATATGATTAGTTCTAGGTCATCGTGCTCTAGCACTGAGTTTGGACTAGATGATCCTCAAAGGTCCGTTCCGACCCCTTCTGCTCTATGATTCTATGTGTTCTGACTAGTGTTGTGGACATGTCGCGCTCACAGCAGAAGGAGCTACTGTTTCTCTATCTCTGAGGATAAAGACTACAGGGCAAAGGGAGTGGAGCATCTCCCTGATGAGGAAAGGCTGAGGGAGCTGGGTCTGTTGAACTTGGAGAAAAGGAGACTGAGGGGTGACCTTATGAATGTTGATAAATATATGAAGGGTTGGTGTCAGGAGGATGGAGCCAGGCTCTGCTCAGTGGCACTCAATGATAGGACAAGGGGCAATGGGTGTGAGCTGGAACACAGGGGATTCCACATCAATATGAGAAGGAACTTCTTCATGGTGAGGGTGACAGAGCATTGGAAGGGGAGTTGTGGAGTCTCCTTCTCTGGAGATGTTTAAAACCCGCCTGGACATGTTCCTGTGCCGCTTGATCTAGGTGATCCTGCTCTGATGGGGGGATTGGACTGGATGATCTTTTGAGGTCCCTTCCAGTCCCTAATATTCTGTGATTTTCAACAATAAAACTAGACAAGAAGCAGGCAATTATGACAACGTGGGAAACAGTTATCTTCTGGGATGCTCCACGGTTCATGGTTTGGCTGGTAGATAACATCACCCAAATTATTTAAAACTGAGGTCTCTCTAAAGCATCTACAGAGCGAGAACCCTCAAGACTTAACACAGACACTATCTTTTTAAATTCTGCTGTAGAAGTCACTCAGGGACATGGTGTCCTATTTTCTCTGGAGTATAGCTCCGAGACGGCTGCTTCTTTGCTCCACACAGGAGATAGACACATTCCAGCTTCTCCAGTTTTTGGCTGCTTCCTATCATTGAATCTCTGGCAGTCCAGCTCCTTAGGATGAACACGGCTCATTGCTCCTTTGATGTTGCAGCTACTGGAGAGAGGAGCTTTGTTGGGTTCTGGCACAGTGGATCCACAGTATTTGAAGCACTTGGGGTGCTCCTAGAGTCTTGAACGTCCCTATCTCCATAGCTATGGAAAGCCAAATTTTCCACAGACTTCTGTAATTCTCAGTGGATGCATCAGTCTTTTCGGGTGTATTTACAGCTCTCTTTGGCTTTCTGGGCTACTCTCATCTTCTGTTGAATTTACAGCTGCTGACAAGGGAGCTTGAGCAGTCTCTCAGTGATGCAGCCTCTGGGAGAAAGCACTTGTGGTGCTTTCCTTGTATGTGATGGTTTGTAGTGACACATGTAGGGTAGTGAATAGCCACTGTAGTGAAAAAAAAGCCTCAGAGAGTGGAGCCAGCAGGTTATTTTCTGTAGGAACTTCATTATGGCTTGGAATGTGTGCCAGTGGTGAGAGAAACACACTGACCCACAGACTTTGCATGGGCTGAGTACAGCTTGGTAGAGGTTGTGCAACTTGGTCTAGGTGATCCTGCTCTGGCAGGGGGATTGGACTGGATGATCTTTCAAGGTTCCTTCCAATCCCTGATGTTCTGTGAGGCTCAAGACTTGACTCTTGCAGGTAGCAAAGGGCTTGGTGTGTCTTTGTCTGTTGCACTCTCAGTGACAGTGGCATTAACTTCCTCCGCTGCTGTGCCGTATGCTGGATGAACGTCGCCAGGATCTCAGAGATACTCACAGGTTATGGTTATGCTACCCTCAAGAGCATGTGTGCTGCATGGGGAACTCAGCAGTTCCCCACGATACAAGGAGAAAAGATATATATAGGGAAGGAGAGAGGTGATTGGTATAGGGAGAAAGATACAAGGAGAAATTCCAGCAGGATAGCTTGAGAACACAGAACTGAGCAGTAAGGATGGAGAAATTCGGGTGGCAGAGTAGGGAGAAAGGAAAGTAACGCCGACAGCCTGCCAACAGTTCCCAGTGCTAGAGAACCTGCAGACTGAAGTCAGCAGCAAAATACCTGGCAGCTGGTTTGCTTTCTAGCCACTATCAGAGGAATGTAGGCTACAAGGGAATGAAGACACCATTGCTCAGTTCTCAGCAAAAGAAAGTAAAATCCCAGTAGATGTGTTACCACGCAGAAGTCTTGGCACTAACTGCTTCTTCAGAAACAGGAGCAAGTGAGATGAACTCAAAGAAAGCTCATCATTCTGGGGACCCATGAAGAGCATCAGGACTCACAGACTCTCCCCAAAAGCTGAGTTCTGGCTTTGAATCTCCTTGAGTCTAATATCCACCTTGTCTTTTGTCTGCCAACTGAGAAAATCCTGCAGCCTGGTCAGCTCTAGGACTGTAAGACCGAGCTCCACCAGGACTTCCTGATGCCTCAGCTGCTCAAGAGAGAGATGAAAGGTCTGCACTAATTCTTTGGAAAGCTGCAGTGAAAAAAAGTTAGAGTAAAGGGCAGCAAAGTAAACATGTTGGGCTACAAATGGAAAATGCATGGAGAAGAAGGGAAGGCTTGTTGTTGTTGGCTCCGGTCCTGAAGTGAGATACACCAGTTAGTAATTCTTGAAAGGATCCCATCTGGACTGCTTTAAGCAGCTGCCAAGTGCAGGCGTCTGCTCTGAGCAAGGCCTCTTTGAGGAGCTGTAAACGTATGAAATGCAGTGGAGTAGCTGGCTGAAAGGGCACAGGGGAGCTGGATTCCACAGTACTGCCTTCTCCCCAAGCTGCTTGCAGAGGGAAGACCCTCCCCACCACTACACATCCTGCTTCAGCACAGCCACAGTTCCCACGTAACGCTCACAGGGCAGTCCTGGTCCCTTTTTTGTTTCCTCTTTATTTCTCAGATGCAGGCTCCTGTTTTCCCGTTCGTGAGGTTACAGATGTCCGCGGGGAGGGAATCTGTCTGTCCCTAGGCTGGGATCCAGGCAACTCTTAGGAGATAAGAAGAAAGGATATATGAGAAAATATAGAAGCACTATTTTTGTGGAGTGCCTGGATGCTCTAGGAAATGGTGCTGGAGGCTGGGCAGGCGATGCTGAGCTCTCCTCATTCAGCTGGAGCTGCTCCCCAGCAAGGTGCCAGCAGCTGCACTGACCTTGCAGGAAGACGTGAGTGAGATTCGGCTGTCAGTGGTCATTAACAGATCGGACTGTTCTCAGCAGGATGCAGAAGAAGCTTTTGTGTCTTTGTCAGGCTTCAGCTCAGACACTTGCACGTAGAATTCGTAGAATTATGCTCAGCATGGCTCACAACACAGGATCCACGGCACCTCTGAGGTGCATTTGCAGAACAGTATTTTCTTGGTGAAGGACAGAGTGCTTCAGGCTGACAATTTGGGGAGCAATTACTATTGAAATGATGGGAACGTTCAAGAAGATGGCAAATTTCAATGCTATAAAATAAAAGAACTGCAATGTAAACAAGAGGCACAGCTCTGCACATCTCTTACGGCTTCTGCTCTAAGGCCAATGGCTGACCTTGCTTTTGGTAGTCACCACTCACGATTTTTTGCCAGGCTGCTCAAATTTTAATGGTGTGACTAGGAGAAACCTCCATCCAGGCTCTCAGCTGACAATGTGCTTGGTTGTGAGCCTGGAAGAGCAAGAGATGCAGCTCGGGAAGTGGATGGGGCAGCTTTAGAAAGGCTGGGAAATTCAGGGAGGCGGCAACAGAGGTGCACAGTGGCAAGGACATCCCTCGCTGTTCCTATCATTTCAGCAGCAGAAAATGAGAGAAAAAGCAGCATGACCATTGCTCATCTCTAAAGGTAAACTTCTGAGGCATGTGAGTGTCTCAGTGGAACACAACCATTCACCCTGCCCCGGGAATTCACTGCTGCACAGAGTCTGCAGATAGCACCCAGACAGCAGCATGAACAGGGTGTCCTGACACCCAGCAGCCTGACCTGGAAGGACACATTCAGGGCCCCAGCAAAGACAAGACCTTCAGGATCTCTGAGCCCCACACACTCCTTTTAGAAGCAGCAAAGCTTGTCTTGCACACGTACAGCCACCCATCACACCCAGGTGCAGAGGGAAAGGCCAAAGTTGTCTCAGTGATGGAGAGTGGAGAATGAGCAAGAAGAGTTCTCACATCTTTCCTCTCCCTTGAACTCCACAACTGACCAGCCCCAACCACCACCACTCCCCTTCCCACATTGAGGGATGGTGTATCGCTGTCGCTGTGGAAGGCACGTGTGGGGCTCCAGCGGCACGTTCAGGGAGCAGCCAGCTCCGCCGACAGGAAACCATTAAAGTATGAGCCACTTCTCCAGCCTGAACTGGTTATAGCTGTTCTGACTCAGCAAAAGGGGAAAAACCAGGGGAAAGCCTCAGCAGAAAGAGGGCTCTGACTTAGGGCAGCTGCTGAGAAGGAGGTCATCTAATCACAGAGGGTTAGGAGGTGGCAGACCACGAGGAAAATGGAGCAAGGACAGTGAAGAGACCAGTTACGCCTCATTTACAACACACTGCTGGCTGCTGTGAGCAGGGATGGGCATCTTGCTGACTATCAGCTCATTTGTGTGGGGTATTACTCACAGAAAGCTACTGGTCTGATTTCTTTTGACTTGGAAATTGAGCAGAACTTCTGTGGATGTGTCCCCACAACACACCCTGGCACATGCCAGTGGCACTGGTGTCCTAGTGCTGACCTGCAGAGGCAAAGCTGTGGCAGGAGTTGTGCAGGTGGATGGAGTGTAGAGGAGGTGCCTCTGTCACAGGTAGAGGAGGAGAGCGCAGATGACATGGAGTTATGGCAGTGGGACACTTGTGTCTACATCAGCTCAGCCTCCACCCAATGGAAGATGAGACTGTTAAACTCTGCAAACCTACCTTTTCCCCCTTTGGCCCTGGTGGCCCAATTGGCCCTGGTGATCCTGCATGTCCCTGTGGAGAGAGCAGACAGCACGTGAGGAGACAGGACAGAGCTGGGTGACTGCAGGTCCTCTCTGGTTTCCTGCCAGATCTCACAAGCCCTGCGCTGTGCATTCCAGCTTCAGAGGGACACATGGGTCATGGCACAGATGAACCAAATCATCTGGAGAAGTTGTGATAGTACAAATGGAGGCTAGAAATAGAATTAAACTGAGCTCAAGATAAATCATAGTTTAAGAACTAGTTTTCACTCTGGACTGGCAGTTTTGTTGCATCTGAGAACAGAGAGAAACTGAAAAATGAAAACAAACCCCTTACCTGGTAACCCTTTAAGCCAGGTTCCCCCTGAGCACCCATTCTTCCTGGAGCACCCTGGAGATTTAAGCACAGAAGGCACCATGAGAGCAGCCAGTGGATATTAGCCCACAAGAGAAGGATGCACTGAGCAATGCAAAGCAAAGCTCAGCATCAGCATGTGGCCACTGGTGAGCTTTGCTCAGCCATGTGAGCTGCTCTTCCTAGGCTTCATCCCCTCACACGTGGAGAGTGACGCTCAAAGTCCTTTCTGTGTCTCTGCCAGCCTGTAGCAACAGGTTTCCCACCTGATTCAGATTTGCTCCTAGAAATTTGCTGCAGAGTGTGGGCTCTTCATCTGCTCTTCTGGTTCTCTTTATATCCTAATTAGTTTTGTGCTAGAAGTCCACCAGCGAGACCATTCTCATGTGTGACCTAATCCTAAACTGATGGGAGGAACCTTTCAATGTGGGTTCTGAGGCTCCGAGAAAGGAGCTTTGTGGGCTGTGATGAGGGCACTGCAAGAGCTGTTTATTGCATCTTTAACAGACTGAACAAAAGGGTTTAAATCAGATCATCAGATTGAAGGGATTTGCAAACTTTCCACATAATCCCATTTAGCGTGGAAGAGAGCCCTTCCCACAACAGAGAGATGCGTCGAGTGCAATCAACTGCTGCTCACATCCTGCTCAGATTTCTTATGAAATAATCTGTGGAGGCTTTGCCAAAGTGTATGAAGGGAGGATATATGTGCAGGCCATAATTTGTAGTGCAGGAACACACTATCAGCAGGCCTGTCACTCCATCAGTCATTTGCTACTGTTCTGAAACATCACTGCGACTCCTGCTTCGTAAATAGCTCCTGCTTTTTGACCCAACACAGTGCAAGTTTCCTCACCAGCCTGAAGCATGTGAGGAGCGATTCGTCACTTACTGCCTCTGTCCCAATACATCGGTCTCATGTGTCTAAAGCAAACACAAGTTTCACCAAGTTCTCTCACGTTCACGCCCCAACTCAGACCCCTTCCCGTGCCATGCTCTCCCTTGCTCTCAGTGTTTTAGACAAGTAGATCAAGAGTGGGTGTCGAAACCGGGCAGAGGGCCCAGGCAGAGTTCCTTGTGACAATGCAGTTGGAAGCAGCTCTTGCCATGAGTGTGCAGTCTCAAAGGGAACGATCTGAGCGAAAAACCAGCTTATCAGCTCCCTCCCTTCTCTGGAAAAATCCCCAGTACCTCAGTCCATCTGGGGAGCTGTGCAGAACCACTGCGGTGCTACAAGAGCTGGACTCATGGAACGCCACCCCAGCCACCACTGTGGATTCTCTGCTGTGCTGCTCAGGACAAGTGTGAAGCCCTTTAGGTCAGCTTTTGCTTTAAACCCATCTAACAGAACTTCATCTCTCGTGCTCTCTGCTTCACGCGGGCCCGTGCCCACCACTGCTAGTCATGGTTCTGCGTGTTGTGTTCAACCATTTGTAGAGCTCTTCTCACCATAGGTCCCAGGGTACCTCGGGATCCTTTAGGGCCTTGGTTCCCCTTCGGCCCTTCCTTCCCTGGAGATCCCGTCTCGCCAAGCTGCCCCTGGTAGCCCTTGCTGCCCTGCAGAACAGAAGTGCTGACATTAATGCAAGATAAAACTGCTTCTGCAGGTAGACATAAAAAAAGGGAGATCCAGAGGCAGAGATGTTGTCAACAGAAGTTCCTACCTTCTGGCCAGGCTTGCCCTTTTCTCCTTGTTTTCCTGGTTTACCTTCTGGTCCCTAGGAGAGGGAAAAAAAAGCTGTTGGAATGGGAAAGCAAAGAAGTCCCATCCCAACCGGGCATGTCCAGGCCACTTCCCTGCTACATTCAATCCCAGCATCATCCTGACCCATCCTATCCTATTCCCACCGGAGCAAACAAAGAGGCCAGGAAGCTCTGTAGGTAAAGTCCTGCAGCCAGAGCATCACTGAGTTAATTTCTGAGCTGCTCCAACACATGGGTGAGGAAACCTCACTGCTTAGAGGTGGAAAGGTCTCTGTGCCCAGGTTACTACAGAGTGGTACTCTGCACTGGCAGATCACACATTAACAACACCAGGGTGACAGAAAGCTGCCATCTGACATGTCCATCTGCCCTCAAGGATGCAGAAGAGCCACCTCAGCAGTGCTCACTGAAGACAGCACCCACTGAATTGAAAAACAGTACCTACACAGCCACTGCTACAGAAAGTCCCCACTGAACGTCTCCTCTGCAGACAGAGCTGCCACTGGCTCAGTGCCGCTTTATAGAGTTGGATCTTCCGTCCTCAGCTACGGCCCTGAATTTGATAACGACACCTTTAATGTGGTTTTAGGGTGCTGGTGTCAAAGCATCGCCTCAACAACAAGTCTCCTTAGTCTTACTCTGCAAAAAGACGCACTGGTTTCATTTTCTATCCACCTGCCACACATGGCTTTGTGCTTGCAGCGCAGAAACCTTCCCCTTGCGTCACTGCTGCTGCGATACACAGCACGCACGTTGTGGGATGCCCTCTGACTCTTTCTACATGTGACAGCCAGATTTCACTTTCCATAACTCTGAAAATCTCTGGAATCATAGAACAGTTTGGGCTGGAGGAGACCTTCAAGACCATTGAGTCCAACCCTATCCTAACCCTATCAGCACCTGAAAAGCTTGAAAATGTAAAGAGTGAATAGTGGAATCACTACACAAGTTCACTGTCAAAACTAGACGTGAATGAATAAACAGACAACTGGGACTTCTAATTAGCTGTACAGTGGTTTTCCATCAGTCTCCCTGGAGCGTGCAGTAAAACCCCTTGGAAGCATGGACAATCATATGTACATGTTTCTTGCAAGTAGGAGAAAACCAGTTTGAAGCTAAATCTGTTCCTGATCAGAGCGATGGCCAAGATCTTGATCTTCTCCAGCAGAGTAATTTTGCACGCTCAGACATGCTCCTGAATTGCTGTGCTGGAAGAGCTCTGGAAGCAAACCCTCCCGTATTATGGTTTCTCCCTGAGATGAGGATGTGAAAAGTAGAGATGTCAGTGAACTGAAGAGCTGTGCAGGGCAGATGGACCCTGCTCACAGAGGAGGACATGAGCATCCCACAGCTGCTTTGAAAGAGGTTGAAGTACAGCCCCTGGTTCCCCTCATCTGGCTACATCTCTCATGGAAGCAATGAGTGCAACTTACTTCTGCTCTGCACTGGGAAACGCCTTTGCTTTTCAAGAAGATGAGTTCAGCCTTAAATCTTCCCATTTGAGAAACAAAACTTCCATACTGCTCCTAAAATCCACTCACACACAAAATCACCAAGGGCAGCCATAGAGTTAGAGTCATCTGGGACAGAGAAAAATCAAGACATAACCCCAACTTGGACAGTCCAAGCCCTGCTCACAGAATAACCCTGGTCCATGAAGATGTGTGCCATGTTCTACCAGGGCTTCAGCTTTCTCTGGGTTCCTTCAGCTTGTCTCTCCCTGTTGGTGGAGTCCGAGCACAGATATGGTTTTACTAAACTCCCTAGCTTTTTCTCTTACGAGAAATTACCCTCACGGAGCTGGGTTATTCATCTACTCCAGAAGGCTCTCCTGGGTCCTGCAGCTGGGGTGCGGCTCCTTCTTCATTGCTGGAGGGAACAAACCAACCCATTGGCAGCATCTCCATCTCTTGTCAGTGATAGTGAGACCAGCTGTCACTTCCAGTAAACCACGGAGATCTTCCTTTGAGGCTCCTCACTGCCATTAGCTCCCATCTGCCAGTTAAAAGCTGTGCTGGTATAAATAAATGGGTCAGACTGTGCTGGCGACACCATCAGCAGAGACGTGGCTTCGATCTTGCAGCCCAAGTCATCTCGAGTCGAGCAGGCTCTATCAGCCCTGGATACTTCTGTTGCTCTACCAGCACGCTTTCTAGGACTTTGGCCAGCAGAGCTCTGCTGTTGAGTGGGAAGCCTACCATATGTCTGATTTTCCTGGACGTGCTTTCTCCAACTGCGCAGGAATTCTGCCCAGATGAATTTAGAGGCAGTTCAACACTTGTCTGGGGTTCCCAGATACAGGATATCTCCACTCGTGATGTTCCAGAGGCAGCTGCTGTTGCAATCCCAGATGTTCACAGGGTACATACCCGGTGTTTGCAGTTCCCAGAAATCCCCACACCATCACAAGCCACGTGACACACAGGCTAGTGCTCAGCAACAACTCTGGTAGCCTTCAAAAAAGGTCAGATGCTTTTTCTCTCCATTTTTCTGACTCATCTGTCCGGTGATGGAAAAATTAGGAACAGAACAAGGTCAAAAAAAAAAGGCTAAAAATAAAATTCAATGAGATTTTAACTTCATCCAGGGGGTCTGGGATCCAGCATCTTTTGATGCCTCTAGCCCTACAGTGTGAAGGTCTAAGGGTTCCTGCTGGAGAGAGTTCAGCACAGAGCCACAAAGATGATGAAGGAAGTGGAACACCTTCCTTATGAGGAAAGGCTGAGAGAGCTGGGTCTGTGGAGCTTGGAGAAAAGGAGACTGAGGGGTGACCTCACTAACATTTATAAACATGTGAAGGGTGGGTGTCAGGAGGATGGAGCCAGGCTCTGTTCAGTAGCATCTAATGATAGGAAAAGGGGCAATGGGTGTTAAGATGAAACAGAGGAGGTTCCACATCAATATGAGAAAGAACTTCTTCCCAGTGAATGTGGCAGAGCACTGGAAGGGGCTGCCCAGGGGTTGTGCAGTCTCCTCCTCTGGAGATGTTTAAAACCTACCTGGATGCGTTCCTGTGTGACTTGGTCTAGGAGGTCCTGCTGTGGCGGGGGGATTGGACTAAATGATCTTCTGAGTTCCCTTCCAGTCCCTAATGCTCTGTGATTCTGTGATACTCTCTCTAACAGCAATGAGGGCAGAAAACATATAAAAGCCTATACATAAGGATAATGAATTCCAAGTTCTTTCTGCTGGACTGAAATCAGGCGGGTTGGTGTGCCAAGGCACTAAACACTCGAGCCTTTTCTTCTCGGCGGCGTTTGTACACATTCTGTTGTATGCTTTGGGTTATTGGTTTGCTGAGAAAACAAATAATCTTTGCAAGCTCCTTCCACGAGTGTGATTACTTTTACACGGTGATTTCTCTTTACATACTGCACCCTTCACTAGTGAAGCAGACCAGCACCTCCAGTAGATGATGGTATTTGTGACCAGGAAGAGAGAGAAGGCAGTGGTTTTACAAAGTCATGTGCCCAAAACACCCAAGGAAAGCAAAAAAAGGTTCTCATCTTACATCTAGCCTGATTCAAATTTCATCACCAGCTTCACTAAGGGCCCAGGTTGTTTTTCCCCACAGGGAAAAGCGGAATGCTTCGTTTTCCAATGCAAATGGATTAATTTTTAAGGGAAGAAAAGAGATTTTCAGCTGCTGATGGCCTTGGCAGTGAAGCCAGGTCTCTTGCACGGCACAGCAGTACCGTTTACTGGGAGCAAACAAACAAGCAGCCCAGCTTTGAATACTCAAGGCATCAACAGTTGAAATCTGTGTTACAACAACAACATCCAGACAAACAAAACATAGAGATATAGGGCCTGAGTGGAGCCAAACAACAAACAGTGCTCAGATCCAGACCCAGACTCTCCCACCACTGTCAGTGATGCTCTGCTAGAGGCACTAGAATGGAAATGGAGACGTGAGTCACTGTCCTGGGTTCACTCAAGGGGGGAACTGTGGCTCTTGGCACTTCTGAGGATGGATGTGGTTCTGCCTTGCTTGCCGAGTACAGCACAGGAGGGAAGCTCCACAAGGGCACACTACTGGTGAGAGCTTCCTACAAACTGTCTTGGGCAAGTTCAGCATCACAGAATGATTACGGTTGGAAGTGACCTCCAAGATCATCAAGTCCAACCTTCAAGAATTATTCAGGGCTGTTGTGGAGCAGGAGCATTATTGTCAAATGTTTTTTGGTTGTCATTGAGTGAAAGTCTGAGGTCACTCCTTCCAACCAAAACCAAGGTGGGATGAAAGAGAAGAACCAGAATGTAGCTACTGAGGAAAGAAAGGGAAGTGTCAGTGGTGATGGATAAAAAATAAGGTGATAGTTTGAGAGGGTGGACATGGAAAGGGCAGGAGAGCTGCAGCTGAAATAAAGGTAGGGTGCAGGAACCATAGGATGACCGTGTCCATGTTGCTCGGGATCCAGCCAGTGAGCTCATTTAAAGGGAAATGAAAAGCCCCATATCATTTCCTACCACTCAGCAATGTCTCCATATGAGAACCTCTACTTAATAAGCTTTGATCGAGAGAAGCCTCCCCCCACGGAGGACAGTTCACAAGCACTCAGGAAATTAGTGGGATTATTTGGGCATTTGAAGACATAAATGTTTCGGATTTATAAGAAACACATTTCATAATCGCTCTGCCTTGCAGTAGTTTGGAAGGGGAGGAGACAGAACAGCAGCTCCTGAATGAGTACCGGGAATGAAGAAAGACTTAACTGTTCTTGAGAAGAAAGACCTAATTGTACTGTGAGGTTCAGGGGGCTTCATGGGGATCACTGGGGAGTAATGGGCTCCTGGCCTGCTTCTGGGAACCTGAGTGGTGAGTGCAGGTAGAGCTGGCTGGCTGAATTGAAATTAAAAGCAAGATGGGGAAATCCTACACGAAGGTCTTGGACAGAAAAACTACAGCCACCCTGACTTTCCTTTCAGCTGGGTTCCTCGGCTTCAAATGTGGAATCCCAAACACTCTGCTTCAGTGCAAATTCTTACCTGCATGCAGATGTTGCTCTAAAACATGTCGCTTCTGGTTTTGCAGATGAGGAAGTCTACTTCGCTTGATTTTTCCAAGCAGGGACAGCGTCAGGCAGTAAAGCAGAGCAGCACTGTGAGCTCTGAGCTGGGCTGGTTTGGTCTGAGAGCTCTGAACTGCCACTCATTTGCTGCTGCTGGGAAAATCCCTTTTCCCCCTCCTCTCTTTCCTCATCTCTAAGGAAGCACAGGAGACAAAAGTGCCACCAAAAGGCTTGATGGGTTGGGTGGGAAGTGCAGGAAAAGTGCAAACCCTCACCCCACTGAGCTCTGAAGCTTTCAGACATGATGCCACCAAAAAGCTCAAAGAATTGGCTGGTGTTGGAACAACTGGGATGAAGGGAACAGGCAGAGCAACTGGGATGAAGGGAACAGGCAGAGCACTTGGGCAGTATTAGCTCCAGTTTACACTAAAGAGCACTACTTGTGCCCTTTTCTTTCCCTCCCCCAAACACTGCGGGTTAATATCTTCCTTTTGAAGGACACAGATGCCCTGGGGTTGTGGAAGAGGAGGGGAATGAAATCCTCTCTTGCAATAAGGAGGGAAATCTTGAAGTCAACTGCCCAAGAAGTGTGTCTCCTTCGTCTGAGTCAGGAAAGAAACCGTGCCAAGGCAGCGGGGTTTATTTCAAATTCTGGCTCACTTCGCCTCCTATTAACTCTAAACCAAGACCAGCTGAGATCAGCCTTCCCGAGCAGCGGAGACCAGGCTGAGCTGGCCGGCTCCACGCAAGGGTGAACGGCCCTTCGGCTACAGGAGAGTTGCTGCAAATAGCAGTTCCCCAGGGATTAGCAGACCTCTGTGATTGCTGACAGGATTCCCAGAGCTCACAGGCAACCCTGGACCACTCCAAAGGTTTCAATGGATTTGGTGGGCTGAGCTGTGGATTCCAGAATAGCAGGGAAAGGACAACACCCCCACACAATAAAATCTTCCAAACAACAAAATGCAGCATGTACCTCTACATAAAATAGAGGGAAGAGGCTGAACCTGGGGCTATTAGTGATGGAGTGATTATTAAAGGAAAGAAGGAGAAGCTGATGGCAGTTGATAGCACCTAAGGGCAGTTCCCCAGAGATGTCAACATGGCTTCTAGAAAGGGGAGAGACCCTACGTGGAGACCCCTGCTTTCTGCCCTATCCATAGCAGAGAGTTTACTCACACTTGACTACATTCTTGAGCAACTCCATTGACCTTTTTGATGCAAGGCAAATATCTCCTCATGGCTTTGCTGGGTACTGGTCCACACAAGGAGCAATACTCCAGGGCTGCTGGACAAGGACACACCATGTACAAGCTTTTTCAGCTCTAGAAGCCCTTTGACAAACACAGTCATCTCAAGAAACATCTATGGAGATGTGTTTGGCCCATGGGCTAACACAGTCAGTATGGAGCCATGGCACAGGAGCAGGATGCTCCTGGTCCCCTTCTGCCAACAACTGACCTCCTGCATGACCCCAGGAAGGTAATTTTTCTACTTTGTGCACCTACTGCTAATGTCTTTGTCAAGAGAAAGATTAGGAGTAGCAGGTCTCATTTCCCAGATTAAGAGCATGAGGAGCTCACTGTTAGCACTGGCACAGTGCCGGGGCCGTCACTGCCCTCCCCTGCACACCAAGCCCATTCTCCATTCCTTCCCTTGCTCTCTCGGAGGGTACCCCCACGCCTTCCAGCTGAGGGATTTTAAGAAAGTTCTTTCAAGTAAGAGGTCCACAGACAGCTCCTAGAGCAGAGCACGAGAAACAGCCTTTCCAGGAAACAACAGCTCAGCACGTTATCCAAAAAGGCAGGGATTCCTGCATGGAGAGCAGAGATTAAAACCAGAAGGAACTCCAGGACTGTCCTTGGGCAGCCTCAGTGTTTTAAGGGAGCTGAATACCATGGAACTGAAGTGGCACTGCCAGCTGTCGCTGAGCTCATGTGTTGGGAGTGAATGGCTGGATTCAGCGACAGCAGAGCAAGGCGCTTTGTAGCAGAGAAATCTTTGAATCGTGTTTTCAGCGGCAGGAAACACAGAAGAACAAAGAGCTAAAAACCACTCTGGGACAAACTCTCTGTAAGTGGTGTTTGGACAACTTTGTAAGAAAATAGTGTGTCGGATGAGAATGAGCTCCTGCTCTACCTTGGCATCACAGAGTCTGGAAACCAGCCCCGTCTCAGAAGTGACCACAGCACCCTACTTCTGCAGTGACACTGCAAGCTCAGAGCAGAGGGTCCTTCCCGGCCAGCAAGCTGTTCTTCCACTGCAGGACTGTAGCTTGTAGATGATGGCAAAACAAAACCATGATGGGAAGGATTCTACTCTCAGGACACCATCCAGTGCTGCATGGAGAGCTGCTGCTGCTCTGGGGATGATGTGGCTGAGACCACAGAACTGGAGCCAAGAGCCACAAGTTCACCCAGTGCTCTGTACTGGGCTGGATAGTGGATCTATACTTTGCAAAGCATTGTAAGTTCCTTCAAAAAACCTTCTCAGACCTTCAGTTCAGGCCAGCTCCATCAATCTACGCTTTTGGAGAGCAAACAGAAGTACGTTGGACCTTGTTACATCAGAGCAAAAGGACTTACCAGCTCTTTAGAGCAATTCTGGTCTGTGGGGGCACATCTGCATCTTGCAGCAGGGCCATCACACGCAGCCAGATCTTCTCTGATGTAATTGTTTATGGCCACTTAAACCATTAGTGTGTTTGGCTCAAAGCTTTCCGAGTCCTGACGTGGCTTAAATGACACTGCAGATAGGGTTTCAGGTTAAGAAAGAAGTGGAAAAAGAGAAGAACTCAGCTTCCAGTTTTGCTGAACAACGAGGGATTTTCTTGTTTCAGAGCATGTTGTATTTCATTACACAGAGGCTCTCCAATTGCTTTCCTGGAACTGTAAAAACCTCGCTATCAGATGTCTGCCTTGTATGACAACCAGTACATTATGAAAACCACAGAGCACAGCCACGGAGTGCGGCTGGAAACCCACTAGCTCCCTCCTGCCAACTGGCTGGGGCCTTTCCTACAGCCACCAGTGGAGCGCTCGTTCGCCGAGGGAAGAGCTGACTGCCCTGTTTTCTGTAGGGGGGGCAGGGGAAGCAGCACAGAGAAGCACTTTTTGGAGAGTTGCTCTCTGGGACCACTGGTCTGTGCCCAGGTTGCTGGTTGTGCACCAATGACTTTAACCTTTGGCTCTTACTATCCTCTGTTGTGAAGAGCAGGATCAACAAGCAGCCAGATCCTGTGTAGACCCGTGTTAGTCTCCACCAACATTCTCTGGGTATTTCCAGCTCTGTGGCAGGATCCATCCCCTCATGAACTTACAGGTTGGCAGATAAATGATCCCTTTATTTCGGCAAGCTCCACCATAACACTTGCACTGCTGCTGGATGCCTTGCCAAGGTTTAAGAGGTCATTGTATCTTCCACTCTCCCCACAAACCGTGGAGACGTATCCTTGTACTGCCTTGCCCATACTGAAGGGCAAGTGGATCTCCAGTGGATCTCTTGCTCCCCACACTGCTGACCTAAGGATGTGTGTCCAGCCTGTCTCTGAATGGAAATGCCCAGTCTCTGATGTTCTGCAAGGAGAACAGATATTTCAGCTCTTTGGTCCTCAGGCAAGCCAACCAGAGGTCAGGTAGCCAAGTTCAGAAGAGTCAAGATCAAATGCAGGCAACAAGTTTATATCAGAGGATGGAGACCATTGGGAGAAGATAACACAAGGCAGGGAAGGTGCACAACTCCCATGGGATTTTTGAAATCTTAAGTGAATCTTGCACTCAGCTCTGTGCTAGTGTTTCCAGTGCTCTGCTTTCTCTCTTATGACCTGGGGGACAACTGGCCCATCTCTCTTCTGAGCAGGAAATGGAATTGAACCAGAGCAGTGTGAACTTGGACAAAGTGACCAAAAGATAGGGAATACTCATGTGTCTCAGCTCCAGCTGCCTCAAGCCCTGCCAGCCACAGCTGCAAGGCTCATGGACCATCTCAGTCGCCAGGTTTGCTTGCTGAAATCCCCTGGCTTTGAAACATGCTACAGGGGTAGTCTCCAGACTACCCCTGGAGATCCAGCTGGGGCCTCCCTGCTGCTTTTGTTTGAGATTTAAAACCACAGTGGAAATCAATTTTCAGATACATTAGTACTGGGAATGGCTGAGCCAAGTCAAACGCTGATAATCTCTGCAAAACGCTTCTTGAGCACCAAGGGGAAGTTTGGTTGGGTTTGGTTGGTGATGCTGTACCAGCACCAGGGTGGCTTTGTGGAAAACAGAACCTGGCTCAGGAAAGCCAGGCACATCCCTGCTGTAGGGTTTCATCACTGGGTTGTTTCTCTCCTGTGTGACCCAGAAGGGCAGCACAGACCCTTTGTGCTTCCTCCAAGCTTTAGCACCTGGGAAGGTGCTCCAGTACATCCCTTCATCTCTCAGTGAGCTCTGAGACACTGCAGACCGCAAAACTGCTAATGTCTTCCCATCGCCTGTGTTGGCCCATTGCCTTGTGGTGTCCAGGACTGTATGTGCCCTACCAGTCCGTCAGCTTCCACCTGCTCTGCAGCTGCACAGGGCACTGCCAGCACCAGGCCTTTACCCCAGGATGTGCAAACTGGGCTGAAAACCACCAGTAAAGGCAGATCATGGAATGGCTAAGGTTGGAAGGGGTCATCCCAGAGCAATCAGGCACCCCATTTCCTACATCTGGCAAGAGGACACTTGATAGTGAAGTGTCACGTTCCTTTAGACATAAGCAAATTAAAGATTAAGACTAAACATGTCTTGGTGCTAAGAACTTTCAAGAAGAGGTTTAGCTGCAGAGACTTGGGATGAAAAGGGTTTTCCAGAGGCTACTGCAGCTTATAGAGGACACGTCTCTCCGTGGATCCCCTCTAGTGTTCAGGCCACACAAGGCCAAGCCAAAACATAGAACAGGCTTGTCTTTATCTCCATGACTGCACATGGGCATAAGATTCCTCAAGCTAATACGAAGCTCTTTCAGAAGCAGATGAGCTACCCACTCTCAGAGGAGGGTCAGTTTGTTGGCACAGACAACCAGGCAGATCCTTATGGGTGTCTCCCCTGCTAAGAGCACAGCAGCATGGACATCTCCTGTCCCTTTCACTGATGGGCAGGATGTCTCAGCAATATCAGAGCAAAAGCAATCATCTCTAACCCAGGGAAAAGTCAGTGGATTTGACTTTCATTCAGGCAGGAATGAAGCAAAGCGAGGACGTAAGGACTCCTGGGTGTCATGCCAGGAGAGATCAAGCGAAGATATAAAGCTAAAGATGAAGTTCTATTTAAAACTGACCACTGGACTGTGTCACACTGTCACAGCAGAGGTATCAGAACCATGTGCAACACGTGTGCTGTGTAAACACACAGGCTCTTCAGCACACTCAAACCCAACACACCTCCTCCCTGCAATGCAAGTGTCTCCACACCTCCCACAGCCATTTCCATGCCCCACTACATATACTGGGCAGGAGTTTGCCAGCGTGCAGCCCTGGCATTTGCCCTTGGGTGAACATCTTCAGGATCTTCCCTAGACAGAAGTTTTGTTATCGCTATCCAACAGCCTTAAAACCTTCTGTCCCTTGCACATGTCTGCAGTGGGCTGTGCCCATGGTAGCTTCTGTGGCATGTCTCACAGAGAACGGGCTGATGTGATATCCCAACTTCCAGCTCTCAGAAACAGAGTGCTGCAGCTATTTCCAGCAGTTTGCACCTCTGAGCCCTAATCTTTACATTGGCAGAGATCCAAGGAAGATCCCTCAGATTTGTATCCTTCATCCATGGGAAGGGATGATACAGGGTGGGTGTCAGGAGGATGGAGCCAGGCTCTGCCCAGGGGCACCCAATGATAGGACAAGGGGAAATGGGTGTGAGCTGGAACACAGGAAGTTCCACATCAATATAAGAAGGAATTTCTTGGTGAGGGTGACAGAGCACTGGAATGGGCTATCCAGGGAGGTTGTGGAGTCTCCTCTGGAGACATTTAAAGCCCACTTGGACATATTCCTATGTGATTTGGTCTAGGGAATCCTGCTGTGACAGGGGGACTGGACTGGATGATCTTTTGATGTCCTTTCCAATCCCTAACGTTCTGTGATTCTGTGATAAAAGTCTCAAAGGAAATATGGGGCTAGAAAAATCCTTTGTACATCCTCCAGAGCACTTCCACCTTTAAATCACCTCAGCCAGAACAGAAGCACCAACCTGAGCACTAGGTAACAGGGAGGCGCTTGGGAAGGGGGGCGGTCAGTGCTACCCGGAGAGCCTGTGAGGGTCTCAGAGTCTTCTTGAGTTTACACACAGGGATATACAAAGCAGCACATTAAAAGAGTAGATGGAAATATAACACTCAGCAGCAAGCAAACACAAAAGGGAGTGATTATGAGCTGGAATCTTGGCTCTAGTGACTTCTTATTTTTAACTAAAACAGAAAACAGCGTCATGTTCCCAGGGCCATGCTGGCAAACAGTGGGGACAGAGTCTGAGAGAATCTATATTTCATACTCTGTAAATTAATATGGCTTTTGCATCGTTTTAGTGTTTTTATTGGTTTCTAAAGCATGCACAACATAAGCATGCAGCCCAGCCAGCAGTGCAGGGCACAGAGGGCTGGGTGTCCAGCCATGCCAGCCTGCAGCTGGGAGGGAACTGGGATACTGGGGACCATCCCATGCCTGTGGTATGGTCCCAATCCCACAAAGAACTCCCTGTGGGTACAAAGGGCTGTGACCCAGGATGGCCTTATTTGAGGCAGGACTACAGCCTTATTCTGCACATTTATGGTGCTGCCCTGCAGTATGAAGCCAGTGTTTCCACTTCCTAGTCAAGTTAGCGCTCATATACCAACCTGAGCCCAAAAATAACATAAATGCAGCCTCTATGCTGCCTCCATCCCCCCACATCCATCTTCCTGCCCTCCTTTAGCCAACCACGACGTCACCAAAGGGAAAAGCAACATACTTCAACATCCAGCAACCACCCAGTGCTCAGAGGTACCTGCCTGCCCTGCAGCCTCTCACCCATCCCAGGCAGGGATTTCAGATTTGCCATCAAACATGGTAAAACTTGGGCTACTCTGTCCTTTCAACATGCTCACATCTCTGGGAGGAGCCATGTGGATGGGGCAGGCATGTTCTTCTGCTGCATGAGCAGCAAGACCTACACTATAGGCACCCTGGCTGCTGTGGCCAAGCTGGCAGCATCCAGGCTTCCTGCTCCTTTCATCCACAACAATAACAACAACCATGTCACCAAGCTGATAAGCAACATGTACCAAGCAGAAGGGCCTAACTTGGTGGCAGAGCAGCCCAGTGGGGCACTGGGCAGAGCTATCCTCCATCTGGCACCACCAAATGAGCTCCAGTGCAGAACCTGCCCAAGTCCTCTGGCCCTGCAGCTCTCATCTCAGAGCCAGAATCATGGTTTTTCTTTCTGTGGCACTGAGATCAGACCTGAAGCAAATCAGGCATAGGATATTCATTGAAGATTCAGGAAGAATTCCTGCTAATTTCTTCAATTTGTTTTCTAGATTTAAAGGTGAAAACTTAGAAGGGAAAACCAGAAGCAAGTCATCATCAAACAGAAGTGAGAGGAGGCAAGAGCTGGCCATTTTCAAACTCCAGGACAAGGTCAGCTGTGACAGTCAGGGGAAACACAGCTCCTCACAGTCCTCTGAACATCCCTCTCTCTCACCCTGCAAACTGGTCCATTTTACTGACACCACACAGTGTCCCAAAGCCCACAGCAGACCACAGAAGTGATCCACAGCTCAACTTCATTATTTCTTACTGGGTTTAAATGCAATTCAGCCTCCCAGACACAAGACCACAAACTTTGCTCTCCTGTCACAGAAGGATCTCAGCTGTTTAGACAAGCTGGTTTGCCTCCTGCAGCCCAGAGCTTGGTGTGCGCCAGCTCTGCCCCGATGCCTGAGCTGGGGAGCAACCACTGCTTCTCCGGGCTCAGGCTGCACCAGCTGGGAATGTTCAAGTCTTCTTGCACCCAGGGATTTAGACAAGAGCACACAGCACTCTGCTGATCTATTTGGGGCAAGATGCAAATGCTGGTTTGGAACCCAGAGTGCAAGTGGCCCTATGGAGAACACAGGGACTGTGCTGTGCTGATACCCCAGTGAGCTGAGATACTCTAGTGATCTGCTCATGCAGCTCAGAGAGCAGAGCATGAGCTCTCACAGGCAACCCACAGACCAGCTATGGGGGGAGCAGGCTGGTTTTGCAGACTCACTCGGACACCTGTGATGCCGGGATATCCAGGAGGCCCTTCTTTGCCCTTCAGTCCTTCGTTGCCTTTCTCTCCTTTCTCTCCTTCTTGGCCTTGGTCTCCTTTGTCTCCCTGTGGAAAGAGGAAGGTGGGAGCTTTTCATACCCACACAACGCCCGGGTCACTGTACCTGGCTCTTGCAAAGAAACAACCCACCACATAATTAAAATTTCAGGAGTCAGAGAGGAAGGGAGCCTGCGAGGAAAAGGATGAACGGGTATGAGTCACAATACACTTGACACTAAACAAAATGAGCCAAACCAGGTTTTTCTTTTCAAGCCTCTTGGCTAGAGAAGAAGGGACTCCCCCGTGGTATAGGGTAATCCAAACTCCTTTTCTTCTCGTGCAATAAAGTCTGAACCTGCCATTTGAATGAAACAGGCAGAGAAGATCTGAAAGTCTCCCTCAGAAGCCTTGAGCTTGGGATGCTGAAAGACTTTTAATAGGATGGGTTTGCCTGGAGCGGCGGCTTGGCTCTCGCTGCCAAATATGAGTCAGCCCAGGGCTCGAATAAACAACTGAGACGAAGTCATCTTGCCCCTGGGAGGTATCTGTGGTCCAATCAGTAGGTATCAGGTCAAATCATCATTGTTATGTTTGATGGCCAGATTTTCATGGAAACAATCAAAAAGGCCAGTTGTGTGCTGACAGCAGCTCCTATACTTGTGGAACCAACCAACCTCGGCAAAGTCCTTTTCTATGTGCACCTGCATTAGTGAGAGCCCAGTGACATCTCTTCTGGTTAAACAAACTCCTGCAGTGAGCAGCAGCTTTTCTACTGTCCAGAGACACATTCAGGTTGAAAAGATCCCGCTTGGTTCAAGAGCTCTTGGGGACAGTCAGTGGTGGCAAGAAAACACAGAAGTCATGACTGCCTTAAAGGAAGAGTTACTTGGTCCAACACTGAGAGATAAGCAGGAGTAGGGACACATGGCAAAGAGTTTAACTAGAGTGAAGCTATTAACTGCTTTCTTGTGGGACTGGCTGCTTTTTCCTTCCATGGAACAGAGCTGCTGGCCTGTTTGGAAAGGTTGGCTGTGCAAGGGCAGAAGGCAGAGCACTGTTCCAAAGGCAAAGGAGCAAACCCACAGCAGCCTGACGTAAAGCCCAGTGCAAGCCCTGAGCAAGCAGCTGGGAAGAGGAAGGGGATCTGGTTGCTTCACTTGATTTCAGTGTTCTGGTCAGAGGTGCTGGGCGCAGTGATGAACAATTCTTGATTTCCCCTGCCAGGCCCAGAAATTCCTGATTAGTTGGAAATTGAATCTGTGAAGTCTCAAATAAAACAGACAAATTGTTGGAAAGTAGATTTTGAAGAGCTCGACCTTTTTGGAGATCTGATCAGGTGCCAAAACTGTGGGTAGAGAAGTGAAACAGGAGGAGTCCATGTGCTTGCCGGAAAAAAATATCCTTAGAAGGAGAAGGGCAGAGGTTTATTCCACAGAGGACCAAACAACATCCTTGGCTTTAACCTGGCCCTGGGAATCACAGGGGCTGAAGGGCATGGAGATGTGTGTGAGAGCTGAAAGATGCCACAAGGGGAGAGTTTACCTTGACACCATCTGGCCCCAGTGGCCCGCTGTCTCCTTCCAGCCCCGATTCTCCCTGCGAGACAGAAACACCCACCGTGAGGATCTCTGCCTGAATACACTCTCCCCTACACCTCCTGCACCTCATGGCAGCGAGTCAGGCTGTGATGCAGGAGCCCAGCCCTGCTTTTCAACTCGTGTCCTGTCTCACAGCCTAGTGCTGGACAAGCTCTTTCTGGAGCAAGAGCAGGCGTTCAGCCTCTTGCTTTATTCTGATCCATAGTTTCTCCTCCACAGACCCAACTGCTGGTCTGTGGGAAGATCTTGGGTTAACCTGGGACTTCTCCATCCTGTCCCAAACAACTGACTTTAGTCCTGAGAAGGGATGAGAGGCTTCAATCCGAGCATTCATCCTGTCCCTGGCTCCCTCCCACTTGTGCACAGTGTGGTCAGTGTTTCCCTGCTCAATGCCCACGTTCTGCTCTGGCATCTCCCTGCCCAATGTGGGCTGCACTTTCCCAATGAACAGGATGGGTCTGTCCCACCCTGCCCTTTTTCAGACGTGGGGTTGGTTGTCACAGCACTGGAGCATTGGGGAGACCCCTGTAGCCTGCTGAGCTCAAGCTGACAGGATCTGTGAAGAAGGTGTTTCCATCACCCATGGAAGAAATAAGGGCCAGGAGGGTTAAGGGGTGCCTAGAGCAGGGTCTGTCTGCCCAGGCTGTGGGTGAACAGTGAAAGAGACCCCTGGGGAACTGGTAAGGCATAGAAGCCCTACCAGAAGTTGACCATACTCACCCTTTGGCCAACGAGGCCTTGCTCTCCAGGGACTCCTAGTTGGCCAGGATCACCCTAAGTAGAAAGAACCAGAGCCATGGAGACAAGCTGACAGCAAGAGAGCATGAAGCCATTCCCAAAGCACCCCTCGTTTGGACTTTTTCCTTCCTTCTGCCACACACCTTCACTTCAGCTTGCAAAGGGGTCCAAGGGGCAGGTTGGCATCCCCAGTGCCTCTGCTCTCACAGGGCCAGCACACACCTCACGGGATCGTCACAGTGATCACAGAGTCAAAAAATACCAGGTTGGAAGGGCCCTCAAGGACCATCTGGTCCAACTTCACTTGGGAAAAGAACATTCTAGACAAGATGGCCCAGGCCCACGTCCAGCTGAACGTTGGGAACGGCACCACTTCCTTGGGGGGATAATTCCAGTGCCTGACTGTCCTTGTGAAAAACTTTCCTCTTGTGTCTAATCGGAATCTCTCTTGGATTGTACCCCTCACCCTCGCTCTTTTCCATGTGACTCCCTGTAAAAAAGGGAGTCTCCATCTTTTTGTAGGCACCCTGGAATCGTATTTAGATTACTGGAACAGCATTTCTTTTACTGGGACAGTATTGAAGTTACTGGACTAGTGTTTCCTTACTGGAACAGTATGTAAATGACGCTCGACTGGACAGGGGTTGAGGAGGGGTTTGTGCTGCCTGCAGAGCCAGAAGACGTCCCCTCAGCACGGTCCTTTGGCAGAGAAGCAGCAATGCTGGGTGTGAGGCAGCACACGACCACAGCCCAGGAGAAGAAAGACAACATGACTGAGGAGGGTGGAGAAGAACCTGGCATCAAAATTAGTGAACTGAAGGTGTTGGAGCTGGCAAACAAATGGATCTTGGTAATAGGCACAAAAGAGAAAAGGTCTAATCTATCTTTACATCTTACCCTGTAGCAAACTGGTCTGCAAGCAAAGGCTGCCCAGAGCAACCCCAGCCTGTCCCAGCACCTCCAGGGTAGAGGCAGCACAGGACTCTTGTTCCGTGACTGCCCAGTAAGGACGTGCTGCACTGGCAGCGGGTAGAAGGGTGCTAATGCAAATCACTGTGTCCTGCTCCTGAGGAGGGCAGCCAGCAGCACGGCAGCTGAAACACTCGTGCAGTATCAGGATGCCAAAGACACGGGAGCTCCAGTGACGTGTCAGAAGATTTGCCAAGGAAAACATGGCAAAGGATGGGGCTGGGGAGTGAAGGACAGCAAAGAGGAAACTGCGTTTAATCCCCACACTGAGCCTGTTCAAAAGCTCTGCACACTGCAGTGAACCTTCAAACCAAGTGGAAAGGGGGTCAGGATAAAATAAAAACCCCTCTGAGCTGCTCAGCACAGGGATCTTGTTCAAACAAAGAGGTGGCTTTTTGAGGCCTTTCCACGTGGACAAGAAGGTGCATTCATGGCTTTGCAGCAGGGCTCCCATCTCCCATAACCATCAGAGGAGTTCTGTCCCCCCAGAGCTGAGGCTTGGAAACTGGCAGGACGTTGTCTGAGGGTATTGTTAAGTTTGGGACCTTCTTAAGGTTCTTCTTGTTTCAAATGAGAAGCTGCCTGGATCTCTAGGTTAGGGTTAGGACTCTCCTCTCCACTCAGATTTTGGATCTGCAATGCATTGAGCTTCAATTCCAAGGCCCTTCACAGCTCTAGAGGCACAAGATCCTTGGGATGATGTTTCTCACCAGCACCAACAGCCTTCCTGCCTTGGGATGGAGCTCAGAAATTTGCACCCAAGGGCTCCAAGTTAACCAGATTTTTTAAACTTTATTGAATGCTCTGGCTGCTGCAGCTGCTGCAGAATCAACCTGCAACGTTACTCAGTCCTGCAGGAACAGGAATTGCTCTGGTCTGACAGAGAAATTGCACAAAGAGTTTATCTTACCTTCATGCCAGGTTCACCTGCAGGGCCAGGTTGTCCTATTGAGCCAGGCGGTCCCTGGGAAAGAAAAAGATAATGAAAAAACCCATTGTGACCAAGCAGAAACTGAGATCAAAGACATAATTCTTTTAGCAGAGCCCTCCTGAGACAGCAGAGCCCTGGTTGCAATGCAATTACCTCCCTGGAGCTGGCTCAGGGTAGGCAGCATCAAAGGGGTCCAGTACCCTTTGCGCAGGTTCCTGGGAAGGCTCTGCTAGTCTCTTTTGCCCCCCTAGCTCCCCAGCCCTGTGGTAGTCTCCTGTGCCAAGCATGTCTAACTCCTCCCAACCCCTTAGCCTTCTAAGGTTAGTAACCATGCCAGGGAACAGCACTGGGACTAGCTGGGAAAGAATGGCAAAGGTGCAGAATTAGACTTGAAAGCCCTTTGCAGGGATCCAGCAGGTTAGTTGATACAGTGGGTAATAAAAATGCTCAGTTGTGTTTTTCTTCCTCTCTGCTGTGAGCACATTCTGTGTGTCACCAGTCTGCACTAGGGTGAAGCATCAAGGCAGCCTCAGGGTTTGCAGGAGCATTGAACTGCTCTGTCTTTGCATGAGCAGCAGCCTTAGTGTCTAGCGCAGCCATGGCCCCACACTCCCGGAAAGGCAGGGCCACACCGGTGCTGCCAGCTCCAGGGAGCCAACAACAGCAAGGCTACACCAAACCCTCCAGCACAAACTTTGCCCAGATTAACTCTGACATCCATCACCCACTTTCTCTGGCTGTAATGGGCCAGCAAACATCCTGATGCCAATGACTAGGCTCACAGCCCAGGGCTGTCATAAGGTTGGACCAACCCAAAGAAAGTGGCTGTCAGATGAGATTAAGTAGCTCTATCTATGTGACCCTGGTAGAGGGGCCTGGCATCACTCAATGAGCCAAAAATGAGTGAGGACTTGGAAAACTATGGGGAGTAAGACAGAAAGGCAGAGGAGGCAAGAATGACCTTGCAAACTGTTCTTACTCGGTGTCTGGCTGCAACGTGCAGCCTTGTGGTAACGGGGTCATGTTCATTTGCTGTCTTCAGTATCAAGATCAATCGAGATCTTTAATCTTTATATAGTTTCTATCACCTCTGGGAAGCTCACAGAATGAGAATCTGTATAAACAAGGCCAAAGATGGGACAGCAAAGCTTCTCTTTAAAGGATTTGAGTGGTTTATGTACTCATGGTATTTACTTTCCGGACAACAATCTCCTTTCTCTTTACAGTTGGGGATAAAGTAAAAGAGCCTATAGTCAAGGAAGCACGCTGCTGCCCAGGGAATACAGCCAGCTCCCAGCTTGCTGAAATGGATTCATGCAGAGGAGGCAGCAGCGTGTGCGTTGGGTTTATGAACAAATGGTCAAGTCACGCAATGAGAAAACTCAAGCTCCAACGAAAGCAAAATTTCTGCTTTGGTTTCTCCAGAGGTGCCAGTGCAGAGGAAGGCTCCTGGAAGAGCCACAGATTTGAATAAAGCTCTGTACTTTCTTGGTTGGCAACATCCAGAGTGGCTCGGTAGCAGTTTTCCAGCTGCCCAGTGTGGTTTACCACGCCGAGAGCTCAGTCCATCCAGTCTAGCAGCCATGAGAATGGAAACTTTCATGACTCACACTGGGCAGCAGATTGCCTTAGAAGCCACCTTCGCTGCTGTTTTCACAACTGAGTGAAACATCATGTCTACATTAGAGCTGGGGACCTACGGAAAGCAGCTACCCAAGGGGAACTGGCACATCTGGTGTAAACAATCAAGACTCTAAAGCTTCAAGGAGAGCGAAATCAACCCAAGACTGCAGAAGAGTTCGGGGGAAACCACGGATGCGTCTCCAGCTCTCCACCGGGGCTGCTGCTTTGATTGTGGTGTGTTTGTGCCACCGCTTCATGGCAACAGCAACCCATCAGCACAGTCAGCAGTGCAGGCATTTCTCTGGGCTTCCTCCACTGGCTGCAGCAGCTTGTGCTGGGACTGCCACAGCAACCCAGGCGGCCTGAAAAACTCTGTCTGGTGAGCAATGGCTGCAGTGAGAGGGAGAGTCCAGTTTGTAGCTTGAATTGTTACTGTATTTAGTCCCCCAGTCTGTACCCTGGTGCAGAAAAGTGGTCCCTGGTGTGGCTGCAGATTCATGTCTGGGATAGGCTGGTCAGTGTGGTCTGCTGTGAAAAGTTTCTCTGGTTGGGAAGGTGAATCTGTACATCTACTCCTCCTTTGGTCCTGCCACTCTTGATGCAAAGGGAAAACAAACAGGAGCAAAAAATTCAAACCTACCTTATGCCCGATTTCTCCCAAAGGCCCAGGTGGCCCCTGTGGTCCTTGTGGACCCTGAAAAAGAGAGACACAAGGCTCTTTTCATACAACTGCTTTCATTTCTGAAGGGCCATCACTTCCATGGTCTGTAAGACACAACACCAGTTCCCTTCCATATCACAGTGGAGCTACGCAGAGCGCAGGAGATGGCCAGTGAGACGAAGAGGCCAGCAATGGGTGTGCTGAGGTGCATTAATGGGCAAACAGGTCAGAAGACCCTTCATCTTTCTGGCTCCCATCCTAAAACAACTGTAGTTGGCAAACTAGAAATGCCTGGTTTACCCTCTCCCTTCGCAGTCCAGGTCATTCCCCACAGACAGAGAGCAGGAATTAACCACTGATCCTGCTCCAGTGGTCCTGTTGGCCCTCCTTGAGGTCTGTCTCTTCACCTGTCACCTTGCTATGTTTCCCTCAAAGCTGTGGGTTCAGTTTTGACTCCACCAGACTCCCTCCTTCTACTCTACCGACCAGCCCAGTCCAACTCCACCTGTTCCATCTGACCCTGTCCCAGACCCAGCCTTGCCCTTATTTAGTTCCTTCCCTCCTGAAATCCAGCCCAGGTTGTGTGCTGCACTCTCCCTGGTTGATCCACGGCCCCCTTTTGCTTTCCAGGGGTCTGACCTTGTCTTTCCTCATGCCTCCTAGGACTCCAGCCAAGTCTTTCACATCTCTGACCACGCTGGAGTTGGCAAGAACAGTGAAGCTGGGAATGGGAATAAGTGTTGGTGAAGAGGCAGACAGAGAAAGAAATGAAGTGTCTGTGTGTGTGCAAGGGAAGACAGATGAAGAGAGAGTGATAAGGTACTTGCCGGGTCGCCTGGGGCCCCTTTTGCTCCTGGAGGTCCAGAAGGTCCTTGGATACCCTAGAAAAACGAAAACCACTGAGGTCAGCTCGAACCCCCTAGCAATCCTTCATCTTCTCGGCAGTAACATTTACCTCACAAATGCTCCAGTAAAAGGACTGGAGAGGTGACCTTGTAAACATGAGATAGTGTCCAAATTCCTTCTCCTGGACCAGGACTCAAAACTTAAGGACTTGAGTAAAACTGCACTTATGAAAGAAAGAACAAGGGACGAACTTACTGGGAAGCCACGTGCTCCTGTTTCCCCAGTCTCACCCATCTTCCCCTGCGAACACAGAGAGCAGTTAGCAGCTGGACATGCGCTGAGGCACCTCCCTGGGTACCATGTCCCACAGGGGATGGACAGCATGCCAGGTCTGGCAGGCACCGGCTCTCCCAGAGGACATACCTGCAGCCCATCTGGCCCCAGCTTGCCTGGCTCCCCTGGTCGGCCCTGCAGAGCAAACAGACAAAGACCTGTTGGCAGGAGCACAAGCTGCTGGAGATGTTCTTCTGCCCCAGCCCATCTGTTCTTGCATTTCTGTGCAGCAAGTATCCCCTCCAGTTCCCTGCAGCTTTTGAAAGGTCAGTGCCCAGCATCCTGCCCTGAGGAACACCCCAAGCAGCAGGGAGTGGAGGGAACAGGATGAACCTGCCATTTCTTGAGCAAGAACTGCTGTGGAGGAAGCTGGAATTCTCAGGAGACTCAGCACAGTCCTGCTTGGCAGGAAATGAAATACAGGAGATTCCTCACCCAAACTGCATCCACAGGGCCCCATGAGCCACGCAGGGGATTGACCCTGTGATGTTCAATGGTAAGACAAGGGTCCGGCTCTGCCACACTGCTCCTGCACTACTGCCAAAGGGAGAACACCTCTGCCCTGCACACATCTCAGAGCTGATCACAGAGCAGGGTCACCCTGTGTGTGAGTCTGCCTGGGCAGAGTATATGCCAGGCTTTCTTTGCCCCAGGCACCTCCTGCCCCGTGTTTTCCCTGTCCTGATCCAATTACCACGCAATTCATCAGAACAGATACCAATTCCCTTAGGTTACGTTTTACCAGTTGGGTTAATTTGCTCTGATTCTAGTGCTACATTCAGAGGTAACAGCCAAGCACAAGGACTGCAGTTAAAGCTACTCTTGTTCCCACGAGAGACTCCACTATTTTAGCAGAGGCCCTTTTATATTTGTTGGCTGTCTCTGTACCCAGGGTCTCAGATGCCAGCAATAAGGGCTCTGATCCCACCTGGATAGATTTTACTCTGGTTGCATGAAAGACTACTCCTGCCTAGTTGATCTTCACGAAGTGATTGAACATCCTCTGTTACTGGAAGAGGATGTGATCTTGATCCTGCCCATAGCATTTGACAACACAACTAAAAGCAGCCTTGGCCAACCTGGCCACCTGCTGGCACTCACCTTGACACCTCGTGACCCTGGCTCACCTACTGGTCCATCAGGCCCTCTGGCACCCTGGAAAAAGCAAAACAGAGGCAAATTTGAAAATACAGAGCATGTGTCTCCCTATAAAATACAGCAGTCACTCTAGCTTTGGCCACCAGGAAAGTTCATGAGATCAGTCCTGCCTGGCTAAGCCAACCTACACCTGGTTGGGTTGAGCAGAGCAGCTCAGGGCCCAGGACTCAGGACACTCCCGGTGTTTTGTTGTTTCATTTCCAACCACTAACAAAACACGGCACCAAAATGCTTTTTATTCTTGTTAAACCAAAAAGCAACCACCAACCAAAGCCAGAGGAGAAAATCGGGCCAGGAACAGTCGCATTGTGTGGTTACACAACAGTTTCACAAAGTACAGGATATGCAGTTCTCACCTTATTGATAACAAACCTCTTCCTTCCTAGAACCTTCCCTTTTCCAACTGCCCTTGCCCTTGGCACACCACACTGTCCCCTGGTCACAACCAGGGCCATAAAGCTACAAAATATAGTGAGGCAGACAGCCCCCACCATACAGCACCTTCTCCATTGCCCTGGCCCCAAACTGCTCCTGCAGAGCAGGGTACATCTGCTGGCAGCTCAGCTCCAAGCCTCCAGCTAGATACCTGCTATTTAAAGAGCTGGCAGCTGCTGGGGCTCAAGCAGGTGCTCATGCATATGTACACTGTGAGGAGAGCAGCCCGGGTGCTGCTTTGGCATGCCTGGTCCCCCACCTGGCATCTGCTCCTGCGTGTGCGTACAGCAGGCGCAGGACCTCGGGAGGTGTATGGGACACGCACGCTCCTGCAAGCACTCACGGCACATGCTGGAGTGCAGACAGCGAGCTACACCGGAACAGTTCATGGTGCAGCCCCAAGAGCCAGGCTCTTCTCAGTGTCATCTAATGATAAGACAAGGGACAATGGGTGTGAGCTGGAATATAAGAGGTTCCACATCGATATGAGAAGGAACTCCTTCCCAGTGAGGCTGGCAGAGCACTGGAATGGGCTGCTCAGGGGGGTTGTGGAGTCTCCCTCTCTGGAGAAGTTTAAAACCCGCCTGGATATGTTCCTGTGCGACTTGATCTTGATGATCCTGCTGTGGCAGTAGGACTGGACTAGATGATCTTTTGAGGTCCCTTCCAATCCCTAATGTTCTGTGATTCTGTGAAGGGGTATCCTTAGCCTTCCAGAGGGCTCTGAGCGAGGAGAGCCCTGGGAAGAAGGGATAGCTGGGATCTGGCTCCCACGCTGATTCCAGAAGAGGTGAAACACAGCCCTCTGTACCATTCGAACCCCAGAAACCAGAGTGTCACACTGACAGAGAATAAACAGAGCCATGGTCAGGGAACATAAAGCAGTAAAGAAAGGGGATATCAAGAGACTATTAACGCACGCCATGTTCATAATCGGGCCATGAGCTCAGTTGGGACTCTCAGGCGCTACTGCAATATAAATAATCAATAAAAACACAGAGCAGTGCTAGAATGTCGTGGTAAGAGGAATCCTGAGAGCAGGCCAGTGCGGAAATAGAGAAAACAGGAGCCAATGCGCTTAATCGGGATGCAAACCCAGTGCCAAAAGTAATAACAGGGTTAGGGAGCCAATGCATTAGAAAAGCAACTCCAGTACAACAGGCAAAGAGAGAGCGAGAGAGGCTACAAAGACAGGCAGTGTAAGAGCAGAAGATGTGTAGGAACCTTTGCCAAATTACTACAGCAGACAAACATCGTCGTATAGAATAATGCAAAAACTTCTACTGTGCTTGGCTGAACGCTGCGCTGCCGAGCGCACCAGAGGTGAAATGAGACACGGCTCTAAAGAACACCCAGCCTGGTCTCCAGGACAGACAGACAGACAGAGGGCTGTGCACCAGATGGGAACACCGCAACCAAATGGGGTGTCTCACAGGTCGCTGCTTTGCTGCAGTAATGTAATGGCAGCTCTCACCAGCCCCAGACTCCAACTGCTCCGGTTCATACTGGCCACTAGATCAGAGAGCAGTAAAGACCACGAGTTTTATTAATTCACGTCTCTACAAACCTCAAAGCACAATGACATAAACCAGGAGGTCATTTAAAAGCAGGGCCACTGGCAGCTCAAGTCAGAGCTGCAAGTTGGGAGAGCGGGAGAGCAGGGCTTGGAGGGAGAGCTGCCTGAAGTGACTGGGACACCAGTAAACTACACTGACCTGAGTACTAGGCTGCCAAAAGAAAAAGGAGGCATCAACACATGGATGGTACTGACACCCTGGGAAAGGACCTTGCTGCTCAACTTCTCCTCCTCCCTGGAAAACACACTGTTCCTCTCCTCTTTGACCAGCCATTCAGGTGGTTTGTGCCAATACATCTTGACTACTCAAAGCACTGGGTGCCCTGTTTGTGAAGGGGAAGGCTGTGCAGAGGGAAAGGATTTGATAGCTCAGTTCTGGCATTACAGAAGGAGTGAGCCAGTGGGACATGGAAGTGACAGCTGTGACACAAAGTAGAGGTTTCCACTCCAGAAGAGATGCTGCTGGGGGAGGAGAGTAGGATGTGGCCCCTCCAGACCCATCTTCTGTAGCCTATCTTGCCTTGTCCATGCCCTTCACCAGTGCTGGGTTGCTCTGAGCTGGGTGGTGGCTGCTGGGTGCCCTCACCTACTTTCAGCTCTGCAGCAAAGGCCATGGTGGCTGTGGATCTCAGTGGTCCAACCTGGCAGGGCTGGCTGGCTGGGGCACTGTTTACCATATCCTCATTTCTTCCAGCAGAGTCCTGTCACCAGCATCACAGGGTCTGCCAGGGCAATCTCACTTCACAGCAGCCACCTGCCTAATCCCATCACAACACATCTCATCGGCATCTGACCTGAAGAAGGAGAAAGTGACCCTGTATTCGCAAGTGCTTGGAGCAAGCTTCATCTTCTCCAGCCTCCTGGGCTGAAACCCAGGATAAAGGCTTCCCCTAATTCACCCTGACAGGAAAGGCTACAATTAGTCAATTAGTTAAATCTTTAAAACTCTCTTTTACTGACAACGCCTGTTAGAGATGAGTGAGTGACGCCCTGGCAGCTCTCCAGGGTGCATCCCATGCCAAACACCGCAAGGCACAGCACGGTGCCTTCCCCCACAGACCCGGCAGCTCGGCCTTGCAGGCAGGGCTGAGTGCAGCTCCTGGGCTCCCCTTGGACCCTCGGTGCTTTAAAATGAGCTGAGCAGCCAGGCATGGCTAACCTGAGCAGGGCAGGACAGAGGGACTGGGGTGAGTGTGTAGAGAGGACGTCAGGGAACGCCATCCTAGGGCGTGGATGTGTCCCAAGAACGGGGCAAGCAGAGAGTAGTGAAAGACAGGGCTTTGTCAGTGGTTTCAGCATCTCATGGAACTTTTCCTTAGTCTTTGTTAGGATTTATATGGCAGTACACAGCACAGGAGAGGTCCCGCTGGTCCAGGGCTGTAAAAGCAGTGTGAGCTTCAAGGGAGCTTCACAATTTACAGGAAAAAAGGAGGGTCAAATTGAGACCTATCTGCTCCTCTGCATATGGGCAGCCAAGGCACAGCCCAACCCAGGTTTGTGGCTGATGAAGCATTTGAGAACCTGCTCAAGTATTTCACCAAAGGCAGTTAGATTTGAGTGTGCAGTCCAAATGCATCCCAAAGCAGTGCACCCAAGATCATGCAGGCTATTCACAGCCTAGGGATGAGCCTGAGCAGCCCTCCTGCCACACATGCGCTACAAGACCAAGAGTCATCACTCACTCCTACCTAAACACAAGAGTTTACCCTTCTGGCTTTGTGGTCAGACAAGAGGAGCCAAACTGGTATTGCACAGGAAATCACAGCTCTGTGACCCCATATCCAAAGGCCGATGCTCCAGCTGCATAAGTGAGGCTTGCCCTGATGTCCTGCATCTCAGCCAGAGAAGCAGGGTTGGGCAGAGCCCAGCAGTTTTTCAATTCTAATTTCAATGTCTTATGTGGGTACATTTCCAGCTGTAACCCTTCCGCTGTCCCCGTAGAGCTGTGTAGCAGAAAGCTGCAAATCTCACCTGCATTCACATTCTGCCTCCTGTAACTGGGAACAAAACCAGTTCTTTTTAATGTAGGCTTCAGCAATGGTAGCAAAGCAGGTCCCAGTGCCACCACATCAGTGGGTACACAAGCCAAGGTACTTCCCCTCAGAGATGGGCGATACTGAGCATCTTTATCAGCAATCCCACGCTAAACAGTGTTATGATGCTGGTTAGATACGAACAACATCAGCTCACAAATGCACTCTAGGCTTTGCAACTCAGGTTTATCGCTACTCCACTGAGATGATAGAGATTATACCCTGCTGCTAGAGCAGAAAACATGTCTGCAGAAAACAGAACTAAATACTCACCAAGGTGTTTCTGCAAAGTAGCTGCTGCATTTCCCCCCATTTAAACAGATACAGCTCTGAGGCAGTAACCACCCTCTGACTAGCAGAAGCAGCAGCATGAACACGCAGACAGTAGCTCCTTTTCAGAAATCCAAAGCTTCCTCCTTTCCCCTTTATCCAAATATTGATATTTCACTATCACAGTCTGGCCAAATGAAAAGTAAGCAGATGCCTTGACTGAAGCTGAAGGGAGACGTTGCTGGCCACAGATCTGTAGCTAAACTTTTCTTCAAACATTTCTAATGCTTTGAGAGCCAACTAGAAAGATCCCTGGGAACAAAACAATACATCTCTGCCTTTTCTCTATGAACGATTTCTCAGCTGGGCCTTGAAAAGAAGCAGCTCTTTTCAGGTTTGCTTAGATAACCCCACTTTGCAAATCCCCAGCCTTTACAAATTCCTTCAGTCTGCAATGCAGTGGGGTGGCAGTGACACAGCAGTCCCTTCCTACCCACAGAGACACGGTACTGGCAGTGCAGGTGCCCACCCCTTATCTCCTCTTTGCAGGCTTCATGTGGGCAGCAGCTAACACAGGAGCCTGATGAATGGCACAGTGGAAAGGAGAAACATGCTCTGGGATTTGAAAACTTCTTCTGAGTCACCTAAGCCAGTAACCAGCATCCCCTCCAGTGAGAGGATAAATTGCCAGTAACATTGAGACTCCTTGGCCAGAAGAATGGGACAAGGTCAGTCCCTTTACAGCAGTATTTCAGGTGCAGTTTTATGATGTGAGTTGCAAAGTCATGGCTCCAGCTGATGTTTAAGGCTCTGCAGAGATTCTCAGTCGATACCTGGGCTTTTTGATATTGCTATCCTCAGCAGAGGATGCAGGAGACCACGCTTCCCTGCTGCAAGGAGCTGATTAACAGCAAGGTGCTTTTGAATTTCAGTGAGATAGGGAGAGGAACCTGCTGATTCAGCCACCTCCAAATTTAAACCTTGATTTGGTTACATAATTAGGTTTAAACATGTGCACAGCTGCCACTAACTGGATGCTAAGCACATAGCTCAGTGATATGCTGGGTACAGATAAAGGGAAATACGCCTGTCCAAGTTTCTCATCCCGTGGGAAGAAGGGAAGCCACCTTTGTAGAAGACTGTTCAGTATTGGTTTGATGGGCTAAACAAAGGCTTGGGATGGAACAAGAGCCCTGCCGTGACTACAAAGAAGGTTTCAAATGCTAAAGCATTTTCTTTTTGAAATTGGTACTAATATCTCAACAATACAAAAGCTAGGAGCTATCACAACATAACTACAGACCCCACCCCCACGTCTCCATTAGTCTTTCCAATCGAAACCATATTGGCTAGTTACGTTTCCTTCGAGAGAAAAATCGCTTTAATGAAGCGTCCACAAACACAGCTCATGGAATCCACAAACATCTGGTGGAGGCTGCGTTCATGTTTCCACTCTGAACGGAATTACGTCCCTTTTGTACGCTGGGATAGACAGAGGGTAATGTCTGAAATTACAATTGGAGGATGATTTCCCCATCCTGAGAAAACGACGAGCCGGAATAGCCGGGCAGACTAAGCAAACAAAGAACACTGTGTGCTTGGAATATCTTTTGAGAGGATGAAGAGAGGGAAAACGTGAGAGAGAGATACGCAAACCAGAAATCCTCCAGGCAGGAGATCTGCTGGTCCTTACAACACTGACCTTTCCACATCATATTCACTGAAATCTGTAAGACTTCAGAGCAAAGCCCAAGTTTCTCATCTCTCCTGGGGATCTTAGAAAGGATGTCTGTCTGTCTTGCAAATTCTGTAAGCATTCTATCACTGCAGTGCTCACACACAACAAATCCCCACCATGCCATAGTCCAGCAGTGGGTGCTAAGGGCAGGATCAGAGCAGGGCATCGGCAGGAGATCCAGATGCTCAGCATCCACTGGAAGAGGCTTACAGTGTCCTCAGGGCAAGATGAAGGCCTTAATGTACCCTCTTCCCCAGGAACTGCTTCTTCTTCTACATCCCAATTCAGCATTCTGGGGGTGACACTGCAGGGCTCTGCAGCCAGCCAACACAGAGCTGCTGCTGCTGCATTTCAGGGCTTGGATGCACTTTGATGTCTGGGCTTCCTCAGTGCAGGAACGTCCAAGGGGAGTGACTGGCACATGGTCTGCTGGACTCAACATCTGGAGAGGAAATGCAACCCAAGGCCACAAAGCTGAATGTCTCTACACGCAGTATGTCATTTTGAGGATGGACAGTGCTGGCAGCAGTTGGTGTCCCACAGGATTTCTCCTGAGGGCTTGACACTCTCTTTCTGGATCTAGCTACACCCAAAGGCAAGTCCCTGTTGTGCCAGCCTGTCTCCTGTCCTAGGAGCTGAATCCAGCTCTGCTCTTGTTTTACGTTGTGTAATAAATATCCCCTTTGCCATTCCCAACAGCACACTGGAGCTGAATACAACCTGGTTAGCTCTGCTATCCTCGTGGGTCAACTTTAGGCCAACAAATACATGAGAAGCCAAAGAAGAATTACTCAAGTGAACTGCACACAACCCAAAAGCCAAACACTGCAGCTGCACATGTCTGCACACCACAAGGACTGGCTCAGTGCCAGGGGATGTGGTTGCCATCCTTGTCTGGCATCTGGGTGGAGGTAGCACTGGGAATCCTCCTGTCACTGCATACATTGAAAGAACTGGTAGAAATGTTTGATCCCCTCAGAGGACTCACCCCTCCAAGAGCCCACACAGTGGGCAGCCTGGATTCATTCAGAAAGGCTTTTCACAGAATCACAGCACATTAGAGATTGGAAGAGACCTCGAAAGATCATCTCATTCACCTCTGCACTCTATTTTTACCTTGAGATGTTTTCTGCCATCCATTCAAAGCCTCCCATGAAAGACAGCCCTCAGTTTCTCATCATCACATGTCACGGATATCCAGACAGCTCAGTTAATCATTGCCACCTAGCACAGAGAAACCTGGCTCCTTAGGTGACCCTCCAAGATCAGAACTGGGAATTAGCTCTGTGGACCTTCCCACCAAGGAGACCAGAAGTGAGGAAGCTGTTTTTCCCAGCCACAAGTTAAAAGCTGAACCCTGACATGCATCTGCCAGGCTTGGATGTTACCGGTGTCCTTCTAGCTGCACTTTTAAAGCTCAAAGCAGTTCTAAGAGACATAACGCTGTGAGTATCAAGCTTTCTAGTTAGTTATTCTAGCTGGTCATGGCTATTTGAAGAGGAGCATAAGCTCTGGTGTAAACAATCCTTGGCTGTCTTGAGTTCCTCAAGCACGACCTGCAGTAGGAGCGGAGACTGGGGGTGGGTGAAAGGTACAGTTCAATCCAGCCTACATCTTTGAAAATGATTCATGGAAACAGATATCAAAAGATCCTTTGGAGGAAGAAATGCAAAATATGTTGTTGTTGGGGCCTTCAGCAGAACCCATGTGTGCTCGCTATTAATACTTTGTAAAGCAGCTGGACGAGGAAAAACAACCCAAAGCAGTGATGCTCCTGCAATAAATGTCCCGTTGAAGAAGAAAGATTGAAGCGCTCAGTGGGACATGGGTTGGATGTCACAAGCAGGAAAACAAGCAGCTCTGGCAGGTCTAGAGGTCACTCCGCTGTCGGCTGTCACCCAAACGGCACAGGAAGAACCACACATGAGCTGACATGGAGTGCCTGTGAAATATTTACCCAGTGAAACATGTCCTTGTAGCACTGTTAGTGGTGCTGGTTAGTACCATCACCCAGCAGCAGCTGGAGATGGGCTCTTTCCAGGCACAGTGAGGATTCACACGTGCTTAGATAAATCAAGGCATTGTGTTATGGGCTGGAAAAACATACCTTTCTCACAACCTCACCAGAAGATACCCTGGTGAGACTGAAAGGGAAATCATGGGAAGAGCAGGATGTTCACCTTCTTGTCAGCTCTGCTCCTGCCTGCCTTGCCTCTTGATTTTGTTTCATGGCATAGTTATCTCCTGCTTCATCTGCCTCCAGTCAAATCGCAACACTTCTCATCTCAGCTGCTCTGCCTCTGGGCAGCAAAGGTACCTCCAAGTCTTCTACCTGCACCCTTTCCCTCAGCCCAGGCACATCTTCAGATGACTAAATCTTCACCAGCCTTACCAGAAGTGTCCACAAACACTGTTTTGACATTGCAGGTGGTTGGAAAAGACAAGCTAGACCACTTTCAGGAGAAAAAACCTCAACTGGGACAGCCCCTCTGGTCATATCCACCGCTTACATTCGTACAGCCCTGGAGAAACTCTCTTCAATGACCAGTCTTTATAGAGCCACAGAATAAAAGAACATTGGGGATTGGAAGGGACTTGAAAGATCATCCAGTCCAATCCCCCTGCCACAGCAGGATCCCCTAGATCGAGTCACACAGGAACACATCCAGGTGGGTTTTAAATGTCTCCAGAGAAGAAGACTCCACAACACCCTTGGGCAGCCTCT
>JAOXOE010000784.1:5272951-5297326 GCA_028565055.1 Phoeniculus purpureus | reverse complement strand
CTCCATCCTCCTGACACCCACCCTTCACATATTTATAGACATTAATGAGGTCACCCCTCAGTCTCTTCTTCTCCAAAATACAGAGACCCAGCTCCCTCAGCCTTTCCTCATAAGGGAGGTGCTCTACTTGTTCATCATCCTTGTTGCTCTACACTGGACTGCCTCCAGCAGCCGTGTGTCCTTCTTGAGCTGAGGGGCCCAGAACTGGACACTATGATACTCCAGATGTGGTCTCACCAGGGTGGAGCAGAGGGGGAGAAGAACCTCTCTTGATCTGCTAACCACCCCTGTTCTGATCCACCCCATGATGCTGTCGGCCCTCTTGGCCGCAAGGGCACATTGCTGGCTCATGGTCATCCTGCTGTCTACCAGGACCCCCAGGTCCCTTTTTCCTACACCGCTCTCCAACAGGTCAGTTCCCAACCTATACTGGTACCTGGGGTTGTTCTTGCCCAGACGCAAGACTCCACGCTTACCCTTGTTATACTTCATTAAATTTCTCCCTGCCCAGCTCTCCAGACTGTCCAGGTCTCGTTGAATGGCAGCACAGTCTGCTGGGGTGTCAGCAACACCATCCAGCTTTGTGTCATCTGCAAACTTGCTGACAGTGCACCCTAATCCCTTATCCAAGTCATTAACTCAAAATGCCCTGGTGCACGTGCTTGGTGGAGTGATCCCCGCACGCTGCCCAGCACTGAATAAACCTACCTGCTTCTAACTCTGCCAGAGTTGGGGGTTCTTTTCTGAGTGTCACTACCATTGGTTTCCCATCCCCAGTCACTCTCTATTGAATTAATCAGCCATCAGTCTCTGCTAAGGCTCAAGAGATTTTAACAGTTGAGGACAAACAACAACAGCATGCCTCGGGTCTGGCTTGAAAAGCAAATAATGAATGTTTGGTGGAGAAACAGGCAGAAACAGCTGGAGTTAATGAGTGGGGATTTGATATTAGGGGATTATTTAATTTACTGGCTTTGTGGGGAAGTTTGGCTTATTGAATTACGACTTTTGAAAATACAGTCTTGGAGGAAACATTTTGCTTGGATGAACTTGTTATTTGCCTGCAGGAGAACAGAGAACTGAAGGAAGCAGAAAGGCCTGGGGACATTCTCAGCTCGCAGAGCTCCACAGAGACATTTCGGCATCTCCAGACAGAGCCGATGCCTTAACTTCTACTGCTGTCATCAGGGTAATAAGGCAAAACTCAACCTCAACTAACAGTGCTAGTTAGTAGTACACTAGGCTGTGCTTCAGGACTGGGAGCTCTTTGCCACTTGTGCAGGACTTGTGCAGAACCTTCCTCTGCTGAGGTCACACCTGCCCCTTCCTGTGTGCAAAGACACAGAGGCAGCAGGTGGACTGCCCAAAGCTCCAGCTACAACCAAGTCATGCAGCAGCCACCGCTCAGGGAAAGTTGCTAAAAAGGGGACATCTAGAGATACCCAGCTGCCTCCTAGCCTGCTGCCAACTGCAAATGCTGCCATCAGGGGCCACATGAGTGGCCTCTGCTGCAGGCAGCATCATACTCCTTTTATTGCACAGGCCTGGCCAGTAATAGACTGTTGCTCTTCGGGTAGAGATGGGTCACCCTGAGGTGCTGCTGGATCTCAGACTTTTCTACCATCTTCACTGACTTGCAACTATGAAATCTCTCCCAAGGCAGCAGCTGGCTGCAACCCTTGAGCCCAGAACATCCCCAAGCTCCTCACAGTGGGCAGAGCTGCTGCTGGTGATCTGGAGGCCAAACCTTTGGCACTGCCCAGCCAGTTCATTACTGTGATCTTCCTCCCAATTAACAACGCTGTGGGAATTCACACACTGAGCAAAATCCATTCCCTGTAGCTGCCCAGAGCTGCCTTTCTGCTGGCTCCAGCAAACGACACGCAGTGGCATTTGTACTGCTAGGAGAGCTGAAGCTCCATCTAAACGACGACTGTGGGAAACTGGAGCCACACAATAATCTGCCTCCACACCAATTGCACGCTCCAGCCCCAGCTGCACAAGTAGCAGAGGAGCCTATCCAGACAGAGGGTGCATCTGGGGGCAGCCGCTCTGCTGGTCTTCTCACTCCAGCAAAGGTCCTAGAAAACGCACGATGCCATCAGCACGTGATATAGTCACTGCTTTTCATTATGGGAACACCACACTGCCAACAACTGCCAGCAAAAAGCTGGAGGTCTTGGAGTAACACCTTGAGCTAGTGAGCTACGCCCTGCTAAAGGGTTGGGACTGAAGTTGGGGCTTTGGATCCCCCATTCAGGAAATGAGTGACAGAATTTTGAATTAAGCACCATGTTGTTGTTTACATTCTCTTCCCGTATTGTTCCATGGAACATGTTGTTCCTTCCATACCCCATCCCTTAACCTGTATCTCCTGTTCATATCACACTCAAATCAGTTGGGACACAGTCTGACTCAGCCCGTCAGTGCCCAGGATATGCGGTGTGTGGTACCTGCAAGGTGATGACAGTCTTTACTTACTGTTGGTCCAGGCATCCCAGGAAAACCCACTCCTCCTGGTATTCCAGGGTGCCCCTAAAAGGGAAGGAAGAATATGCCTTGTGTGAATTCCCAGGATCTGCTCCATCCTTCTTCCTCCAAGTGGGAAGACAGGAGAGAAAGCACGGCTGGTTTCTTGCTCAGGGGCGGCTGGAGAAGGACAGACTGCCAAAAGCCCAGCTCCAGCCTTGCTAGCAATATAAGCAGCTAGATTTTCTGAACAGCCCAGAAGAGAACAGGCTGAACTAATATGGAAATCTGACTTTGGGTCTTGCACTGTGGTAGCAGAGGGTGACAGCACAGGACAAGATCTTGCAGAGGTCCTCTCTGTTGACAGTCTGCTTGTCTGAGGGGCAGACTGCTCAACACAGCTGCTGGGGAGATGTTATACCACAGTATCTAGTAAATCAGATGGCCATTCCCATCCCCAAAAAGACAGGGTGAATTTGCAGCTGTTGTCATGTAACTGAAAGTCCAGAAGCTGGACCCTTTGCTAGGACAGAGAGGCAGCAGCAAGAGCGAGAGAATGCAGACTTACTCCTTACCATCGACCCCTTGACTCCTGGAGGGCCTGGGGGTCCCACTGAGCCACGGTCACCCTAGGAGAGACACAGGTACATGAGGAAAAGTGAAGAATCCTACTAACAAATACTAAGTTGGCAGCAGTGAAGATTTAGAGCAGTGAAAAATCTGAAAGATCCACAAACTAGAGTCCATGCCATCAGATTTCTACCAGAAGGCTTCTAGAACAGAGTAACTGTCATCCTCTTTCAAGCATAGAATAACAGAATCATGGGGTTGGAAGAGGCCTCCACAGGGCATCTAGCCCAACCTCCCTACAACAACCAGGGACGTCTCTAACTAGACCAGATTGCCCAGAGTCCCATCCAGCCTGACCTTGAATGGCTCCAGGGATGGGCAGCCTGTTCCAGGGATCCCCCACCCTCAGATTCAACAACTTTTTCCTGATGTCCAATCCAAATCTGCCCTTTCCAGCTTCAAACCATGACCCCTCATCCTATCATCCCTTCTTTTGTGAACAGTCTTCCCCAGCCTTCTGACAGGCCCCTTTCAGGTACTGGAAGGTTGCCATCAGGTATCCACCCTATCAGAGTAGTGAAAGGATAACAGTGAGAATTAGCTGATCCTCCACATCTCACCAGAGGGACTGTACTGTTGCCATCGAACCACTGTGGAATAAGAAATAAGCCATGCACTGAAGACCACCTTCAACTCCAGTCAGTGCTAGGACTGGATCTTGGGAGATGACCACCCCTTCCCACCCAAGACACGACATCCCTCTCTCTGCTGCCTGTACTTTCCTTAGCTCCTTCTCGCTAATGCAGTGGGAATTAGGTGTGTTAACATCTGTGTGCTTGGGGGGATGAGGAAGGAGGAGTTACCAAATGCTGCCAAGGAGTTTACGCCCAGAATCTGACCTACCTTCCAACAGCTATAGAGTAAGGGGAAATATTTGCTGTGCTCTAAGCAGCTTATTAAAAACAAACCCGGGAGTTTGTGGTGTCACTAGTTGGCCCTTTTAAACCAACACAAGGATTCCCCCCCGCTCCCCCGAATGCATGGATTTTATTAAGTCTGCATTAACCATATTGTTCTCTTTGATAATCTTTGGATTCAACTGGCTTCAGTCTTAAGTTTTGCAGCTCTCAGGACAGATCGCTGACTCAGCGATGTCTAATGAAAGCGCATTTCCCACTTCATTTAGCTCACGACAGCACAGTAAGCTGTAGGATGCGATGCCAACTGGAGGCCTGCTTGAGGTTTTGATTTGATGATAGTTATTTCTGTCATCCCCACATTTGCCCTGGTAGAGAAGTCTGACAGAAATCCCAGCTGTGCTGAGGATCTCCCAGGGCAAATTTTCAAGGGGCAGCCCTGGGTTTGCCTTGATGCCGACGTAGCATCATTGTGTTGCAGAGTTGGCCTGCAAGATGGGGATGGCTCATGCAGTGGAAGTCACAGGGCCAGACATGAATTTACTGGAGTGGGGAAAATGATCTTCATGTCTCCTGCATGGAAACCCCTTATTCCTCATTCAATTCAGGGCTGCAGCTGCCATTGAGACAGCTCACTCAGGCACCAATTTTCTGTGCAACAACCCTGGGCACATTACAGACTCTTCATTCTGCTGTTTTCCTTCTGTAAAACCCAGCCCACACCATGTCAGACCTTTCAGTTCTTGACAGTCTGGAGTGAGTGTGCTCCTGCCCCTGCCCCAGCAGAGACCATCAGTGCAATGGGCTGCTGCAGACAGGCTATAAAACGCTTTTGCAGCGGACACAGTATAACTGTCACAGAGTCTTGACATCATTGCCCAGAGGACGGGGCTTGAAGTAATAAAAGCAAGAGGGAGGACTGAAGTGCGCAATGCATCATTTTATGCTCTTTACCATCCTTATGGCTGGACTGTGAATAATTAAACCGCCAATGAAAGCCAGCAGTCTGCAGCTGAGATACAACGAATGACATAGATGGTTTGACTTTGGACGCTACTCCTGAATAAAATTTTACATGCTAATAGAAAACAAATTAACGTAAGTTTACATTTTTATGGAAAATAAAGCTATTTTTCCTCCAACAGAAGCGAGTGTGCGTACTGCACACAAGAGGGCACCAGCCCTTAGCGGTGCCCAGTTCCCCACTGGGACAGGCAGACAAGAGGGTCATTATCAAATAAATCAGGAAATTTTTGGCCCAGCCTGTGCTCAGATAGGTGGTTGCACTCTTGTACCTTCTCTGCACCTAAGGAATTGCTGTGCCTGCCCTCCTGTTCAGTGCAGATTCAGCCCTGGTCCTGTGAGACCCCATTGGCAGCTCTGCATGGGCTTGTGAGCGTGTGAATAATAGCAACTCTTTGGACTCCTCCCTTGACCAGGATCACAGGGCTGACGGGTTCCTCATTCCCACAAAAAAACCAGAACTGACTGTGAAAAACGTGCTTCCTGGCAGATCATCAGTGAATAAAGCTGAAATTTTCAGAGAATATTTGACAGCATCTCCTTGGAGGGCGAGTGCATGGTAATTCCTAAATGTCAAGTGGATGATTTTTGCCTGGCCCAAGACTAGCTCAGACACCCTGGATGTGCTGCATTCCCAGCTGGGTGTTGCACGGACACAGTAACTTACATTTCCAGAACATTCCCCCCTTGCCCTGCAAAAGTTCTAACCAACCAATCGTTGCAAGCAATCTTACCTTTTCTCCTACGATTCCAGGCTCCCCTACGGGACCAATGAAACCCATTAAACCCTGAGGAAAGAGAAAAGCACAATTAATTCCCCGTTTCATTTGCTGAGAAAGTAAACAGCTCCTGTGGTGCACCTTGCTGGTTGCAACTGCACAGCATCCCTCGCCCACTGCTAATTCCTACTGGCTACCAGGGCCGACAGAGACGCTCCTGGCCATGGGAACGTCTCACTCCACAGCTGGTTCTGCTTTAGGCTCCAGCTGGAATGGCAGCCCCAGGATGAGCGAGAGCCACAACACACGGTGTAGGGCTGAGTTAAGCACGTTCTGTAGCAAGGCCCAGTCTGCAGCATGGAGTGCCAGTATTTCCCGTTCCCAAAAGCATCGACAGGAGGAGCTGCTGGGTTGTAGAGCCTGAGAGCTGCCATTGCTGTACTGGGTCGACTTCCTCCGCGTTCATCTGAGCGGCCTCAAACGGTTTGTGCAAACTCATTTTGGCTTGGATAGTGTCATGCTGTTGGGATGTCAGTAGGAAATAAAGGTCTGAGGACACAGTCTGAGGAGCCAGCAAGGCAGCAGATCTATCACGCTACGCAGAAACTATATTGGAAAAAAAAGTCTAAGCTTTGGGTTTGTCAGGATTTAACAACGTTTGGGATAACAAAGAAACAAACAGAACTGCTTTTAATTAGGAAGATGGAAACAGATGTAATCTTGAGCTAAAATTCCTGAGAATTACAGTACAGCAGCTTCCTTACCAACTGAAGTGGTTTCCTGGCTCTAGAGATGCAAGGGACCATCCCCTCTGCCTGAGTGGCCACTGACTCATGATTCTCATGTCCTGTCCGAGTCCCAGCAGGGGCCATTGGGAGATAAATATCTACATTTAGTTACAGATTCCAGCGAGTCTGTAGCCAAAAGGATCCAACTACTGTTGAAACTCTTCACAACTTGCCCAGTTGTTGTGGGAAGTGCCAAATGAAGCCAAGCCCCAGGCTACTGGACCTTAGATAATGGTCTGATTGGTATTTGGAGGTGGCTACTGAACAAATCAGAGAGAGAAGACGGATTCTCCAGCGCTATCACCCTACTCTTCTTCTAGAATAATTGAAATCTTCATTATAAATTGTGAAGTGTGTCCCACCTTCTCACTTCAACATACACTCATGAAAACATTCACCATGAACAAGCACAATGGAAACAAAGCTACCCTGGAGTGTGGTCTCAGGAAAGGCAGACCTTTCTATCTAGACCTATCTCCCTCCGGGGGAGGAACAGCAAAAGAAGAAAAAGTTTCCTCTCTGAACTTCTGCTTCATTGGTTTTTCCATTCCCAGCTGGCCTGACACGTCTGCAGCTTGTAGAGGAGCTCTCTGCAGTCTGTGCATTGCTTGGTTCTGTTCACATCTATGCACTGATAGTGTAAAGTGACAGCACCCAGCTACAAAGGAGCATCCAGCACCACAGAGCAATCTACCTTGCAGGTTGTGCAACCCCTCCTGCCCCTAAAGCCTCTCTCTGTCCACGAAGTCATGCCCACAACGTAAACCTGTAGCACAACATAACCAGCCTCACTGCCATTCCCATGTGTGTGAGGATCAGCAAACCCATTCAGAGACAGACAACACAATGTGGGTCACTCTCCACTGACTTTTAGAGGGAGCGGCTTCTGATGATGACTCCAAACACCAAGAGACTTCATGCATTAACATTCCTCACGTGGTGCAATTAAATGGCATCCTTTGAGCATGACTGGAGACAGGAACTCCTCAACGAGGCACAATGATGGGCTCAACAAAAGCATGGCTCACTGGGACACTCAGCTGGCTTCAGCTCTTGCAGGGAGCAGCCACAGTCTGCTCTGAGCAGCCCTTGTCACACTCTGGCATGGGAGCAACATCTGGGTGAAGTGCTTGGAAAAAACTCATAAGAGAAGGCAAAGAGCTCAGTGGACACAGAAGCGCCTGAAGTCAGAAAGTCATCAAGAGGTGATGTCCCAGGAAACTGGAATGCTGCTGTGCCATGGATTAACCACGGGAAGCAGCTACTACCAGGAAAGGTCTGTTATCCTGTCAAGAGCCTGATGTTGCCAACCCTTCTGACCTCAGCACTGAAATGGTCTTTGCTTTTCTGAAGCTGAAGCAGTCTCAGTACCCAAGTGAGTGACTGGGACCAGGCTGCACCAGGCAGACCTGCATGGGGCAGAACCCAGCAGCAGATCACCCAGCCCAGAGCCCAAGTGAGAACAAACAAAGCTACACAGGCCAGGTTGCCACTGGGTGGCATTGCTGCAGGCTGCTGAATCAATTATCTTTTCAATTAGACACAAGTGCAGATACAAAGCTGATAACAGATAACAGTTACCCCAGTTTGCCAGTGGCCCAAGACCTGAAGCTCTCCTGAGACCCCTCCCCTGTCACAGCTGTGCTGTTGGTTACTGCAGCCTGGCACTGCGGATGCCAGCGGGACAGAGGCAGACACTATGCCTGCTGCGTAGGTCAGGGGGCAAGGGGAGAACGGCCAAAATTCCTGGCCTGGTTTTTCCTCCAAAACCAGAGAAAATTCCTCCCAGCAAGAGGAGCATCCCATTGTGTGACCGTGATAGAGCAGGGAATGAGGTGAGACAGCAGAACAGGGACCCTGTGATGTGGCCAGGCTTCCAGCACAGTAGCTCCGTAGTGTTTGTAGCCAACACTGTCTGCTCTGAGCTAACGTTGCTGTGTCTGCAAGCAGACACAAATCCACATAGATATGTCTAGGCAAAATAAATCTCAGTAAATCATTTGGAGTGTATAAAACAACCGGGGGAGACTGGGTAACGATACTCTTCACCGGCCAAAATGGGATCGACATTAAAGGCAGAACATTTAGGTTTCAAGAACCAGAAAACCCACCGGTGGCAAATACTAAATCAAAGCAGACATGACTTATGGCCGTCGCACTGAGATGGCTGCGGCATAACATGTTCTTCCCAGGTTCCCAGGGCTGAAGAGCCGCTCTGCCCCAAACCCGACTCCGGGCAGCGAGTGCAATGGCGCACGTGAAGTCCCAGCAGCGGAGGCTGCCCGGCTAAAGGCCCACAGACGCAGCAAAGAATGTAAAACATTTATATTAGATGGAGAGTTCAGCATGTCGCTCATGATTCAGGCTGCTGTATTCCCCAGCCAAGGGCATGGCGGAAAAGGGATGGAGATTGTTAAAAAGTTGCTGGGGGCTTGGGGGGAAGGAAAAGGGAGGGGGGGACTGGCGGGCTGTAATTCCTAACTCCTGTCTGGCTTTCCCCATTTATTGTCCAGCCCTGTCATAATTAAGCCCCCCCTCTTGGCTGCATCAACAGAGAGCAAGTCAGCAATGAAGCCTTGCATAAATCATAGCCCATTTGAGAGAAACAACCGAAAGACGAGCCCAGCGTGAGCAGGGTCTCCCAGGGACGGACCGCCAGTCGCTCCCAGCAGGAACCGATCATGGCCTTTCTGTTTTACTGGTTCGCTAGAACTCAAAACAAAACAAACCAGGGACAAAGGACGGGAGGGAGTAAATGTACAATCCTCCCATTCAGATGAAAGAAAGGGAAAGTAAAACAGTAAATATCACAGTTTAAGGGAGGACGCTCTGACCCGCAAAGAGAAGCCATGTGGTTTAACCCCCTCTGCACCGGGTCTGGCCCTACCCTGGGGCTGTGCTGGGTTTCCTCTGTCCATTGGGAAGAGACAGAAGGAAAGGTGGGGACAGGCTGACAGATGCCTTGCTGGGTCAAAGACGCTGCTCCAACTGCAGTGCCTGTAAGTCCTGAATGTGAGGCCTGCAGCACAGAAAGATGCTCGGGAGGGGAAGGTAAATGCCTTGAGAACCGCTCTCAGATGTGGGAAACACCAGTGCAATCCCCTGCTTGGTTCTAGCGACCCGGTGAAGTCAATGCATGTCTCCACATGTCAGACCCCACCTGCAAAACTGACACTGCAGCACATTCCTCCTTGGCACGAGCACCACAAGGGAAATGCTTTCAGGCAGTAACTGCCTCTGGTTTCCTTTGACAAATTGTTTTAGAATAATCTCTGATACTGGGACAACGTGCTTCTCCTTCAAAGGAAGAGAAACCCCTCTGAGGGGTCAGGGAGTGACTGCCCTTCCCAGCACGGTGTGTGTGGCTGACCCCAGTATCATGTAGATATGGAACCTAAGGACATGGTTTAGCTGTGGGCTCGGGACAGGCAGGTTAAAGGTTTGACTATGTGATCTTAAAGATCTTTCCCAACCATAATGATTCTATCTGTGATTGCCATGTGAGTGAACAGGGATGTCTCAGTTCTTGTACAGGAGGAGCGATCAAAAAAGCTGTTCCTGATATGACAGGACCCGCTCACTCCCACTAAGGATGTAGGATGCAGGCCAACCATGGCCTCTTTCAGCTGGCACAGCTCTCCAGTGATATTTCAGTGCCTGTATTGTAGAGCAGGGGGGTCCATGGGTTTGCAGCACCCCTCGCCAGTTTGCTATCCTGCCTGCTGCAGGGCTGTCTGACCTTCACCACAGACATTTTGGTGACATCCTCCTGCTCTGTATTGCCAGCTCTGGAACAGGAAGGCTGTTGGTCTATTCGTCTTTACATTCTTCTGCCTCCATCTACTGGCAGGAAAGGGTTAAATCACACATTTCCAGGGTACAGGGGAGCCCAGCAGCTGGAATCCTTCCAGCACATGAAGACAACAAGCATCTTATGAATGAACTTCCCGAGTCAGTGTCCTCGCAGTGGAAAAACAAAACATCAAGGACTGCACTGTGGCTTAAAGCCTCATTTTTCCAATAAGAGCTCAAGTGTCACTGGAAACCTGACAGGAATTGCCATGCTTGCCTAAACAGATGTCCCTAAGACAAGGAAGAGAGCTCCAGTGAGATGGATGGCTGCTCTTTGCTCATGTTGTTATGTGGAGGGTTTCCACTCAGAGGGAACCCTCATGGGGGGCAAAGCAGCAAGCTTGGAAAGTCTGACCACTGCTATTGTGCCCATGGAACAGACATCAAGGCCTCCACAAAAGAGAGCTGGAGTGAGGTGTGCTGCTTTAGTGCCAAGTGATCTGAGCAGCCCAATGCTTCTCAGCTCTGCAAAAAATCCCAAGCGAGCCCCCAGCACCAAGCACTGAAGTTTTGGTGGAAGGAGGGATGAAAGCCCAACACTCCAGCGTTGTTCAGCAAAGGTGTGATGGGAAAGGAAGTTATTTCTCGCTAACCTAATGCGACATTTCTGTTCTAATGACTTGACTGACATGGAAATGGAAATTCTTTCTGGGTGATATTTCTAGACAGAGAGACTAATTGACTAAGAATAATACAGGCAGCTTTCACACCACTGTGCTGGTTTCGGTGTCAGCAGAGGCCAGCTGTGTTTTCTTTCTCGTGAACAGTGCTACAGTTTTCAGCCAGGGTCAGTCCTGAGGGACGTTAAAGAATAATAATCCTAATGATGCTTTGTCCTTCAAGGACAACATCTTGTTAAGAATCTGAAAGAACTCCTAAGCAGTCATTTTTACTCTAATACAAAGGCATCCATAGGTGCTACCTGAGAACAGGAGGCATTGTGTTCAGCATTGTCTCATGCCTCCCTCAGAAGAGGAAACTGAGGCACAGAGTACTGGAAGGTGATGCCTGGGATCATACAAATCTGATAAAGCTGCAACTAGACCTCAGAGGTGTGGGACAACTTTGCGTCTTCAGTTGTTGCCTTTTATGGAGTGAGTTATTCATCATAAGGTAGAAAAGTCTCTGATTTCCAAATAGAAATTAACTGCCCTTGATAAGGACTTCACAGATTGCTGGCGCTGAAAAGGATCCACCTTATTTTTCTGATCTTGGTCAGAAATCCCTGGAAGAAGTGACCGCTAGCTGTTGCACACAGGGGAAAGGAGGGCCAGAAAGGCTGACAAGCTAAACCAACCCAGAGTTGCTGACCATATGACAGGAAAAGCGTTGGGAAGGGTAGCTGTGCTGAGAAGCAGCAACCTCGCCACCAGGGCCAGCTGCTGTGGCCAGTCTGGTGTGGTGATGTAGGAACATGTTGGAGGCTCTGAGGCTGTAATTTCAGGGTTGTTGGTGGACAAATTGGCTGGTTTCAATCACAGAGACATGGGAACCATTGTTCTTTTTTCTTGATGCCTGTGGTTCCCCTGAAGCCTACAGGGATAATGCAAGCCCTCTACTACCCCAGCAGAACATTCTCTCTTGTGGTACAGTGAAATGCAGCTCACTGTGTCTTCCCCAGTGTTTGGTTGCTTCAGCTGCCTACTCCTCCTTGTGGCTTTACCTCCTTGAGAAACACAGCCGGTCCTATGTGCTGTTGTGCTGCCAGTACTGACAACATCCACCTGAACTGTGACTTTATCAGAGCACTCTGCCTATGGAAAACCCTCCAGTTTAAAGTAGACACCATGGTCACTGTCATTGCTATTCATCAATAGCTTCAGCCAGACTATGAGCACTCCAGCTAGAAGACCAGGACTATGGGCACGCATGATGTGGACAGAAGCCCCTGGCCACTGTCCTCTGCCTGCACTCTGGTTATCTAGGAGACATTGTCCATAGGCGATCATCAAACAGACAAGGAAAACAAAGAGTTTACCTGCTCACCAACTTTTCCTGGTCGGCCACGGTTTCCTGGCTCACCCTGCACAAGGAAAGACAAGGCACACAGGTTACTGGAGCTCCAGTCAGACCCTGAACACCATACGATTCTTTGTACACCCATGATCTGTGTGTGAACCCCAATTTGCTGCCAGGCCACCCTTCTGATAATTACTGTTTGAAGAGACTATTTCTGTTGGGTTTTCTCTTTTGAGTGTCAATTTGTGGAGCAGGGCTGCCCTGGGATGGCTCCTGCTGCTGAAGAGGTGGTAAAGATAGGAATAATGTGCATTGGTTTAGAGCAAAAACATGGAGAAGCAATGGAAAAGAAGATAAGATGATAGTGAGGGAAGTGGTTAATACAAGAGGTACAGGCTTCTTTATTACAAAGCACATGGCTTAAATATGCACCATTGTTGTTTTTGCTGAAGCTGAGACCCAAGAATTCAGAGAAAAAGATAAATTCTCAGTTCCCCCCATCCTCTCTGCAGTGACCACCCTGGGCTTGACATGTGGTGAAGCTGAGAACAGATATTTGCATCTTCCTTTGCTCCTTTCAACCCACTGCCTCCTTGATTATGAACAAACTTTTTCCTCACCTTTGGACCATCAGGACCAGGTCTTCCTGGAAAACCCTTCCGACCACATCGACCCTGCAATATATGGAAAAGCAATAAGCATGAAAAGCTTGCAGTAGCCCTTGGCCACAGCAGAGTGCCTGCACACCTACTTGGTGCAGCTCACACACCTTGCTCCTTGTGAATTCAGGGTGCAGGAAATGCAGCAGCCCTCCCTGAGGCCAAGGCAATGAAGGAGAAAGCACTGTGTCATGTGTGACATCAAGTTTGATCCATGGGGAACATGGCTGGTGCAAAGTTCAGCCCATTTCTGACTCTTCAGCTCAATTCTATTACTTAACATCCCATCAGAAATATAATCGCAGAATTATGGATCATTTAGGTCGGAAAAGACCTTTAAGATGACTGAATTCAACTATTAGCCCAGCACTGCCAGGTCACCACTAAACTCTGTCACTAAAAGCAGCACATCTACACATCTTTTAAATCCCTCCAGGGATGAGGGCTCAGTAGTGCATGGACTATAACCAACCAAGTCAGGGTCCTTGCTGCTGCCCTTTAGTTTATTCTGAATTTATTCTACTTTCAGCAGTTTTTCTTGAGGCAATACCAGCAAGGACACCAGCAGTCTGGTGTTGGCAGGAAGCTGGTCATGTAAGCTTCTTATGGGCTCCATCCCTGGCTTCCAGAGAGGATTTGGGAGTAGGACTGTCCCTACAGTGAGATGAGCCAGGCTGACAGTCACAACCAGAGCTCAGAAAAGCAGAAATAAACTTGCAGTCCAAAAGGTTCACGCAGAGCTTTTCTCTTGGCTAAGAAGAACACTTAGGGGTCTGACCCAGGCCCTGGAAACACAGGGTGTGTTATGTTGCTCCAGAAATGAACAGAAGTATCTACAAGAACAGTGGACGAAATGCAAGAGCAAACACTGACTTTCCAAAGCTCCAGCACAGTTACCAATGTTCAAGATACGCTGCTGTCCTGTGATGGCTGTTCCGTACACAACCACCACAAAATCCTGACGGGGATATTCTTTTTGTTCTTGTAACTGTGTTTCTGTGATATGTCACTGTGCTTAGGGTGGTGGAGAGGTCAAGAAAGATTCTCTCACTGTCCAGTCTTTCTTTCTTTTCCCCTCTACTTGTTGAAAAACACAATAAATCAAGGGAGAAACTTCAGGGCTGGTTACAGAGAAGGTTTCCAGTCAAAGTGCTTTATCTCGAGAATGAACTAGTCAAACATTAGAGGGTTTTTCAAGGTCTGAGACTTCAAGCAAGTGATAAAATTAGAGCCCCACTCAACACACTGTGCAAGAGGTTTCCTTGACTTTCCATCATCCTGGATCAAGCAGCTGATCCAAGCCCTGGACCAGACAATATTTCTTAGAAGGGCAAATCCAAAACAGTAGGATTGACACTTTGTTAATTTAACTACAGTTCCATTCTAAGACCAACAGAGCTGGTGGCAGCTAAATAAATGACTGAAACCTACCTCTGGACCTGGGACTCCCGGTGGTCCTAAGGGTCCTTCATCTCCCTGAGGTGAAAAGAAATGAAAATCAAACGCAAAGTAGTGACAAAATTTGGACTCACCATGCTGCAAGAATGAGCAGTCTGTAGGTTGAGCAGCAGCTAAACACAGGCTGTGTGCTTTGCTCTTGCATTTTAACAGCCAAGCCCTTCTGAGTCTTAGACCTAAGCAGCTCAGCATCTCTGAGGTTTCTCATCAACCTCCCCCATCTCAGGAAAATAATTTAGAGTCAATTTCTGCTAGTAAAGGCCACCCAAAATGTGACTAAAGTCAACATCAGTTGATTTGGCCTATCATGAGCTGGATTTGGCCCATGGGGTGGCCCTGGACATGTTACATGACTCTGCTTCATTTAACCTGGCAGGGATACAAATGCTGTCGAGTGCTCTACTCTTTTCCTCTTTTTTTTTTTGAGGAGAAAAAAAGTGTGTTGCAAAATTTCCCACAGTACCATTTGGCAACCATCTGAAGGTTTCCCTTTTGCTTTCAAATGGGACTCCACATGCTCCAGGATGGAGCTATCTCAAAATCTCACACAGCAATTGGACTCCATCCTCTCCCCTGGCTCTACACCAATTTCTAATGTGATAGGATCAGACCTACAGTTTCTAGGAGACCTTCAATTAAGCTTCACAAAAATTATCTCAAGTGTCTAAAACCAACTGCCAAGAGAGAAATTAAAAGCGCCCTTGGCAGCCACAGCTCCGGCTGTTCTCATTGAGGTGGTCAGCCGTGGTAATGAAGTGGCACGAGCTGGCGGGATGAAGATGGAACTGGAAGTCAGGAACCCAGCTCAATGAGCTCAGACAAACCACCCACAACACGCTCAGTCCTAATGAAGCTGCAACCCACTGCCTTGGATAACGGCACTGGTAGAGACACGGTGGTGTGGTCCAGTGCACACTCAGAGTCCTTTAGCACAGCCTATGTCAAAGTCCATGTCCATGTCTTCAGTCTTACTTTCACACTCACTAACCAGAGTAAATTGAAGGCAGCTTGGTCATGCCTGCCTGAACCTGGAATGCAGAGCTGTGAGTCCCTCTGTAAATTGCCCAGAATATTTTCTTTTCCTGTTTCAGTGCAAACAAATGAGCTAATTTGCATTAATCCCATTTATAGAACAAGCAAAAGAGTTCTCAGAAAAAGTGAAGAATTATTAGCGCTATTAGAACAGGCTCCTGCCCATGCGTGTGCTGGGTGTTATTTGCACTAGGTGTTATGGCTTTGGACAAACAGCTTTACACTGGCCTGAGGCAGAACAGAGTACATTGAAGGCACTGGAGTTAGAGCAGGATGTACACAGAGGGCACTCAGGACAACTCTGCTGATCCTCTAGGCTCTTTACAGCTCCAGGACAAATAAATCAATGGCAACTGCTCCTTCTTAGTGACTGTGACTAGAATGAAGCTTCAAGTTTCCACGTGAAATGGTAAATGAAAGCTGCAAGCTCTCAGGTGCTGAGGAAAAGCGTCTTTGCAGAAGAGCAATTTCAGTTTACAGTGTCTTTATACGAGGGGGTATTGGTCTGTGTGAGAGAGCAGTCTGCAGGTCTCACGGTTGAAAGAAAAATCATTTAAACGGAGCAGAAAGCAAAAGCCAGGTCAGGACATGCCTGTGCAAGAGGATGTGCAGAGAAAAGGGCATTAACACTACTTCTGGGTAGATGTAGGGGAAAAGACTATACAAGAAAAGCCAGTGCAGACTTCAGGGTCAGCACATGCCAGCAGAGGTGAGAATCAATGATCAGAGAACCGGGGCTTCTCTTCTGCAGGTCTCTGAGCACTGAATAGAGCATCTGCTTCCAGATTCAGAAGGACTAGAGGATTTCATGTCACAGGCACCGTTTCAGCATCCATTCATCTTCCAAATTCAACGTTATTCTTTAAATCTGATCTGCTTTTCATCTGAGGACACGCACCTCTTGTCCAGGCAGTCCTCTCGGCCCAGGCAAACCTCGTGCTCCTGGCTTTCCCTGAGAAGGAGCCAAAGGAAAAGATACTCAGAAAATAGAAACATAAGCTCAGAAGAGCAATTAAAATGAGAAAGTCTCTTTCACAGCCACGGGACATCATCCAATGTCAATTTTATTACAGAAAAAAACCCAAAACCCTGCACTTGGAGGGACCTCAAGCCAAACAGACCAAGCTGCAATGCTGGCCAGGACAATCTTGAGGAACCTCTAGGGCTTGCTTTCTCCCCTCCTTCCCACTACTTTGTTTTCCCTGGCTGCCTCCCACCCCACACTGAGCTCCAGCCTCTGCTCCACTCACCTTCAAGCCTTCAGGACCATTTTCTCCCGGTGGGCCAATGTCACCTGGGAAGCCCTGTGGAGAAAACGAGAGACAGTCAGGTGCATGGGAGGACTTCTGCAGGCAGCTCCAGGGGACCGGCAAGGCTGACCTCATGCTGGGCTGCATCAGACAGAAGTGTGGCCAGCAGATCAAAAGAGGGGGATCCTGCCCCTCTACTCTGTCCTGGTGAGGCCTCACCTGGAGCACTGCATCCAGCTCTGGAGCCCCCAACACAAGAAAGATCAGGACATGTAGCAGTGGGTCTACAGGAGGCCGTGGGAATGCTCAGAGGGCTGGAGCCCCTCTGCTCTGGGGACAGACTGAGAGTTGGGGTTACTTAGCCTGAAGAGGAGAAGACTATGGGGGGACCTGATAGTGACTTTCCAACATCTGAAAGGGGCTGCCAGAAGGCTGGGGAGGGCTGTTTGTAAGGGCAGGGAATGATAGGATGAGAGGTCACGATTTGAAGCTGGAAAAGGGCAGAGTGAGGCTGGACAGGAGGAAAAAGTTGTTGAATCTGAGGGTGAGGGATCCCTGGAACAGGCTGCCCAGAGAGGTGGTGGAGGCTCCATCCCTGGAGCTATTCAAGATCAGGCTGGCTGGACCTCTGAGCCACCTGGTCTGGTGAGTGATGGTCCTGTTTGTTGTAGGGGGGATGGACAAGGTTACCTTTGGAGGTCCCTTCCAACCCAAGACATTCTATGATTCTATGATTTTAGGTCCCTGTGAGTCTACAGAGGGCTGAGAAGCAGATTTGGGCATCTCCAAATCAGTAAACTAGACCCTCCTTGGTGAATGTGTCTCAGCTCCCTGTCTGCAAGGCTTCAGCCCTCTCCAGCTCCCCTAAAACCATGACCTCCTGCAAGTGAGGGTTAAACAGCCATATGTGTTACTGCTGGTGCCTGTCCCAAGCACACGGTGTGTTCCCATACTGTGACTCTAGTTTTTCACCTGATGGCTCCACACACAGGGGAAGATGTACGAGCCGGGGGATACCTGCAGGGCTGTGGGAGAGGGAAACGTGGGACGAGCCAGTTCATGGGGGCAGGAGGGTGATGGCAGGAGTCTCTTCTTTTTACAGCAAGTGAAAAATCAATCCTTGACCTTTAAAGGAGTTTATGAATTCCTGGCTTAGGGATCAATGTGCATCGATTTCTGAGTGTCTGCGTGGGCTCTCCATGTACACTGTCAGGTGATGAAAGGGGAGTTTTGCTGAGTCTGGAGCAGGCAGAAGCAGGTGCTGTCTCTGCTGAGCTGCTAGGAGTGAAAACATTATTTTTCCTCCTTCTTCCCCGCCTTTTTTTTCCGTGTCAGCCATTAGTCCAGGGACTGAGGTCACTGGGAGGCACCGTGGGTTGGCATTTCGGTGATGCAGCACGTCTCTGCCTCCTGCCCCGCTGTGCAGATGCTCTCCATCACCCTACGGAGCAGCCAAGGAAATGGTCCTACCAGCTCCTGTGCCTCATAAACCTGCTCAGGGATGTGGCAGGCAGCTTCTTTATTTAAAGGGTCTGCAAGAAGGGGAAGGTTCTGGCTTGACTTGGGGAGCAGCATAGTTGTCAGTCCCCCATAAAATCCAGGATGGGGCTGGGGGGGTTGGTGAGCTTTTGGCACTGAACAGGTGTAGATGTGGAGGAGAGGACAGAAAGCAGCTCCAGTGGATGCATCACTCTGCAGAGACTCAGTGGCACTCAGGGTTGTCCCTCCTGCTTTAGCCCATGGACAGAGCGCTGAAGGCCAGACTGGCACAGGAGGGTCAGGCTGGATGTTAGGAAGCTCTTCCTCATGGAAAGGGTGACCAGATCCTGGACTGGACTGCCCTGGGCAGTGGTGGAGTCCCCAACCCTGGAGATGTTGAAGGGCAGCCTGGCTGTGGCCCTTAGTGCCCTGGTGTGGCTGATGTGGTGATGTTAGGTCCTGATCTGGGCTGGATGAGCTCAGAGGGCTTTTCCAGCCTTAGTAATTCTATGATTCTGTGACTTTGTGAACTTACATGCTGGTGACAACTGCCTAGGTAGCAGCAAGCAAAGCTTTTCCCTTCCCACCCCAATAAACCAGCACTTAGTTCCCTAAGAGTTGCAGACTCAGCCAGCACTGAAGTCAGCTTAATGAATTAAAACTCGTTGCGGCTTGACCTCGGAGGTGTGACGTTCCTCCTTGTGAATGAGGATTTAAAGAAGGAGATGTGCTGGCAGCCCCTTTCCCGACCCGTTCCCCCGAGACGTGTGAGCAGAGCAGACCCTCCTGTGCACACTTCTATAAATATGTGGTGTGGGGGTCACGTCCGCCCACTGAGCTCCCAAGATGGAGCCGCGCGAGCTGGCAGCTGCCAGGGAGCCAAGAGGTGCTGGGGGTGGCATGGGAACAGAAGGCTCGGGAGCCTGCTCAGCTGCTACAGGCTGGGGAGGGAGTGAGGAAACGGAAAGGCTGACGTGTCTCAACTGACAAATGTTGGGAAAAGCATGGCATGAAATATTGGCTCCCCAGTCGAGTCTCCGGCGCAGCGCAGGGAATTGGTGTTTCCTGCAGCCAGCCCCAGTTCCTGCTGGGCCACCAGCACCAGCTGATGGTTAAGAGCATTGTGGGTCTGGCACATGGTGGGTTGAAGAGCTCCATCTCCATCCCATTTCTGTGGGGAGATAAGGTGCTGAGAGTTGTTTCAGTAATGGGGAAGCTGAGGCACAGAGAAAGACAGAACCCATGGAGCTGGCTGCAGCACCAGGAAGCAAATTCAGGCCCATCTTGGGGCACTATTTGGAAGATTCATCTTCTCTACTCATCCTTTCCCCTTGCATCATCTCCCTCAGTGTGTTTCCCAAATCTTTGACCTACAGTGGAATTGGGTGTTAAATGCACCAGCCTTTGCTGCCTTAAAACCTCCCTTTCTTCACTGTCGGTGTAACAGGGGGACAGAGACATCCTGAAATGCTCTGGGGTTGCTTGTTTGTAGCTCTCTTTGTGGATCTGTAGTGAAACCCAGAGGCTCCCCAACTTCATCTCTGATGGTTTCCCTCTGCTGTGACAAAAAAAGGTGCTCTCATGTCCTCTGGTGGTCCTCACCTCACCCACAGATCCCAGCTAATGTGCTCCAGGACCGAGTGTTAGCAGCACCATGGCAAAGCTTGTGTTGCCAAACCCTATTGACTTCCCTGAATCCTAGAGCTGCTGTGGTGGGAAAAGGGTAGAACGAGCCAAACCCCACTGATTTCCTTGAATCCTAGAGCTGCTGTGGTGGGAAAGGGGTGGAAGGAGCCAAACCCTACTGATTTCCCTGAATCCTAAAGCTGCTGTGGTGGGAAAGGGGTGGAAGGAGCCAAACCCCACTGATTTCCTTGAATCCTAGAGCTGCTGTGGTGGGAGAGGGGTGGAAGGAGCCAAATCACACTGATTTCCTTGAATCCTAAAGCTGCTGTGGTGGGAGAGGGGTGGAAGGAGTAAGTGGATCAGGAGATGGGTCCTGCTGACACTGGGGGCTTCATTCTCCACCCCAGGACCTCTCCCTGGTCAGTGGTGCCTGGGCAGGGTTTGGTGTTCGCAGGGTGGGAGCTGCCTGGTGGCTGAAGTTGCTGGTGCCTCTCTATTGAATCCAACAATTCCTCCAGCCTCTCCTACTGTCTCTTCTAATGCATCCGTATTTGTTTGATCTCCTACAAACTTCCCCTCTCTGATCTCCTGATGAAATAATAAATCCGGGGCCCTTGAAGACATTTCACGGCAGGAGAGTCTAAACGAAAACCCTTTTAAGCATTTAGAGTTTTTTAATGTGACAATCCCCTCCTGCCCGGGTACCGTATTGACTGGATTGCTGCTCCCCGCAAAGTGTGGGGCCATAAAACCTGGGTGTTTCCAAGGCTGCAGCAGCTTCCCTGCCCGTGGAAATACAAGGATGTGGAATACCCTGCCACGGGGATATCCTGCAGGGAAAGATGTCTCCAGAGTGTAATAGATACAAGGAAATCCTGTTTGCAGTCCTTGCTGCTCTGGTTGTAAGGCCACAATTAAATAAAATTAACAGGCTAATTAATTAAAATTAACTGCAGGCAAGTGGGATCCGTGTCCTGAGTTTTACCAGCAGCTCTTTAATGGCATAAAAGCTCTTGGAGTACCCAGAGGTAACACCAAAGTCGCTTTTAACTCAACTTGAGGTGTTAGAAAGTGCCTGAATATAAGCTGGTCAGGCTGCTGTAACCTACTGCTCCATGTCCAACCCTCCAGCTTCGAGCTGCTGAGTGGTGACCCCAGCACTGGGGCAAGGACAGAGCGAAGCCTTTCTTGAGCCCACAGTGATTTGCAGGGTCTTTGCAACCTGTCTGTGAACCCTGAGCTTTTTCCTTCCAGCTGTTCCTGTAGGCAGAGCCTGGGATGGGCCATCTTTGGGTTTAATAGTGGGGTTAAGTAGGGGTTTAGTAGTATTTGGGATTTAATAGTTAGGGTTTAATAGCTGGGGCTCAATAGTTGGGGTTTAGCAGTTGAGGTTTAATAGCTGGGGTTTAATAACTGGGGTTTAGTAGCTGGAGTGTAGTAGCTAGGGTTTAATAGCTGAGGCTTAGTAGTTGGGGTTTAATATTTAGGGTCTAATAGATGGGGTTTAGTAATTGGGGTTTAATTGTTGGAGTGTAGTAGCTGGGATTTAATAGCTGGGGTTAATAACTGGGGTTTGATAGTTGGGGTTTAATAACTGGGGTTTAATACCTGAGGCTTAGTAGTTGGGGTTTGATAGTTGAAGTTTAGGAGCTAAGTTTAGGGCTTAGTGTTTGGGTTTTAATAGCTGAGGTGGGTTTAGCAGCAGTTCAGGAGTGCTGTGCCAGTGTGCTATTGCAAAGGCAAGTGCTGCGTGGTGGCTTGCATGAACTGCTGCAGAACCCCGCTGAAATCCGAGGGCTGTGGAACATGCAGTGCCATCGTGTGGCTCTGCTCCTGGCACCTGCTCGCAAGGCAGCAGCAGAGGTTTGATTTCCCCTCGCAGCTCCGCAGAGCCAGCCCTGGGATACATTTCCCGTCTCTTATTTCTTTACAGCGTGTAACGATGTTCTGCTCATTTAGCGGTTTTGGCTGCTGCTGCTTTCATTGCACTCATTGTGCAGCGTCTGATCGCATCAGCGTCCAGGAGCCCCCTAACCATGTTTGCTGGTGTTTAGATTTTGCTGAGCAGGAGGAGGGCAGGTTTGGGGAAGCCAACAGCGAAAGAGCATCTAATGCTGCGGAAAGAAGTAGCTCTGATTTGGGTTGTGTGGTTGGACTGCCCGGGGCAGGGGGGTTGTATTGCCATCCCTGGACATGTTGCACAGTCATGGAGATCTGGAGTTTAGGGACAGGGTTTCGCTGTGGGTTGGGACAGCTGGGGTAAGGCTTGGACTTGACCTTGAAGGTAATTTCCAATCTGAACAACTCAGTGATTCTATGACTTGACCATCTTAAAGGTGTCTTCCAACCTAAGGTTCTGAGATTCTGTGTTACTCCACGTGTTTTTACTGCAGAGTAGAATCATATTTAAGGGGGTCTCCGGAGTATGAAGCAGGTCTGTGATGCTCTGTTACTGTTGGGTATTGAGCTGCTGGAAACTCAGAGACTGTTAGACTTCCCATCCTAGCTCTGAAATAGCAGCAGCTCACCCTGCGCACAGCACATTGGGTTATGGAACCTCTAAGTTTGCACCCAAAGCCGTACTCTGAGTATCTCTAGCCATACCCAAAATGTCTCCAGCCATACCCAAACTGTCTCTAGCCACACCTAAAGTGTCTATAGCCATACTCTGAGTGTTCCCAGCCATACCCAAAGTGTCTGTAGCCATACCCCAAGTATCCCCAGCCATACCCAAAGTGTCTGTAGCCATACCCCAAACCTCTCCAGCCATACCCAAAGTGTGTCTAGCCATACCCAAAGTGTCTGTAGCCATACCCCAAGTATCCCCAGCCATACCCAAAGTGTCTCTAGCCATAAGTGCGGTTCCCTGCAGAACAATAAAGTTCTGCAAAGGCTTCCACAAAGCTCTTTGAATGGCAGGGAGAGGTCCTGCTGCTCTCTCTGCTGTAAAGGGAGTGGAGAAGCTCTGTGAATCCTGGTGATGTGGTCAAACAGGTTGAAAAGTCACCAAATGGCTCTGGGAGACAACTTGTTTGCCAGCTCTAGACTCTGAGCCACTCAGGGCTTGTGCTAGAAGTCAAAACTGCTCAAAACTGCTTAAAAATTGCAAATCCTTCCTTTCTAGCCAAGAGGAGGACCTTTACCATCATGGGGTGATGATGGTAAATCCCTTTCTTGTGCACTAATGGACGTCACCAGGTGCTCTGCACAAGCTGAGGCTGCAGAGGTGCCAAGAGCTGTCAGCATTCACACTGTGCAGCTTTGGCTGAGAGAAGGATGAAGACTGTGCTGGATTTTGCACGAGGGCTGCCCACAGCTCTGTGTAGAGAAAGAAGAGGAGACAGTGCTGCTGGAGAAAAGACCTTACCTGAGATCCCTGAAGGAGAGAACAGCACAGGTAGTTTATTTCCAGGACCAAACCCCTTTCCTTGATCTTTTTATCACTGCAGTTCTCCTTTTTTCCTCTTTTCCAGTGTTGGCACCTGCTGTTTCGATCCCATCCGCTGCGAGTATTCGGGCAGTCAAACACCCACATTGGCTAAGCATCCTTAAGTGATTTTAAAGTGAAGGGAAAAACACGAGCTGGGGAGAAAATAATGAAGTTTGTGGCTCTGAATCTTAAGCAGCCTCTGGGGTTGGGGCTGTGTGGTGCACATGGATGAACTCGCCCCTTTGCAAAGCTTCCCAGCCAATTGGCGCTTCCCCTCAAGCCAAGCTGCTTTATAATTAAGTGATAATTGTTTTTGCTGGGGAGCTCACAAGAAAGATAAACAGCTCTGAGGAATCAATAAGCATCAAGGTCATAGGCTGAGTTATTTACTGAATCATCTGCAATTTATCTCCCAACCTTTTCCTGTACAAAAGAAAACAGTGACTGTTTCACAGAGGGTTTAGATGTACCGCAGTGAGCATCGTTATCTTAAAACATCACAGATTCAGTGGCTTCACTTGAAAAGCCTTCAGGATCAACCAAGGAAGATTTGGGTGCAAGGGGGTTATCCACACACATGCACAGACACGGCCACACGTGCACTTGCTCTCCTGCATTGGTTTAACCAAATCGATGTAAAGCCCTGCCTGGACACTTAGTTCTCATTAGCTTAAATTTGTACTTAATTGATGTAGACCAAAGCCAGTGAACTGGGTTTAAACTGAGCTGTGAGCAGGCCCTCACATCTGTGGGTCTGAGTTCTTTGAAGCTGAGCTCTTGCTTGGCAGAGGCCAGTTTGCAGGGTCGAGTGGTCGATGAACACAGCAGATGAGTGGAAGGAGCAGGAAGATCTGTAGCCATCGACAGCAATGGGTCCTGTTTTACTAGCAGCAGCTGAAAGTGGCTGCTGGTAGTCTGGCTTTGCTCTTAGAATCATAGAACGGTTTTGGCTGGAAGAGACCTTCAAGACCGTAAAGTCCAACGTTTTCCCACCCCTATCAGCACCACTAAACCCTGTCCCCCAGTGCAAGATTTACCCTTTTCTTAAACAACTCCAGGGATGAGGACTCAACCCCCTCCCTGGGCAGCTGTTCCAGTGCCTGACAACCCTTTCAGGAAAGAAATTCCTCCTGACATCCAACCT
>JAOXOE010000784.1:5258474-5272851 GCA_028565055.1 Phoeniculus purpureus | reverse complement strand
TCCCTGGAGCCATTCAAGGTCAGGCTGGATGGGGCTCTGGGCAACCTGGTCTGGTGAGTGCTGGCCCTGCTTGGTGTATGGGGGTTGGACTGGATGGTCTTTGGAGGACCCTTCCAACCCTGTGATTGTATGACAGCTTTTGCAAGAGTGTTAGCTAAAAGCTAAGGGCAGGGCCGTTTGCTACGTGCTGGGGTGCCTGTGTGTGGGCCACACCACATCTTCTGGAGGGATTGAAGAAGACAGCGGAGCAGCACTATCAGTTTGACTCAAGAGCAGCCTCTCCCAGCAGTTTCCTTCAGGTCCATCTTCTCACAAGACTTATTGCTGTGAGGGCCTCCCTGTCATCACACAGCCAAATCAAACAATTTAGGTTTTAATTAATCTTTATGAGTCAGCGCATAATCTCAGTGCTCCGAGGAACGGACCGCACGCCCCAGCGACAAAGGGGAGCAGGCGAGGGATTAGGAAAGGTGCTGACATGCTCATTAGCTGCTGCCTTCAGCGACTTCTTTCCACCCACCAGCCCCGTGCTGAGGAAACAAAGGAATCTGTGGTTATTTCCAATAGCAACAAAGAGGAACGAGTGCTAAGTGGCAGCACTCAGACGAGAGCTCTTCCAGACCCAGCAAAATACCAGACCACTGATGAAGGGAAAACAGACCATCACTTGTGCTAGAAGTGGCTCTTTAGCATCTTAAGGATGTCTGGTTGCTTATGAAGGAGAAAACTGACAGTGCTGGGGGAAACTGATCCTGTGATTAAGGAATCACTGTGATAATTTTTTTGGTAAGGGCAGTAGAGAGTCTTTTTCTACTTGAAAGAGGATCTCCTGGGGGAAAAAACTGAAAAACCCCCTAAAACCTCCATAACATCCAAGACAAAAAGTAAAAGGGAAAACTGGGAAACTACGAGATTCAGAATGGGTCATGAACTCATCCTGATCCTCCCTACCTCATCACCATCATGTAGCATTATAGCCTTCCAGAGCAGTGAAATTCTACGCTGGAAAGAGGAAGGTAGGTGGAAGGTGAGGTGCAAGATTCAAGGAATGAGTGTTCTTCCCCACGAGAGCAGGTGAAGATCAAAAAGAACCAGAGAAAAACATAATAAGTAGAAAGATGAGCATCCACAGAGACTGGCCAGTTGCTGGGAGACAGCCTGGGACTCTATTCTAAGACATTACTGGATTTTCTCCCATCTTCTGGGAGCTGCCCTTAATTTTCTAGGCTCGAGGTCTTCCCTCTGCAAAATGAAAGGATGTTCTGCCTTCCAGAGTGTCTGCCAAGGTGTTAAAAATAAAACAAAAGAAGGATGGGGAGAGGTGACAGATTGTGATGTGCTGTTTGCCAGGGGAGAGACAACCTTTGGGGACTGACCTTTCTGAACAAGAGCAGAACAAGCTGTTACATACAGGGCTTACGCAGTTAGACGGGGAAGAAAAGGGATTGGAATGGTAGTTCCCTGCCTACAGGAATTAGCTGCAGCTCTGTGCATTTTCCTCCTAATCAAAGCCCTGTGTGGGCCTGCCTGCAAACTGCTTGAGAGCTGAAACCCTCCAGTGGGGAAGGAGACTGAAATCTCTGACAGCCCCTGAACGCCAGGCAGGTGTTTATCAGAGAGCTGGTTCTCAGCGGGGTGAGCTGCAGACACTGAGTCACTGCAGCTGCAGAGATGGTAAAGAACAGTGATCCTATGGTTTTGCTGGAGAAATGGTGCTGCAGAAGTTACCAAAGAATGGGAAGACATGAGAAGGAGATGGGGAGACGTACCTCAGGGCCAGGTGGTCCTGGAAACCCAACTGGACCTTTGTCACCGACTTTTCCCTGCAGAAATCAGAAAAACACAGCTAAAAGTGAGCTGGCTCATGGCTGCTGGCTTTTCCTGTTCAGACCAGCACAGCCCCCCACCACTGTCTTTCCAGCTGAGTGTGGAACCTTTGGAAAGGGAATTAGGATAGGCAAGATGCTTGCTTACTTACCAGTGGACCTGCTTTCCCTCGTGGCCCAGGGACCCCAGGCAAACCCTGGCTGCCCTGAGAGAGACAGACACATTTTTTCAGAACAAAGAAACATCAAATGAAGAACAATTCCCGGGGCTCCAGCTCCTCTGCAACAGAGGAAGCAGCCCTTTCTAAGGGCTGAACTCAGCCCTTCAAGGAGCTGGGACAGTTGTGCTAATGTCAGGGACATATTTCTGATAAAGCTGGGGCTGAATTTAGCCCTAAAGAACACATGAGAGGTTGCAGATCATTGTGGCTCGGAGCCACATAAGCCCTGGTGTAGCACTGAACACAGCATTCATTAGCTGAAGCCGGTATCGAGTTGTAGTCACAGGGGAAAAGTCATTTGCTCTACGCACAGTGTGAAGTGTTTCACTGGGTTGGGGTTTAAGCTACGGCCCTGAGCAGACAAAACCCCTGAGTCTACCCCCACTGGGCCACACACATTCCCACCCATCCCCATCAATCCCACTCAGCACTTCCCATTTCTGTATGAAGATACAGCCCCTTTTATATGAAGTCCCCAGGTGAGCTGCTTTGATTTTGAGTAACAACAAACCCCACCTATTGACGTTAATTCAGAAAGGCACCGTGTACCCCACACGAGGACAATCTGAGCAGACAGCAGGATGCAACTCACTCCAGCAAACTGACGAGCCGAGAAAGCTGGTGGCCACACCTACCATTACGTTAAGGGAAACATGATGGAGGAAAGAAAAATAATTACCTTGTCTCCTTGGAAGCCGATATCTCCTGGAACACCTGCTCGTCCCTGATCACCCTGGATACACATCACCAGAGAGTTAAAATGGGCATCAGCAGTGGCCAAACCGCCCAGGCCGATGCTACACAGTGCATCACCCAGCTAGTCTCATCACTAGCTCTGGTCCAAACTGAACTGCTGGCACACTGTAGCTCATATTACACTGTACCGACAATTCTGAACAAGTATGTGTTCGCCAACATTGATCCTAAAGTGAGAAAAGAAGCTGCAGGAGAGTAAAAAATAGGATTTCCCAAGCATTGTGCCTCTATGGAAGCTGCAAGAAGAAAGACACTGTTCTTTTGGCTGACAGCGACCGTGAAGGTGGTGAAGCGTTAAAATTCAGCTACAAAGAAGAGCTAGTTTAGTTTTCAACGAATGGACCTGTTCTCTTGTAGGGCTCTACAGAAAAGAAAACAATCCTTGGGGTTTCTGTGAGCATATTCTAGTGCTGGCATCAAAGACTAGTCATTTTTCATAAGAAAACAAGAGTAACTAGTAATGCTTTAGTACCATCTCACTGCCACTGCCCTGGCTGCAATTTCTCAGGAGGGGTAGGCTGGTGCTCATTGGGGTGGGGATCTCATATCTGAGCACACCATCCATCACTGACAATGTTTCCTATCCAAGCTGTCTTCCTTTCCCCTGTCTGAACCATTACAACAGATTCTGACCAACTGAGTAGAAAATAAATATCCCTGAAGGTTTTCTTAGGAGCAGTGGGCTGTGTCGCACTGCCTCAGCCCTACTGTGAGCAGGCTATTGGAGCAGATGACCTCCTGATATCCCTTCAACCTCATTTGTTAAGTGATTTACTTAAACAAAGGATGAGTCAATGACAGGGCAGAGAAAGGAAAATTCTACTTGGGAAGTCAAAGGAGGAATGACTATAAAAACTTGGTACAACGACAAGACCCAGCAGCAATAACTGTGAGAGGAACCCTGTCCCATGCACAGCACAGGCCTCTAAACTTGGCTGCCTAGTGAGGGAACAAGCCATACCAGAGCTATATGTTTAAACAGAGCCCACATGGAAGACATATGGATTCCTGCAACAGAGCCAAAGTCTACAAAGGGACGACAGAGAAAGTCTAATTCTACTCAAAGCAAAAGCCACCCACTTTCTAGCAGAGAGCCGAAATAATTCCAACTACTTCAGTAACATGCTGGGGATAATGGAATTGTGGACGGTTAAAGCTCGGGTTGGGAAAGCTCTTTTTGGAGATGGTTTTTTCAGAGGAGAAATAATTAAGAACTGTGCAGATTCAATGATGGAAATATTTCATGGATTCATGCTAAATTTACTTAAAAGTTTCGGTAACTGTTCCCAGAACTTCTCACTGAACCATCTTCAAAACAAAACCTTTTATATAGTAACAGTGAAATGCAGCTCTTAAAAAGGTTAAATTAATTTTACTCATTTGGTTTTGAAACAAAAACATTTTAATTCGAGTCAAATAACCAACTCGGGGGGGAGGTTATTATTCATCTAAACTATTTTCCATCTATTTTTTTTTGTTGGCGATGCAAGCAAATGGAAACCATCGGCTCCTACACAGCTTCAGCTCGGATGAACCCCAAGTATTAGATACAATAGAGATGGTAAAAACCCTACTGTATGACCCAGCTCATTTCCAGATTTCTTGCATCTGCTATTATCTAGTCCAGAGCTCTAAACACCAAAATCTCCTCTAATTCTGCCTCCTGCCAAAACACACTAGGAAAACAATTTTTCTTGAAAGAAAAATTTGCTGTGAAAACTTCTGTTTGTCATCTCTGCTGAGGGTCAACCCGCCCCCCAGGGTATTTTCTATTTTATTTAACAAGTTTTCTATTGGAAGAGTAGAAGTGGCCACTGAAACGCTGCTTTGGGAACAATACTCAGACATTAATTAATGAAGACTATAAAAAAAGTGTTTCCTGAGCATTGTGAAAGGCAGGAACAAACCTTTATGGACAGCAGGATGACTATGAGCCCGCAATGTGCCCTTGTGGCCAAGGAGGCCAGGGGCATCCTGGGGTGGATCGGAAAGGGAGTGGTTAGCAGATGGAGAGAGGTCCTCCCGCTCTGCTTTGCCCTGGTGAGACCGCATCTCGAGTATGGCATCCAGTTCTCAGTCCCTCAGTTCCAGAAGGACACAGAACTGCTAGAAAGAGTCCAGCACAGAGCCATGTTGATGATGAAGGGAGTGGAGCATCTCCCTAATGAGGAGAGGCTGAGGGAGCTGAGTCTCTTTTGCTCGGAAGAAAGGAGACTGAGGGGTGACCTCATTAATGTTTATAAATATGGAAAGGGTGGGTGTCAGGAGGATGGAGCCAGGCTCTGCTCAGCTTCATCTAATGATAGGACAATGGGCAATGGGTGTCAGCTGGAACATAGGACGTTCCATATGAATATGAGAAGGAACTTCTTCCCAGTGAGGGTAATGGAGCACTGGAAGGGGCTGCCCAGGGGTGTTGTGGAGTTTCCTTCTCTAGGGATGTTTAAAACCCGCCTGGCCATGTTCTTGTGTGACTTGGTCTAGGCAGTCCTGCTGTGGCAGGGGGATTGGACTGGATGATCTTTCAATGTCCTTTCCAATCCCTGATGTTGTGTGATTTATCACTGACCTTTAAGCAAAACAGGATAGCAACTGCATGGCAGAGAAAACCAGTTTTGAAACAACTCTGAGAAATGGGCATTAGAGAGAAGGAAGCAGGAAAGACAAAACATATCTCTTATCCTTCACTTGGCTGGATGCAAGACGTTCAATGTGTAGTAAGAGAAGTGTCATGGTGTGAACGATCTATCTGCAGCGGCCACTCAAATCTTAAACCAAAACTGAGGAGCAGGGCAACCCCTTCCCCCTCCCTTGAGCACAGTAAATCTGAAACTGTGGCTGGGGGTCCTTAACAGGAGGGGGGAAAGGAGGAAAGAGGTCAGGCATGTTTGTTATTAAAAAAAAGCGATGTTGAGCTGATGAAAAGGGGCTGCAAGGACTTTGCTCACAGGGAGGGGGAGGAGGAATGTAAATCCGAAATTACAAACAGGCTCTGCCCATGGGATGTTGCCTGTGTTTCATGTTTCACCTACATAAAAAATGCAGCTTCAGAGACCAAGGCCCTTCTGAAAGCCACGCACAGAAACAGGGGCTACAAGGGAAGTGATGGATTCACGACAGTGGAGCGTCTTTGCTGTTCGCAGGATGCAGGGGAGGCTGCTATGCAAAAAAGTCATTTCACTCTTGACTGGACATCTCTTTTCCCAACACTCCTGGTTTAACAGAACAAGGGGAGCTAATGCTGTGAAACAACCTGAGGTATTTTACTGAGCCACGTCCTTCACGAGTTACAGATGTCCTGATTCATAAACCTCCTTTTTGTGAACAAGCTGCTGGGATTTCCTCCACTTCCTCCACCTTTCCTCTGCACTCGTGAGGCTGCTCAATACTCCTCTGTATTTCAGTGTTAAATACAACTCCAATTCTCTCAGTAAGAGCAGATGCAACCTCTCCTTACCTCTGTGAAAACATAGATGGAAACAGAAGGAAGAACCACAAAGAGCATCATTCAGTCCTACGGTCCCACCTCATGTGGGGGCTGCTGAGCACTGGTGTGCTCTGCACTTACCTAACTAACAGAAGCAAAGCTGGAACTGCTGTGGGAGGAGTGGGATGTCTGTTGGCCTTTATTCTTCCTGACCTCCACCGTGGGATACCTGGGTTTGGGATTCTAGAATCCCCCTCCCACCTCTGACCATGTAATGGGAATCTACTGCAGCTGTCAAAGAGATGCGAGGGATTCTTACAGAAAAGCCTCAATTCCTAAATGGGGTTATTAGAAACTGCTTTGCAGAGAATCTACCTGACATCTTCATATGAGATTCAGCCTTTGTGTCAGGCTGGGACTTGGGTGTAGGGTAGTGATGTGCTGCTGGAATGGGAATGTTTAGCAAGGCTGACAGCTCCTGTTGGCTGAGCCTGGGCATCGTCTGTACTTGCTGCAACCTGGATTCACTCATCTTGTACACTGAATGCACTGAGCACATGGCTCAGGTCTGTCAGAGGTGGATTAGCCATTTGAGAAGCCCTCTTACAGCCTTAAGAAAGATGCTTAGGCAGTTGGCAGATGGCAGTTTAATCCCTTTGGAAAGTCATGAATCTTCAACTGATTTCTAAACCCTGCTCCCAAGCTGGGCTGTGAACAGGACTCCTGAGCTCTAGCACAGCTTTCTGCTGTATGGGCTGTGCATTGGCTCTGCACTGTAAAGTGCCAGCCCCTACTTCTCCTGCTGCATTCCTGGTGAAGGCACTGCAGGAAAGCAGAACCAGTCTGGAATAACTTTCTCCTCAGAGGGAGCTCAGGAATCTCATGCTGACAGAACAGTACAGTGGTGTGAATGTGCTTGAGTCACCAACGTGCAGAGAAAAGGTTGCTGTGTGGTAGCTGGACTGTCATCCCCAACCAGTTAGCTACATTCACCCTTGTAATTACATCTTCAAACTTCTGCAGAGAGGGAACTCTGTTACTTGGGAGGTGACCAAGCTGTGAATAAGGATCTTCACAGAGGAAGGCTGCACACAACCACGGTCTGGAAACGATTCAAGAATGGAAAGAGGCAAACTTTCAGAGCAACAGACACGGAGAACAAATATGAGATGCAGGGAGACTGCTTAGGTTTCTGGTTAAAGCGGTATGGCAGTTTTGTCTGAAGATGACAATGGAGGAACAAAAATCTAATGGATTTTCCTAGTAAAGAATAGCAGGCAACCAGAGAAAGCCTTTAAATAAGATGTCACAGCCTAAAAATAACAACAGTGGCGTGAATTACAAGTGACACAACTGGTCAGAGATTACAGAAGGAATCCTCCAACACGAGTCAATCCCTCTGCTTCAGCAGGGTCTTTCCTGTGGTCTGAGTCCAATCAGGCACAAAGTGAACCCAGATCTCCTGCCTCTACTTTCTTATACCTGGGATTTCTTGAAGCTAGATATTTTTACTAAGTCCAGCTTCAGTTAAAAAGTGCAGGGGCAAAGCAAGATGTATGATGCAGCTTCTTAATAAAGGCTGAGACTTTCATTGAAACAAGGCAAGATGAAAGATGGTCTGGGCAAGGAGATGGTCCAAGAGGCCATGGTGCACTTTCCCTCGGTTACTTCTGTGACCCAGTGACCTCACATAATATGAAGGGCATAAATGTTCCTTCCTTCTATCATGTGTGCATTTAGACCACAAGCTCTTTGAAGGCAGAGTTTTTCCCTTGCTACCAAATGAGCCAAAGCTGCAAGGCCAGGTATCATTTACATTTCTTAGTGGTACTAGAACATAAACAATTAAAACACAAACGTAAACACGTTGTAAGAAGGGATGAGTGTTTTTGCTCATGATGCCCAAATCGGAGCGAGAGAAAATAAAAAGGCTTAAAGGCACCATTTACTGAAGAGATGTGGGAGTGAGTAAATGAATGCAGCAGCCTTTTGGTCAGCTGCAGAAGGGGTGTATTGTAAACTGGGCCAACTGGTTGCACAGCACGACCCGCAAATCAGAAAAGCAAATACCTGAAAAAGCCACAAAGCTATTTCACACCAAATCCTGCCCTAAATGTAAAGAGGGCTGGTGAACTCTGCCTGTACTCATGCAAATCAGTGCAGCAAACTCAGACGCTTTGGCTCAAAGCTGCAATGGCAGGGCTGCTGGACTTCACCTGAGCACAGGAGACTTGTGGCCATCAGTGTCCAAGTAGATCTGATTTTCCTTTACCTTGGATTTCCCAGCCCTCTGATTGCTGCTCTGCTGAGAAGAATAAGCACAAGCTGTTTGAAAGCTGTGACTGTGTAATCATCATTGGTCTGACCTGTGGGCTCTAGGAACTGCTGTATAGTCCAGAAACGAGCTACAATATCTTGAGTTTATCCTAGAGAAAAAGCTCTTCTCTTGCCCTGTCCTTCCTCTCTACAAAAGTGAAAAGGCAGTACAGGGAGAAAAGGAAGCTGCAGTCACAGGAGCCCTGGCAAAGAGCTGCTGAAATATAGGGAGAGTGGAATCAACTGGCTTGACAATCCTTCCCCCGTGCGCAGTTTTGGGCTGCTAAATCATTCTCTAAAAGCAAACATCTCACAAGAGAATTAAACATCAGACAGAAGAAGGAGATTGCATTTAATGGTCATTTTCCATTGTCCTCCTGAGCAATCAGAGCCAACAAATGACTGCACTTCCCACTCTTTCAGACTAAATAAATCCTACGGTCAAGTATCTGTAGGAGGATGGTTCTCATGACAGTGAGACATTTACTAGCTCAAGCTGCATAGTTTTGTAGTGGCAGCACTAAATCATTGCAATCAATGCCCTTCTCCTTTTCTTTTTCTAAAGTGATTTATATCAGGCTGGCTTTAGGCAATTTCCTCTCTGCAGGAAGCTGAACTGAGGTGAGCCTCTCTGAACAGGGGCAGAGGTACCTGATACGGAGCAGCTTCTCCTGGAGATCCAGCTGGTTTGCTTGATTCAGTGAGCTGTGCTGAATCACAGAATCATTAAGGTTGTAAAGGACCTCTAAGATGATCAAGTCCAGCCTTCAACCCAACACTTCCATGACCACTAGACCATGTCCCAAAGTGCCACATCTACTGCCTTTTCAACACCTCCAGAAATGGTGACTCCACACTTCCCCAGGCAGCCTGTTCTGATGTCTAACCACTCTCACTAAAGAAATTTTTCCTAATTTCCAGTCTCAACCTGCCCTAGCACAACTTGTGGCCATTGAATCTTGTCTTATCATAAGTTACTTGGGACAAGAGGCCAACACTAGCCTTCCTATAACCTCATTTCAGGTTGCTGTAAGATCAGCTTTCAGCTAGCTGGCAGTAAGATCTCCTCTCAGCCTCCTCTTCTTCAGGCTTAACAATCTGCTTTGATTTCATGTGTTTCCCCCAAATACACTAATGCAAACCCCCTGCCAATGTTGTTAGGTCTTCATCCTCCCCCCCTGCATCCCACCACACAACTGATATGAAAACATAAAAGCCCAGTGAAACAGCAGATAATCTTACACCTACTGTCATTACTGGTGGAGACAGAAGCTCCAAAACAGGCTCAGAGCATTACTGATCTCGACTACAACTCCATGGAAATGGGGATGGGGCAGATACCATAAAAGAGAAATAAAAACTGGAATGTCAAGACAGAAGAGAGGTGAGAGGATGGGGGCAAAGAGACAGCCAGAGCAGAACCAGTGCCATGGTGCTGAATCAGAAAGGGAAGCTAGAACAGGGATTTCACATGCAAAATTAAAACACAGTGCAATAAGGGAGTATTCAGATCACCTTATCACCTTTCAGTCCATGTTCTCCAGGGTTTCCCATCAGCCCCTGAAATAAAAGAAAAGTTCAAGGTGAGACTGAGCCACTTGCTCAGGTCCATGACATCAATGTCCCTGATGGGGCTGGTGGTTCAGACCCACAGCACTGGGCCCACACAGCCTCAAGAAAAATGCCAGACTGCTTCCAAAGCCTGCTCAATCACATGTTCTTTAAACACCACTCAGGGTTCCTGCATTTCCCCACCTACTTACACCTCCTGCAGCCCACCAGTGGGATGCTGTGTTCAACAGTCCCATGCATGGGTTACTGCTGCCCATCCTTTCTCTCAGGAGAGTCACCATTACACGAGGGAGGAACAGAACAATCTGCAGCCCTGCTGTGGAGGGACAAGAGCTCACATAGCTCTCTTATTCTCTCACCTTTAAGCCCTTTGGTCCTGGATAGCCTATCGGTCCAACAGAGCCCATGTCACCCTGGTAAGAGAAAAAAAATCCAAGGTAAGCCCAACAGAGAGGTGTATGTGGTGTGAAACTCCTGTCTCATATAGTGTCTCAGTATCCCTGAGGAACTGCACCACTGACTCCAGCAGAAACAGCATCCTGGCACAAGTTAAGAGACTTTCAGGGTGTAGATAGCCTCTGTGTAACAGCATTTGAAGGTGTTTGCCTCACAGGCATGTGAGGGAAGAGCAGCTCCTCCTTGCATCCTGTTCTCGGAACAAAGAAGTGATCCCAAAGAACTTTAGTACCAACCACCAGAGATGTGAGCAGACCCCGACAACCAGCTCAACCACTGTGCTGCTGCTCCTGTGCCTGGCCACAGTAATAGGGTAGAGCATGCTGGATGGTGCTGGATGCCTGGAGAACATGTGAGCATCCTGCTCCTGAGGCACTGGAGATACTGGTCCTGTGAGTGTGGTCAGGCTCCAAAACCAGGAGCCTGGATCCACTTTAAAAATAGCTAAGGAATTCAGGCTAGGATATTAATGGCAAAATAACAGAAAATTAATTACAAGGCCACCTTGAAGTCTGCAACTGGAGTAGGATCTGAGCAATTCTTTTTGTATGTTCTTCCTAACTTCTGAATGAATTAATTTCCCTCCCCCACTACTGGTAAAAAACCCAAAATTTTGACCTGATTTAGCACAATTATGGAGTAATTATTATCACAGAGTCATAGAATCATTGGTTGGAAAAGGCCTCTAACGATTACCTAGAACAACCTCCCTGCAACAAGCAGGGAGAACTACAACAGTTCTAACTAGAGCACAGTCAGTGCCCAGAACACCATCCAGCCTGACCTTGAATGGCTCCAGGGATGGGGCTTTTACCACCTCTCTAGGCAGCCTGTTCCACAGATCCCCCACCCTCAGATTAAACAACTTTTTCCTCATGTCCAACCTAAATCTGCCCTTTACAGCTTCAAACCAATGATCCCTTGTCCTCTCATTCCCTGCCCTTGTGAACAGCCTCTCCCAGCCTTCTGACAGGCTCCTTTCAGGTACTGAAAAGTCACTATAAGGTTCCTCCAAGAGCCTTCTCCTCTTCAGTTCTTGGTGACATTACTCATACTCTGAGAAGTAACCTACCACAACCTTTCTGAGTTTAGTGGAGGGAATCTGAGGGTGTGCTGGAAAGGACACAGACCCAAACAGCAAAACAGGTAACAGTCAAGAAATTTGGGTGGCTAACAGGTTCTGACATCCAAAAGTGATATGAGGAGGAAAGAGAAGAGGGTCTCAGCGTAGCCATTCTGCTGCAGTCAATAGGGCATCGTGTACTGGGACCTGTATGAGATACTGCAGCACAGAAGCAGCTGGAGCTCAGGGCTGCAGTGGGAACCTGCGTGTGCCTGCACAAAAGGAACCTTCAGCGTTCAAAGCGGCTTTGACTGCTTTCTGCCCATGAAGAGAGTCAGTGATAGGTGCAACAGCCCTGCCTGCAGTGTGTAAATAAACAGGGAAGGTTCTGCTGAAGGAACTCTTCTCTGCATGGCAGTCTTGGGCCCACAGCCATGCTGGGAGCAGTGGGCTGGAGCTGCCTCAACAGTTGCCCTTTTCATGCCTCCCAGCATAAAGGGCTCTTGTAGAAACGCATTTACTTACAGGTTTGCCCCCACAGTTAATTAGGAGAGCAAGAGGCTTTAGTTACCTCTAATTCTGCTCTTCAGCCTCTCTTAAACTGGGAACTCAAACACCTGCAGAAGGCAGTCGGGAACTGTCCAGTCTCTGGAGGTGGCTGTCACTGGGAAGGAAGGAAGCAACTAGGGGCCAGCCCAGAGCAAACACCCAGCAACCTCCTCCATGCCCTGCAGTGTGAGCCCCAGGCTGCAGAGCCCAGGACAGGAAGCTGGGGCTGTCCCACTGAGAGGAGAAGGTAGGATGGCTGGCTGGGATGGAGGAGGTCACTCTCAGATCAATCCCTCTAGCCATGCTTCAGCATTCTGCATTCAGGAGCTGCCTATCACCCAGGGACATGAGTTCTCTCTCAGACTGACCTGAATCTCGGTTTGAATTTTTTATCTGCTCAGAGTGGGACCAACAGGCTAATGGGGAAAGAGCAGCCCGTTGCTGCAGCAGCAAGAGATGCCAGAAAAAACAGCATCACAAAGGACAGACTTTCTGTCTTAAAAATAAAGCTAGGAAGAAATAACAGGACTAGCAAATAACAGGAATGTCTTTGTCTGGATGGGAAGGGAAAAGAAATAGCTAAACTTTAAGACAGACCAGGTTCAGCAGCAAAGGAGAACTGCTCATTTTGCCCTTTTCCAGAAATAATCATTGGAATTTGGGGTATCGGTAGAGACAAACATATTGGATCAAGAGAGAAAGCCAGAGACTCCAGATATCTGGTGATGGAGTAGAATCTTGGTCGGGGATATGCAATGGTAGATCTTGAGGCCAGTCAGGAAAGAAAAGCTTAGTTGTACCTCCCACAGAATTTGGCACCAAATGGTAGGTGCAGCTAACGCAGGACAAACTCATGATGATCACAAAGGCAGAAACATCACACTGCTGTCCTCATTGCAGACCAGCTCTGGGCAAACCCTTCCTGGCCCTGTGGTCTGTCCCAAACACACAAGAGTGTGGGGCCAGCTGGAAGATGAAGACAGGCACCCCCCTCACTCCATCACCTCTAGAAGGCTCTTAATCACATTTACCGTATGGGACACCTTTCACTTTCCAACAAACAAATACCTGCCAGGTGAGAGCAACCAAGTTAAGAGACATCTTTCCAAAATCTAAGAGACATACAATCTCATTTGGACAATGACTCCAGTTATATTCTTTTAAACTCCAGTCTTCCTCTCCCAGCTCTTTCCTAAAAGGACATTCTTTCTGCTGCTATGGCTCAGGCAGCTGCTTTTCATCTCCACTAACCAGGAGAAACACCAGCCTAATTCCTGCCTCCACAAAAGACTTCCTGAAGCCTTAATCCACCTTAATCTGAGATGGGAACACTTGTTCCACCATATCCTTTGCTGCTCCCCCATAGAGTGTGGGTTTGGTGCTCTATCTTTGTGCAATGGTTGGGGCAACCAAGGTCTTGATCTCAGTTGTCACCACACTCCTGTAACTTAAGCTGTGGAAAGGCACAAGGGGAAGGTTTTAACCATTCCCTGCTGGTCAAGTTTCTATGGATTACCATCCTCGAGGAGGAATCCCTCTGAAGGAATGCTAGCAGAACCTACAGCTTTTTGTGCGTGGAAGGAAATAACTGGAAACAAGTACTGAGCCCTAAAAATAAACCCTAATATGTTCAGCGGGGCATTCAGCAACACCCAGCAGAGCTACCAGAGGATGAGCTGCCACCCATGCAGGGTGAAGAGTGGAACCAAGCATGGGGTTTGGTTGTGTACAGTCGCCTGGATGAGTGACAGGATGCTGAGAGCACACACAACATTCCTGTACACCCAGAGGACAGACAGTTGCTGCCCACATTCTCTCCAGTGAGCAGGAACTGTGTGTCCTTAGGTTTCTGCTTTGTACAAGATGACAGATCCTGGTGTGAATGAATACTGCGTCTTGAAGAAATACCCTGGTGAATCACAGAATCAGTCTGACTGGAAAAGAACCCTGGAATCATCGAGTCCGACTATCTACCCTACCTTACAAGTTCACCCCTAAACCATATCTCTCAACACTCATCCAAACCATCTTTAAACACATCCAGGGATGGCAACTCAACCACCTCCCTGAGAAGCCTATTCCAGTGCTTGACCTCCCTTTCTATGAAAAAATTGTTCCTAATATCCAGTCTAAACCTACCCTGTTGTAACTTGAACCCAGTCCCTCTTGTTCCATCACTAATTGCTTGTGA
>JAOXOE010000784.1:5231781-5258374 GCA_028565055.1 Phoeniculus purpureus | reverse complement strand
CTTTTTGAAAACAGGAGTGATGTTTCCCCTTTTCCAGTCAGTGGGGACTTCACCAGACCACCATGACTTTTGGAATAGAATAGAGAGGGGTTTAGCAACCTCATCTGCCAGTTCTCTCAGCTTACACCCACTGCCCCTTGTCCTGTCACTAGATGTCACTGAGCAGAGCCTGGCTCCATCCTCCTGACACCCACCCTTCATATATTTATAAACACCCCCCAGTCTTAATTTCTCCAAGCTAAAGAGACCCAGCTCCTCTCAAACTAACATATTAATTCCACAGTTCTGACCTGCCTTATCACAATCAATAGACCAATTTATTGTTATATAAAGATCATCTGCAGTAATAGGTAAAAATTTATACAAATTCTGTAAGTACTGTTATGACTTTCTTAAAATTGTGGTTTTTCAGGTAGTCAGTCAGACCCCTAGAGTCTGCCAATCAAAACCAAGGCAGTCCTGGTAGCGTTCAAGAAGTAAAGATACTGACCTCTGATTTACTTTGGAAGAAGGAGCAATAGAAATGTCTTCTAGATCTGAGTTATCATCTATAATATCCTGAAAAAAAGGACATCATTCATAAAGTTTTTTCCACAATTTACTCTTACGGACCTATAGTCCACGATACCACAGTACTACAGCACAGAACCTTTGCTTTCTTCCAATTGTAATAGGCACGTGACAGGGCTCTGGGCTAGAACTTACAATGTGCAAATACAGGGCAGGTTTTGCTCTTCAGACCTCTGCTCATGCAGAAACACTCATGCATATGATGCAGGGTAAGATGCACAGATGCCCTCTGCATCGTAGACTATGATCACAACTACAGTGTGGTCTTTGCTTTTCTCAGACAAACACCTGATTAAGCTCTGCAAAAGCAACATGCAGAAGCCGCTGGAACTGATTTTGGGAATACCCGCTGGAGTAGGCTAACGTTTTGGCCGTGTGTTTATTTTCCAATTCAGAAGAGAGCAGAAGGCAGCTCTCCTTCAGTCATGCATTACGCTTCTTACCTCAGAATAAGATTTGGATGAATTCAAGGAGGATTCTGGTCTAAAAGATCTAAAGGCTGAAGCATACAAATATTGTTAAAGTGCTCACACAATAAAATGCAAACAATGTTACACCATTCTTCTCTTTCAAAACCTGCATTTCCTCTGCAAAAGACCCTGCAAAGCAAACAAGCAAGCTACCCCAAACCCAAACCCAAACAGAAACCAAGCCGTTGCTAGAGTCTGACGACCCAGGGATGTAACTTTCTGTGCAGCAGCAGATGCTTCCCAGTCTGGCTGCAAATGACTTTGGTTAAGAGGAAGAGAACAATATTCATATGATTTATATTCCTGTATGTCTAACAGTTCTACATACACCTGCCTAACGTATCTACACATCTGCTAAAACTGATTTCTCTGTAGTATTTTAGGTCATTTGCTGAACAATTCAAAACTTAGGTAATTTGTTGATTAAGTTAAAGTTCACTCTTCCTTCGGGTATTTTGTGGGGGATTCGTGTGTAGATTTTTGAGCTTTTTTTTTTATACCCAGTTTCTTCACAGCGTGTAGCTGGAGTGGACTACTAGCCACTAGTGTGGCTTAACTCCTGGGGAAGTCTCTCTTCCCTAGTAGAAAACTGGCATTCCAAAAATTTGCTCGTGTAAGACCAGATTAATTTCTGTAAGAGCTTACTAACTTGTAAACTGAGGAATATTTATCTACTGAGGAATACTCTGCATAAACAAGAGGATATTAAGCCACGTTCTCTCTATGCTTATTCTTCAAGGAACTGCTTACAGCAAGAAGTTCCTTACGCTGACTTCCTAGTCAGAAGTTCCTTACCCCAGTATCACTATTACTTTTTCCTCCCCCTTTTATCTTCCTTTTTCTCATCACTATTATGCTGTTTCATTAGAACCAAAGCAACCTCTCACAGCTGAATTGGACAAAGGCAATTAGGATGCTTCTTCATTAAATAAACACCTTCCTTATACATGGTGATAACAGGTTAGAGACCAATCAAAGGCATACCATCCAGAATAGACATACTCTTGGCCGGCACAGACGCAGGTTTGTAGCTTCTGCTGCTAGTGGCTGGCTCTTGGGTACTGCTTCCTATAGGGTTTAATAAACAATATGAAAATCTGTTCAGTGGTTATGCCCAGCCTTCCCCCCATTAGTTTATCATGACTGAGTGGAAAGTCACCCAAAAACCTACATTCCTCTTCACAGAGTCACAAATTGTTTGGGTTGGAAATTACCTTTCAGATCATCTAGTCCAACCGTTGCCAGAACTGACAGTTCACCACTAAATTAGAATCAGAATCACTCTGGTTGGAAAAAACCTCTAGGATCATCAAGTCCAACCATCTACCCTACCTTACAAGTTCACCCCTAAACCACATCCCTCAACACTTCATCCAAACAATCTTTAAATATATCCAGGGGTGGTAACTCAAACACCTCCCTGGGAAGCCTATTCCAGTGCTTGACCACCCTCTCTGTGAACAATTTTTTCCTAATATCTAGTCTAAACCTAGACTGTTGTAACTTGAACCCATTCCCTCTTGTTCTAACTGCTTGTGAGAAGAGACCAGCACCAATCTCTCCACAACGTCCTTTCAGGTAGTTGTAGAGAGTGAAGTCGTCTCCTCTCAGCCTCTTCTTCAAACTAAAGAGTCTCAGCTCTTTCAGTCTTTCCTCATAAGATTTATTCTCCAGGCCCTTCACCAGCTTAGTTGCCCTCCTCTGCATTGGCTCCAGCATCTCCACATCTCTCTTGTATTGAGGTACCCAAAACTGGACACAGTACTCAAGATGTGGCCTCACCAGTGCCAAATACAGGGTGATGATAACCTCCCTTTTCCTGCTGGCCACACTATTTCTAATACAAGCCAGGATGCCATTGGCTTTCTTGGCCACCAGGGCACACTGTTGGCTCATACTCATCTCCCTGTCAGTTAGAACCCCCAGGTCCCTCTCTGCCAGACGGTTCTCCAGCCGCACCTCCCCAAGCCTGTAGCATTGCAGGGGGTTGTTGTGGCCCAAGTGCAGGACCTGGCACTTGGCCTTATTGAAGCTCCTGCCATTAACATTGGCCCATCGCTCCAACCTATCCAAGTCTCTCCCTACCCTCTGGCAGATGAACACTCCAACCCAACCTGGTGTCATCTGCAAACTTAGTAATGATACACTCTGTGTCCTTAATGTTATCAGAGAGGTAATTTATCTAGGAATAAGGGCACTAGCAGCAAAGAATTAATCTTCTTGCTTTTGCTTAGAAAGGGTTTGCCCTCCTCTACCTCCCAGTTCACCAGACAACCTCCTATCTCCTCAGACTCCCCCATACAAGCAGTCGTCCTGTTTGCTGCCCTGCCACAGGAAGAAGAGAATCTGTGTGCAGTTATGCAGGCTGAAAGGGTTAAACCCTGAGGAGCCAGATCTCCATTTGTTTTTGTACTTACAATGAGTCCAAGGACTCCAGGAGGACCTGGGGCTCCCAATTCTCCCTAAAAGGAAAGACAAACCAACATGGTTACGGACACTTTGTAGACAAACAGAGCTTGAAAAGCAGCTCAGTGTTTCAAAAACTTGAAGGAAGGAAAAAGACCATCCCCTCCCTTTCCATCCCCCCCACAGCCCCTTCCCCAGCCAAAGCGGTCAAGAGCTTCCATCTCTGAGAGTGGCTTTTGAATGGAGCCTCTCCAGACACTGAGCTGGTTGTAGTTCAGCAGTTACTTGCAGGACTGGTTTCCCCGCACAGGAGCAGGCTGGATAAAAGAAGCATTTCACTGCACAGGCAGGGGTGAGGGTGGGAGCTGGCCCTGGGTGAGATGAAGGCAGGATACAGAGGGGACAGTAAAGCCAAGGTGCGAAGGAGAGGAAAGCTGCTACTTAGTGCTGGGGAAGGTGAGGTCTTGAGAAGTGGTTAAGGAGCAATAAAGCTCATGAGAAAACGAGGACTTGGATGAAAATTAAACTGGATAACTTGGAGGAGATGCCAGCTTCTAGTGCTGGCTGATGGGCCCTAGGAACGTGTTTGGCACACAAGGTGCTCAGAGGCTGCTCCTCTTGCATCTAAGAGCTGGTTTAAGGAGGGGAATACACAGCATCCTCTGCATTCTGCTTCATCCATCTAGGCTCTTGCCCAGACCATCAACTAGCCACTTTAACTTTCAGAAAAAGCCCCTAGCCTGGGGGGCTCTGCTTGTCACAGAGCTCAGCATGGCTGTCTCTGGAGCAGGGAGCCGCACACACTGCACTCAGGGAAAGTCACTTTGAATCACACTGCAGTGAGCAGGAGATGGACAGTAGAGATTTCACCTTGGGCTCTGTGCCCGTTTGCCATCTCTTACAGACTGCTCCCAAGCAGGGCAGTTTAAAAAGCACCGGCTCCTCTTGAAGGCTTTTCAAGAGCGCCTCAGAGCTCATCTTTACGACAGGCAGTCTGCTGCCTGAGTTTGTGGGGCTGGTTTGAATTCTCAGCTTCCCCACAAACTCCCTCTGTGTCAGCTTTGTGAAGACTGACAGGTGCCAGCAGAGAAGCCCAACAGACAAGCTGTGTCAAACCCACATGAATTACCTCTGGGTCCCTAAGCAATTTAGTGATCAAGTGATGCTCAGCCTGTCCCCATGCCTCCTTCAATGGATCTTCTGCTCCCTTGCCCCTTGGAGAGTGGGTCACTTGTCAGGGCAAGGACCTGCTCTCACACACCTCCATCTCCAACGGTGCGGTGCCTCTCAAACAAGTGCATTGCAAAGACTGAACTTCCCGCTGGCTCAGACAGCCCTTCTGAGCCCTGCTCTGGATCACGCTGGCTACTTTCTTTGACAGACCAGCTCAGTTTGTGGTGCACATCTGGTGGAGTCCCCTTCAGTGCAATAAAGCTCCCCTTTTATGGAAAGATTTGCCAGTGAAAGAAAGAAAGAGAAGGGGACGCAATGTGACTAAACGTGCTCAGCTTTCTTGGGGAAAGGGTTACGTGTGTTTATTTTATGGGAAGTGGAGTAAAGGACTATTGGGCAAGCACACACAGAAAGCGTTTCATAATCTCAACCAGTGTAAAATGGCTTTTTTTTTTTTATGGCTGGTTCCTTTCCTGCATATTTGGGACATCTGTGGACCAATTGTTCCTCATGGGTGGGAATGTTCCTCTGCGTCCTCAGAACTACTGCAACAAGGTTGGCATTAAGCTTTTAGTCGAGGCCTTGGCATTACTAGGCTCAGCAAGAAGAGGGAATATCCCCAGGAATGCTGAGCACAGGAGCAGCACAGTGTCTGCAGGAAGCTCTAGGGGCTCTAAGGATGACTGGGATGGAGTTTGCGTGGACGGTTAGCTCTTGGTCCCACCAGCTGCAGGAGGGACTGCCTAGATTTCAGAGTTATATCACGTGGATATTCCTCAAGCAAAGGGTAAATGTGGAAACATGTGGCCTCACGTCTAACGCAAGAGGATTTCCTCTTGGAAGAGGAGGGGTGGACTCCCCAGGAATGGGACAGGACTCGCTGTTAATTTGAACCATTCCCTGGCCTGGGAAATGGAGGAGGTACAGGTGCTCCTTCCTGACTGTCAGTACTGACAGGCTGGTCCCTGTCCTGCAGGGAACTGAGGCTCTACTCTCCTTTTTTCATTCAGTGCATGGACAGGGCACTGAGACAAGACACAAGGAGATGAGTCAACAGCCTTTTACCATGTCTAATTCCTGTGATTAAGAGACTAATTGAAGTGGCTAAAGTGCTCCAAGAATAGGAATCTGGAACATGATGGCTCAACAGTTCAACAGTTCTTTGGTAGGAAGAAAAAACACCCCTGGGCTTGGAGGAATCTTTGCTCTGTCTGGAGGGGATGGAAAGAAGATCAGAGCCTGCTGGCATCAGGCATCACCATGCGAGAGTGGAGGCAGCAGCAGCCCAAGTGCTCAGCAGATCAAACGGATGGATGGACGGGGTGGTGCAGGACCCGTGGCAGCCTGCCCACAAGTCCGCTGTGTTCTCCACCTAGCAAACCCAGCAGAGCCGCCTGCTTCACAAACAGACTCTCTGGCATTTTTCTGTGTCTGTGACTCCACTTGTGACCCTGTGAACCTCCCTTCAAGTCAGCCGACACAGTCTGTTTTCATTCTACAATCTCCAAGGCACATGAATATTTAAGAGCCGTTGATAAGATGAAAGAAGAGCAATCCTTCTGGATGAATGTACGGAAGGGACGGTTGCTTGTCTCAGATGCCCTGGGAACTGGCATTCAGGATCATCAAGCACTTCTTCTGAATGGGGCTTGGACAACTCGAAAATTTAAAAGAAACGAGAAAATAACTTCTTTGGAAAAAACAAAGTCTTTTTGACCTCTAGGATTCCTGCCCTTCCTGGTGGGCTGGCTGGAAACAGCAATGCAGTCTAGAAAGTCTTCTACTTTGGGAGTAGTGATTCCACCCTGACCCACGGCAGAAGTTGACTGAAGGATGGGAAAAGCCCGGCAGAAGTGTTCCTTGGGAATCTAATTCTTTCAGTTCACTGCCTTTGTGATTCTCATGCTAAATTCCCACCAAGCTGAAGTGTAGCTGAGCTTGGCTCGGCGATTAGAGTCACTTGTGAAAATAACTTTTATGCTGCTTATATGACGAATGGGAACTTGGAGACACATGTGGAGCCGGTCGCTTCACACAAATCATCTCATCAAACATCAAGAGCAGAGCTGTGATTATGTGTGAATAACCAAGACAGCAAGAATTTCAAAGATGAATCAGTGCTGCTCACATGTTAATTGAGGGAGAACCAACAAAGTAATTCAGAAAATAGTTTAGAATAATTAATGCATCTGAGAACTTCTGCAATTCACAAAGGTTTGTTTTGTGAGTAGCAGAAAGCGCAGCATGTACCCAACTGTTTGGTATTAAGCGCTACAAGAACTGAGTAAAATAAACCTTATCAGCATCCTGCTGTTTAAACAAGCTCTGTGACCATCCTGACCCAATTCCCAGGAGACACAGCCCATTCTTAGAAAGCCAGCAGGGGTCAGATGAAGACCAGAGACAGGCCAAGAACTCAGGAGCCTGAAGATTTCCCCCACTGGAGTCCTGAGGCAGGGCAGCAGAAGCTGGTCTATGGAGCCTGTCTCACACTGCTCCTAGACAATGGAGTGAGGAATCTGGCACTTCTTGTCCCAGTATTAACCTTCACTTCAGATAAGGACAGGTATGAGCTTGGAACACTTCAGAAGCTTCCTTCTACAAGCTAGTCAAATGCAAACCAAGTGGTACCAGCTTGCTAACCTGCATGGTGAAATGCGGAGGAACAGGCCCCTTTCTCTATGGACCTTGGACCTCTACACAACAGAGCAGATGGCCTGCTCCTCTGAGGGTTAATGTGCACATAGGTAGCCATTGATGGTGCATTATGACATGTTCCTCTGTGTGTGGGCCGGTGTCTCCCTGCTGTGTTCACACAAAGTTTCATCCAGAGCACACTCATCAACAAGGTGATTCCTGTGGCTGTCACAGGCTTTGCATGAAGTCCTGTGGTATGGACAACACATCCAACCACTGCCAGCTCACCAGGAGCAACACCTCTATGTTTTCTCTCTTGATTTATGTTCTAGTCATGTCCTCAGGAAGAAAAAGCATTTCTCAAGACCAAGGTGCAAGAAAGGCAACAGATGGCGACAGAAGGCAAATGGCAACATGATGCCCTGGTAGTTGTAGGCTGTTGAGTTGAACATGAGAATTCACAGCTTGCTCAAGCAAGGCAGGGACATTTATTTGTTTTGCAAGACAGACAAAACCAAAATGCTAGCAGCTGCCATCAAACTTAAAAGCTTCCTTCAGCTGTGACTAGCATGGTGCAGTGCAGTGTGTGGTCTACAGCAGCAGAAAGAAAGAAAGAAGGGAAAAAGCAATCCACTTACTGGGTTCCCATCGATGCCTGGAGGTCCTCGTTCTCCAAAATCACCAGGAAAACCCTGAGGAGAGAAGGCAAATGTGAATATTAGTTATTGATGCACACTGGTGCAAAGGTAGTCAGCTCAAAACCCTCTTTCCTTGTACTCAGTGCAGCACTTTGGTAGCCAGCAGGTCACAAGCAAGTGTGGGCCAACCAGCCTGCCTGTCCTCATCCAAACCATTCTTGCTCCACCAGCACATCCGCTCGGCAAGAAGCTCAATAAGGCCAAAAGCTCTGATTCACAGCTCTCTCCTGGGGCCAATGAAGGGTAACCAGCAGTGCTGTTTACAAGGCTCGGCTGTGAGCTGCACATTAACCAATAGAAGCTTTGAGAGGAGCCATCAGTGAGGAGACAGGAAGGCTTTTTCCTTGGCCATGCTATAAAAAGCACCAAATGCTGGAGGCTGTAGGACCTGACTGGTTGACCCCTTGTTTGCAGGGGGGTTGTCCAGCCCTCCATCAGCCATACCTTTTCCAGTTGGCAGCCCTGGACACGCTTCTTATGGCAAGGAAGGCTTTTGCAGCGCCGTGTGGAAAGATAATGTGTGTACAGCAGAGAGAAGGGGTGGAAATGAGTACTTCTGTCCTCTTTTTGCTTCCCCCAGGTACTCCAGTATATCTAACAGAGAGCATACAGCTCCGAGGATTGTGTTGTGCAATTTAGATGTCACGTTTGGAAGATCAAACTCTATATTTAAAGATTCAGCACTTCCTATCCTCCTTCAGGAAGAAATATCCTCCTGCTGGGGGACTACTTCCTTAAAAGTCAATCCTAAATGCTTTATGTTCCGGAAGAATTTATCAACCTGACTGCAATGACTACCCTCAAAAATGGATTGTCAATCTGAATTATTTCATCCTGTCTCCTAACACAATCAGTTTAACAGAACCCCCTTCTCATATGGTAGCTGAATAGCGTCATGCCTGTTGGAGCCCATGCAGATGCTTAATGGAGCTGATCAAAGATGCCTCGTGAATTCACTCCGATGCATTCACGACCTTTCAGCTTGCCAGAGGAACAAACGCTTCCAAGCTCATTATGGTCCACACCCCAGAGCTGTGAAAGACCATGTTTACTACATGAAAAAGTCACCACAAAAGACTACTTCATCATCTCATTATATCTGATACAAATTTGGAAGACTTCAAACAATTATAGGAAAGGGAGCGGAGGTACTGAGCCAGAACATTCTCTCTTGTGCTGTTAGACAGACCCTGTGCTCCCCTAAGCCCCCCCAGGCCCCTGCTACAGACAAATCACACAGCAGCTTGCTCTTCCCCATCCTGTCATGCTCCATGTCCCTTAGAAAGAGCTCAGCAGAGGAGTACAGAACCTCTGTGCTTGCTAAGCCCTCTTAATCGTGGCACCAACGCTTCCAAGGAGGAAGCGGTTGAGTCTAAGATGGATTGGACTCAGTTTTCCCCTGAAGCTTGAACTTCATTCAACAAAGGGCTGGCAGGGAGCTGGCTGCCAAGAGCTATCAGGGACCAGCTTTAACATCAGCAGCTTCAGGGTTACTCTGAGCTTCAGCTGCAGTGGAAGATGCTTTGGGGAGCCTGTGACACTAAGGTAAGAGAGCGCTGTGACTCTCCATGTCTTTGTCTTGCATGCCTCTTGAGATGGTGTGAGATAAAATATGACACAGTATCCACCTTCTTCAGCTCTGAGCCAGAAGGGAAACTGTCTGCTAGACAATCTGCCTGTGGACAGAGCACACACAGAGCCTAACCCCAGTCTCTGACTCCTACAGTTGGTTCATTCATCAATCAAGGGCTAAACCCCTCCTTTATTTTCCTCACTATTCTGACTGTGGGCATCAGGAGGGAAAACTAAGGAATATATTTGCATATAAAGGAATTTTAGCCAGAGCATCCACTTCATGGTTCAGTTCAGAGTGGGAATTTGCAAGGCAAAGCTCCATTTGCCCCTGCTCCCTGTTCTGTTTCTGGTGGAGCAGTCTTGCAGACTAAGCAGGACTGCTTCAATGAAGCCACAGCAGAAGAGACAGACCAACAAACTGCTAGTGGGAGCATCACTTACTGCCTTGCACCCATCTCTGGCTCCACCAGACCGTCAGCTACAAGGGAAAATACAATCCTGTTCTGGGCTAGCTGAGAGCTTAAAAAGTCAGAGACGTAGCAGACAGGGAGAGGATGGCTCTTGCTGGAAAACCCATCACCAACACTGAACATTGAAATGATCACAGCAGACAGCACAGGAAAAATATACTGGGAAGCTCTGCAAAGACATCCTCCAAGACCTCCCATCACCCTCGAGGGTTTACAACTCCTGGTCACCACAACTAGGTAAAAAGATACCGGGTCAAATCGAAGGTGAGAGGTGGGAGAAGTGTTTGAGACCTGTTGAAGACAAGCAAGATTCGGCCACCAACCTCAGAGCCAGCATTTCACCTCTTCTGTACCAAGTCCCTACAGCATTTGGTACCAACTCCTGAATGGATCTAAGTTATCGCTTGGATGCAATACCAGTTCAATTTTATGGGCACCACCATGAATGGGAAAGTTATCTGCTTTCTTCCAGCTGGGCACTACATCCCTCAAGCCTGTGCACCTGCCAAGAAGCTGCGGTGAGCAATCACTGGAAATAGCCGTCTGCCATCTAGAGACAAAGACATCAAATATAACAAGAAGCGGGGGAGGCTGCAATTTTTTTAATGGAAAAAAAGAGGGAACTGAACTGCTGCACGATGAATCAGGGAGATATGACCAGAGATGGGTAGACAAGACTCACTGCTCAGGCAAAAGGAAAAAAAATGAAGACTGCCTTGGAATATTTTGCTGTTTACAGTCGTACAACTTGCCAAGGAAAATGTTAAGTGTTCACAGACTGATACTGTACTTAGGCTGCTGCAGATCTGTCACAGCCTTCAGTGCTCACTCAGCTGCATCTTTCCTTTCTCAGAGAGTAGACCTGGCCATGGAGCAACCCATGGGGGCCACTGAGCAGCCTGACCATGGGGCTGCTGAAGTGTCTTCTGTCAAGCTAAGGTGTTGCCAATGTCGGATGGTTTTACTACTTTGAGTAGTAGAATTCAATCAATATTGCTCAAACAGCATAATATCATCCAGAGGAGGGCTTGTTCCAGAACTGTCTTCTAAATTTGGTTTAAATCTCTTCCATCATGATATGAACAGTGCACTCCTCTGCCCGAATAAAAGTGTCCAGCTAAGGGACTATTTAAATGCACAGGTTCCTCACTAATGTCTTTTTACTCCTCAGTTTCTAGCACTAACATTGCTGCTTAAGGATGTTTGAGATCTGAGGCACTTGGTGACAGTTACTAAGAATCCAGCTTCTACAGAGACTTTCCAACAGCTGTATTTTAAAAGGAGATTATTCTTGTGTTTTGAAGGCAGAGAGCTGAGCACCTGAGGTCACCTGGCCAGTGCCACCCAGTAAAACCAAGAGACTTGATAATAAAACCCATTCCCATGGGTTACTACCCCTGCAGCACAGAGTTTTTGCTCATCTTCAAGATGGGACAGACAAGGGTCAAAGTGGGAAGAAAGCAAAGAAACCCAGAGCAGGTTTCTTCTCTTTCTCAACAGCCAGGCCCAAGACAACAGCAGCAGAGCCCTGTCATTGCCAAGACCTGACTGTCCTGAATGTGCCATCTGCTCCGCTGGCACGACCACTCCTCCCAGCCTCGGCTCATGGATCTTGGGGTGGTGGGTGGCCCAAGCGGTAAAACAAACCAGAGGAAGAGGCAAATGGAAAGAACACCTCCAGTTCAGCTAACACCAGGCATCCCAGCCTAACATCTGAGCTTGGCAACACAAGTACTAACAGCCTTCTACACAATAAATGAGACCAAGGCTAGTGGCTGAAGGAAGATATTTTAGCATCCACAGTCTCCAAAGACCAAAACCAGGTTGTACACGGCAGGAAACCATCCATCTTGTAAGCCCCTAATGCAAAAGAAAGCTCTTTCTTTCCATGGGGTAAGCAGTAGCAGTTCAAACCACAATAACAGTTCCAGTGACCACAGTGTCCTAATTTATTGGATCTCACATGTCTGCAAAAACTATTCCTTTGGTGCCTCTCCTCTCCTGCCTGAGCCTACAGGACAGAGATGTTCCCCAGGAGCAAAACTAGCACCAATCAACCGAAACGAGCAGCCTAGGCATTACAAGCAGACTTTGTTATGCCATTTCTTTCATTCCCGTAAGCAGAGCTGCCTCTCCTCTCCCATGCACTGCTTCAGCAGCCTGAGGAGCCCAAACACAGGGAGAACACATGGGGTGGGAAGCTCATTTTATGATGCTGGCGGACAGGCGGGTCACAACTGGCAGCCCATTACAGGAGACTTGTGAAAGAGATTAAAGACCCCAGTGCATTCAGAGTCTCCTGACCTTCCTAAAATGAGTGCAGGGGGTTTTTTGGTACAAAAAATAAATCCACTGTTTTTCAGGGTGCAGCTGCTTTTCCAGGAAGAGCGGTCCCTGGAAATTATGCTCAGGAATTGGGATTGCAAAGAAAAACACTCTGGTGAAAAATACCTGCTCTGTGGGAGGCAAGGGACATGCAGAGAAGGACCAGGACTGGAGGGATGGCAAATGACAGCAGAGCTGGGAGGAAAATGCTCAACTAACAAGTTCTGCTGGCCAAGAGCCAGTGGGGTGCTCCTCCGCAGTGGCTGAAGTCAGGTATGACAAAACTTTTGGCTCTGTCTCCCAGCTGGGAAACAGAAAGAGGAGGTGGGGGGAAAAAAAGTTCAGCTGAATGGATTTCACATTGTCTGGAGGAGAAGTTCAATGAAAGAAGCAAGATGAAGCTTGAAGACGAGTTGGAGAAAACGCATAAAAGCAGATACTTTGCACTAAGCAAGGGCCAGGTGCTCCTGCGCTCTCCCACCCCATGCTGAGCTTTACAGGGGTGGCAGAGTTTGTCCTCACTGCACTTGGTGAAGCTCAGTTAGAGCAAGAACTAAGACAGAGAGAGAGATGCAAACTGATTTATCCCAGATACAACTGAGAAGTCTGAAGCTGACCCAGTAACTAAATCTCTATCTTGGGGATCCCACAATAGTGCCCTAATTCCTTTTCATCCACACTCCCTGCACAGGGCATCCTTTCATGCACCAGGAGGCTCCTGCTGTGAGCAACCAGACCTAAACAGACACTGGAACCAGCTCCTCCTGCATCAAGGGATTACAGCCCCCTCCACCTCCCCTTCCTTTCTTCCTCTTCTTAAACCAAACAGAACAGCTGGCCCTTTCTTGCTGCTGTCAGCCAAAGGGTTGCTGCTCATCTGAGATGCCACCACTTGTCCCTGGCTGTGTTCAGGATAGCAATGAGCAGTGAGGTGCCCTGTGTCCTTTGCTTCCCCAAGGCGTTTCGAGGTGTGTGCTCGTGAGTGGGTGTGTTGTAAGTATACAACATCTGATTCAGTTTAAAGCACTTTCCCTGATGGAGTAAGGGAGGCAGTCTGGCAACTGCTGCTCCAAGGAATCCTGGCAGGTCTTCACGCCAACAGAATCCTTCTCCAAAAATAGGATTTTATTTTCCTGTTGGCTGAAGGTGAAGCTGCTCAAAACCAACCAGCCCTCCTGTCTTGTCTGCGAAAGACTCTATTTGCCAGTTGGCTCTGGCCAGGTGAATCACTGCCCAAGAGTCTCCCCAGGGATGGAACTTGCAAGTCCAACAATTTAAATGAAAAAAAGAAAAAGGTGGTGGTGGGGAAGCAGGGCTGAGGGTGAGAGAAGGCATTTGCTGCAAAAAGAGGAGAATAAAATAAACAAGTGTAGCTTACATTGGCAGCTTACGCCTCTGAGAGCATTTCTGGTGGAGAGAGCAGACGTGAGCTCCTCCGCAGGTCGGTGCACAGGGGAGCAAGCTGGCTCCCATCCAGCACTGGTTCCTAGAGCAGCAAAAGCCACCTTAAAGGGTGCCTGGGAAGCCTGGTATTCCCAAGGTGCTTAGCAGTTTCAATTCAGACAACTATGCAGTAGCCTTTGCCTTCTGTTCAGTCTACAACTGGGATTGTGACGGTTTTCATCCCTGCAAAGCAGGGACACCCAATCCTCATCTGGATCATTGACAAGAGACATGGATGGGCCTTTAGCAGCCCACGAGTCAGGATTCTCAGTGCTGCAGGTGAGAGCTCTTGGAGTGTCAGCCTACACGCTTCTTAAGAGAAAAGCCACATGGGCTGCCTTTTTGCACCTCCAGGGAGCCACTCAGGTCACCTGGAGATTGGCAATTATTCATTAGAGAACATTCAAAATGCTGTTACCAGCTTCCCAAAGCTCCATTTGTGTGGAGCTTGGTTCACTCCAAATGCAAGGAAGGACCTCAGCTGTACCCAAAGCAAAAACAAGATTTGAACAAGGCAAAAAGAGCTGTTTACCACTGTATTCCCCACAGAGAGGCCAACACTTGTCTTCCCAGTAAGGAGCAGTTGTGCCAACCTTTCCAGACACATGGCAAAACATGTCCCCACACTGTTTGCGTGGACAACAGCTGAGACTCTGTAACTTGGCTCAGCCCTGTGCACTTACGTTCACCACTAAGTTATCTCAGCCACACATCAAAAAGGTTGGGGGAAGCAGTAAGACTAAACCTTCCCAACCTGAGGGCAGCCCTGCTCTTTGCTCTCTGGTATCTCCCACAAGGCAACATCTGTTCATATGAGGCTACAGCTAACCCATATGGATGTGGGGTGCTGGGGTATCATATGAGCTTCTACCAACTATTAGATGAAGGGAAAAGGAGTACACTGAGGCTTGGTGTTCACTGGAGGCAGGAGCTGAGGCATTAACTTTGTAAGACAACGTGGGAGAAAGCAGCCTGGCAAAAAGGCACCACCGCGGTACAAGCTGAGAGCTGGCAGGGGGGACCCCGCCTGTGGTCAGTTCGTGGAGAATGATTCCAGATTCAGCAGCTTGCCACCACACTGATGCTCAGAACAAATACTCAGGCAGTGCTCAAACTGCTGCCAGATCACTGCTGGCTCTCACCACATCCAGGCTCTGGCTGACTGGCAGACAGAAGGGGGACTTCTGGACTCATCTATACACTGATTCGTAATACTTAAACCCCACATGCCACTTTATAGCTCTTCTTCCTTGACATCTGAACAGCAATCCTTGGCATGTAGATGCTAAGTTTCAGCTACAGAGCTCAAAGGAGACCAGCCAAACTGCTTGTCTGAGGTTGAGACAGAGAGAAACCAGGTCCTATATCCTCTTCCTCCTCCCTGTGCAGTCACCCAGCGAAGCAGCATCTGCCCACCTTGCCTTGGCAGACTCCAGCCATTCTCACAGGCAGAGGTATCACAGCCTTCCTGGCCACACACCTCGAGCTCAATCCCTCTGTGCCTGCCACTTACACGGTGTATCCCACTGCCAAACTGTCTCCTCGGAGCGGCACTTCAGCAACGAGTTGGCTCTTGCCAAAGGCTATGCAGAGCCTGATGGCAGAGCCTGAGCTGTCAGGAGGTGTTTGCCTGCCTTACATGAGGTTAGCAGGCATGCAGGAACCTCCGTTACCGCACCCAACAGCTGGTGGGACACAGCTGGATATCACAGACATGAGCTCCAAGACGACTGAAGAAAGAATAGAGCAATGAGCACAGCTGGATTGGCAGGGAAGGGGAAATGCCTGCTTGTTCTATTAATGACTTGTTCCTGCTGCTGTTCCCTAAACCTTACAACCCTCGGGATGGTCTGACCCTGTGCTGGTTTGTAATCCAAACCGATGGACCCTCTGGGCTGGAGCTTCTCTGTAATGAGGACTTTGCATGGTACCCACCATGCTGAGGCTCTAGGTGTTCAGCTGGGCTCCAGGCTTGGAACCAGCAGCACCAACAGCTTCTCAGTAAAATATAAAGAAACCTCAGCTGCATTTGGCTAAATTGTGAATAGACCTCAGACAAACCCAAGAATTACTAAGTACCTCTTGGAACTAAATGTTGCTCCTTCCTTCCTATTTCTTTTAAAATACTACTGCTACCAAAACATATTGTAAACAAAACTCAGACATAAGGCAGTGCAGCCGGTGCAGTACTGACAGGCTGTGTGAGACAGAGATCCAAGCACACATCAAGATTGAGGATGGACAAGAAAAAAAACCTCAAAGCTCTTTGGATATATTTCCTGAAAGTTTGCCTTTAAGTCACTTTCTTTTAAGTCTCTTTCTCAGAGCTTGGGAGCTTCTGAAAATAACTGCACTCTGCTTGGAGTGTACTACAGTCTGCAGTGCAGATATTCCTGAGTGGAACTACCCATCTCCCACTGCATAAAACCCCATCACTTTCAGCTCAGTGCTTCTTCAGTGACAACTAGCTGCAGCTCCTCTTCCTGTTGGTTACCTCCTCAGCAAGAGGACATTCCCTTTCTAAAGATGAACTAGATGTACTAGGAGTGATACCTTGCCTGTGCTTGTCAAGACTGAGGGTTACAACAGCTTCTCTCATAGCTCTACTGCCTGTAGAGCAACAGACCGTTCTTATTCTATTCTATTTTTTTTTTCCAAACTGAACACTGTAAGAAACTTAAAAGCACCACTAAGATACATTAGTTTCAGCCACTGCTGAAGCAAGACTGGGTGCTGAAGCGACTGGCTTCTGTGGCTCCAGTCCCCCAACTCTACCTCTAAGAGGCAGAAAGAGATGCACAGACTAGTGTTATTTCATCCTTCCCAGTGTATTGGTCTCTAATCACAATTCTCCCCCTGGCCCACCCCCAGCTCTCTCCTTGTTCGAGGGCCCATATGTTAGGAAAGCACCCGCCTGCTGCACTGCCGATGTACCACGGGGAATGCGGAACAGGAGGTGGAGCCAGCTCTTTCCATGACAGATTCACCATGTCCCTCACAGCTCTGCAAAACTTAACTTCCCTGGAAGAGTTTCAAGATCTGACTCATGTCCAGTTCTTCTATTTTAATCATGGACTCTGACATCATTCTCGGAGGCCCACGGTGTCACATGCAACGTCCCCCACTCCTCCTCTGCTGAGCACTTAAGCTGCTGCTGTCTCTCATCCCAAACAAAACTAGGCAGCAAAATATATTTGATACCAACTTGTTCTTACTCTCCAAAGTATTAACCAACTCTGGATGGCAGCTAATAAGATTTTCCAAGAGCTCTCCCCTGCAATGACAAAGCTGATAGAGAACAGGAACAGCAGCCAGCCAGCACACCTAATAGCATGGGGATGGAAGAGACCAGAGAAATCACTGCACGCCCACCGATACTGCAAACCAACTGGGACACAGCACAGGCCAGGAGATTAGAGTTGGGATGGGACCAGGTCAGCTGGTTCCTACCTGCCATTCTCCCAGTGACTTCCCAAATAACTCTGGATGCCAGTTAACCTTTTCGTTTGCACTCAGAAGTACAAATCATCAGCGCTGGCCCACTCAATATTTCTTACTAAGTCTGATATCATGAAACGGGGATGGAGCCAAACCTCTCTGACCCAGCCGAGTAGGACAAAGGTGCTCACGTGCAGCCATCTAATCCCTTCTCTAGATCCCAGCCTAAATGCCCCGATGAATGAGAGATCCCTTGCTGATCTCAGAGGAGCCCCTTGTTTGCAGCAGTGACCGCCAGACCAAACCTCTTGCCTGGAAGATTCCACTCGCTGGCCAAGCAACAGCTGGAACGCTCTGCACCTCCGGCATGCTCTGTGCAGAACCACAGCAGAGAGCAGAACCCCTGCACCTAACGACAGCTGCTTTGTTTGTTTTACTCTGGTCAATGAGTCATGGTTACAGCAACTGTCTCTCGTAATTATTCCTTACAGAGCTTTCTGGTGCAACCGTAAGGTCTGGTACAGATTGCCCCTACACTCACCATGAAAAAAAATTAAAACAAATCTCCTCAACCTCCCCCATTGCAGGGAGAGCAGAGAGCAGCCAGCAGGATGAATGTGGCACTGTGGGGAAATCTGCACGGCTCTCACTGTGAGAACAAGTGGTAGGCGTGGGACTCCGGGGAAGCACACGTTCGCATGCGGGGTGACAAGGGGAAAGCGCTGGATTTTTCCGTGTGTGGGTGAGTGGCTATTTTACAAGGAGTGCGTGAGTGCCGTGATGTCAGGAGATCAAGAGAACCTCAGGCTAACACGGAGGACAAGGTGCAAAGGCAGTGAGACACACCAGAGCACGAACATGCCTGATGGTGACTCCTGGAGCCAAAACCTTGACACATTTTGCTCGAGGAAGCACTCAGAAATGCTTGGAAGAAGGCTGGTGTGGGAAAGGCTTTTCTCTTTGTCCTTTTCCTGTTTTCTCTATTCATGTTAGTACTTTTCTCACCTGCTTCCATTTTGCTTTTTGCTGCAGTCAGCACAAACCCCTCTTCTTCTACTCAACTCTCAGTTTTCACCTTGCATTCAGCCCTACCTGCAAATACGTCTTCCTCCTGGCCAGGCTCTCAAATCTACCTGTTTTTTTTGCTCCTCAAACATGTCACACAATCGCTAGAATTGGAAGGGACCTCAAGAGATGATCAAGTCCAACACTTCCTGCCAAAGTGGGACTGCCCAGAGCACAGTGCTGCAGCCAGGAGGGGTTTGAGGATCTCCAGAGCCAGAGACTCCACAGCCTGTTCCAGAGCTCTGTGATTTGTGCTGTGAACAAGTTTTTTTCGTTTCTAAACAAAACTTCCGTGCTCCAGCCTGTGCCCTCATCTGATCTATCACTGCTTTAAGTCTGTGCCACCACTGAGGACACAAAACTGCACTGAAGTTACACAGACCAAGGTGGTCCAAGGAGTGGAGAAGCACAGCAAAAAGAGGTGAATGTGATGGGACTGGTGGAGCACAGAGCAGCAATAGCAGCCCAGCAAGCACAGGCACCCAGAGTGCTCTGATCTTGGTGGGGAAATTAAAAAGTGCTTTGAGGGAAAAGGCTGGCCAGAGGGAAGATAGAGGAGAAGATTTTTGCAGAACAGAATCTGTGAAGGGTGAGGTCCACGGGAACATGGAGACAGTGTGAAAAGGAACAAAAATGCCTGTGAGGTGGGCAGGGCGTGGAAGAACAAAAGAGAACAGCATTTGCATCTTCAGTTTGCTTCCTGCTTGAGAAAAGACCCCTGGAAAGGTTGGTCTGATCTCTCTCCATTTAGTTCCTATCAGAAAATATGAAGACACCCAGCCAAAAGCCACGTTTTGTTTCCAGTATCACTCAACAAGATCTGCATAATAGACAAGGAAAAACTTTACCGGCCTACCCATCTTGCCCCTCTTCCCAGGAACTCCAGGGATCCCCTGCAAGGAAAACACACAGAGAGAGAAAAATAATAGGTCTGTCTGGTTGAGAAAGCAAACAGCCACCCAACAACACAAAACAAAGCGAGAGGAGCAAGGGGAATGCACACCAGGCTAATGACTGCGGCATTGTTCAGGAATCAAAATGTCAGCTACTAGCAGTCAGCTGCAAGAGCAGAAGACAATTAACCTTCACCCACTAACTATGGCCCTCCCTGAGGACACATGCAGGCAGCATCCACACCCGGGGCAACAGGCTGGAGCTGTGCTTAGCAGGAGCAGTCATTAAGCTACTGGTCTGGAATCAAATGGAGACCACCGCCAAGGCACTCACTGGAGAACTGCTGTTTATGTTTCTTATTTAGTTATACAAGCATTAAATCAGCGACTCCAGAGCACAGGGCAGCCTCGGTCCAGGCAGGCACACACACAAATGCACACTCCCACATGCTCCCAGGGCCACTCTGGTTTCTGGAGCTTGTGTTTGAGGGACAACAAACTGGGATAAAACAGTCTCCATCTTACAGTGACTTTCCTTGGGAGCTCTTGCTCCTACCCATTGGATGGGTAGAGATCCAGTAGGTGGACAGGTGTGGGAGAGAAGAGCAAAAATGAAAGGGACATCCTTCAGAGGTCTGGACATCTTTGTTTTGGAGAAGGCATGATGAAAAGGTTGAGAGAAAAGGAGGGCACGTGGGAACAGCTTCCCATCCACAGGGCAACTGGAAGGAAAGCCATTGTCACAAAGCCCAGCATTGCTCCTTCCAAGAACTAGGCTCTTTTTGGCAGCATCATACATGGGACACACATCTTTATGCAGAAATAGACACAGGCTAAAGAAGGTTAAACCTTAGGCATGCTTGCCTCTTCTCTTGGGAACAAGGAATAGAGGAGGTTACAACAGGCTCTGGAGAGCTGTAGTTAAGCAACACACCAAGGTTTCCTTCACAAAATACTCACTCGTTCTCCATCAGCCCCTGGTAGCCCAAACAATCCTGGGAGACCAATATATCCCTAATGAAAAGAGAAAACAAGTAATCAGATCCATTTCTCCAGCAGTAACCAGTCAGTCTGTCTTTCCTGAAGAGCAGAGCATCCTGCAGCGGTGGTCAGTGGCAGCCGTGATGAAATAAACCTTGAGGCAAGTGTATATGCCCATGGACTGCATGGTGCTGGCTTCCACGATGTAGTCCAAGGGCACATACCCTCACACCAGGGATCATGAGGACTCCAGAGAGGAAGAGGCCAGCAACAAGAAACCTTACCTGGGCTGGCTCTCAGTGTACCTGAGGGAAGTGGAGCTTGGTGCAAGGTTAACAAGAGCGACAGCAAAAGTACCCACATGCTTGTCCCTCCTGTCATGTCCCCAGGGCCTCCTTCCTTGCCTTTGGAACTCACTCCCAGCTCTGTTACAAAAATGCCCTGCTGCACCAGTTCCTTTCTGCTTGTCTTATGTCACTCGGTGGTCACACACTGACAGTGGTCTCACACTGCAGCCTCTTCTCACACAGACACCCCCTTTTCCTGGCATGCAAGTTAAAAACCACCCTGCTGCTGTGAGAGGAGCAAATCAGTGATGGTTCTACCTAAAGCCTTTCCCTGCAAACTCTGCTGCATCACCAAGACCTTCTGCAAAGCCCATCAACCCAAGCACTGGGGGCTCTGCCTAGGCAGGGAGAAGCTGAGTGTGCTGATCCCGGCTCTGTGCACCAGTGTACAAGGTTCAGCCTGTACCCACACAGAGATCCTGACACCCAGCTGCAAAGAAGCCTTCTTTACACCAACACATCTCACGCAAAATCTGTTCCCCTCACACTTAGCGGCCAGCATTGCATTTTCAAGCCCCCGGCATTTCCCTATGGCCGTGGGGTCCTGCTTGGACAAGACACTCGGCACGAAATGCCACATTTCCCTTCCCTCGCAACAATTGCAGCCTTGTGTTTAATCCTCTCTGCTCAGCAGTCAGTACAGAGTTACCTTGTGTGCTGGTCCTTTGAAAAGGGCTAATTTGTGCCAACCATGCTGAATCGGGAGGAAGTGAATTGCAGCAGGGAGCCCCCTCAGTGGCACCTCACTGTCACAAGAGCTGAGTGTTAACACTGATTTTTCTCTCATCTCTCTTTCTCCATCAGTGCTGAAGCTCTTACTGCCAACCCCACCACACTTCACCAGTCCTTCTCTTGCTTTGAGTTTTGCTCTTTAGGGATAAGACCAAGCTGGGATCTGCAGCTCTATTAAAATGGTGCTGCCTGCGTTTGCCTCCTGAACCCCAAGATAAGAGCCCCATACGGCTCTTGAGCTACTTCCTACTAAACAAAAATAAGGGTGGGGGATGGAGAAGAAGCCACAGTTGGCTCCTTCAATCCACAAAATGCTGGTATCTCACCTTAGTACCCAGTTCTGCTGCCCTGCAGTTCAAATGAGAAATGGCTTTCTTGGGCAGCTATAAATATTTCAGTTCTTTGCACTCAGGAGTGCAAAGAGGGAATCACAGAATCATTCAGGTTGGAAAAGACCCTTGGGATCATCGAGTCCAACCATTGATCCTACTCCACAAGTTCACTCCTAAACTATATTCCCTAACATTGGAGGGAAATAATCCTCAAGCCTCACATTCTGCACATGAGAACTACACCAGGTCCTGGTGAGGCAGGCGAAACGGATGCGCTGGGACAAGCTCCATCACTCATAGAAGTGAGGTGAGCAAACTGTGCTAGTTCAGATCTTCTTCCCTCCTGCTGGATGCTGCACAAGCCACGTCCCTTCCCAGCTCAGAGCACAGCTCACTACAGGGTCAGCCGTTGTTTATCCCTCACAGCTCTTCCAGTGATGAAAGCCAGCTGGTTGAGTTTACTGCATATAGAGAAAGTATCACATGTTGGAGAAATGGGGGATTTTATTGGCTCTGAATCTCATTGTGAATTTGTAATTGCAGGAAGAGAACAAAATGTGATTAACCAGAGCCTTAACTGCTAGCAAAAAAAAAATGCTTTGCAGTGAGAATAAGCCTCCAGCAATTCAATTTGGTGAGCAAAGCCATGCAGAACACAGATATTAATGTTTGTATTTGCACATGGCCTCAAGATGCTGGCTTGCTACTCTGCATCACAAGACAAATCACTCCCAAACCAGGACTATACCCAAACGAGCCCATCTGCAGCTTGGTTGAAGGCCGCTAAACCACACTTACAGAAACTAAAGAGGCCTCTGGGAGATGGGGCTTGTGGAAAGTTCAGGCTTTGGTCTTTGGTAGGAATTTGTGTGCCATTCTTTCCTCTGCTGCAATGTGAGCTCTGAAGGGGTTGACTCTGTGTATCAGCAGCACTACGGATGAACTTTGATCTCAGCACATTCCATTTTTCATGTAAAAAGTTCAGTAGCCCTTCGATAAACAAGCGGTGAGCAGGTCAAATGCCCTTGAATCCAACAAATTAAAGCAACTAGTCTAAGGATTGCAAAAATAAGTGTAAAGTTTCTTGAGAAGCCTTTGGTAAGCACAAGTAGAGAGAAGACAAATGAAAGGCTGCTTACCCGACTGCCTTTTGGACCAGCTTCCCCTATGGGGCCAGGTAAACCCTGGAACACAAGAGAAAAACAAAGACAAATGTGGACAGGCTTTCACTTCAGTGAACGAGCAGTGCCAGATCCCCAGCCCTGTCCCTGCATGCTTCTGTTTTCAGAGCCCAATGAGTATCCACAAAGGAAGATAAAAAAGGCTAAAATGATGTGAATAACAAATCTGCCATTGTCAGGGAGCTGGGACCCTGCAGAACCTGAGCCTGCTGTACATAGTGAGCCTTCCCTGGGGCTCAAGGAGAGATTTCTGATGGTAAAGACCAAAAGGGCTGATGCAGCAGGATGCATGGAGGTTGTGTTACACTTCATGTGCGATGTACAGGGATGCTCAGTACCCCACAGCTCTCACTCCATTTTCCTGCCTAACTGAACACAACATCATGAAAAATTTCATGTTTATTGCCTTCTAGCACATTTGCATGTGAATTTTTAACAGTTCCAAATGTTATTGGGCTTTTTTGGAAAAGGAGTGGGGAAAAAAATAAGGCTAACTCCGTATTTTTTTGACCTGGAAGCAGCCTGGGAGCTGAAAGTCAGGTTGTGCTCTGTCCTGGCTCACATATCGTGGCCAAAGATTTCAGCCATTGGGGTGAAGTTAAGAATTCTGCCTATGATGCACAAATCCAGCGAGAGCCAAGCTCTCTCTCCCACAGCACTGCAGAGCCAGCACAGCTGACGGGAGTAACAAGTAGTAAAATCTCCATTAAGTAAACAGCCCCGATGCTGGATACACACAGCACTCAGATACGCTGAAAAAAACCTGCCTTAAAAAAAGAAGTTGTTTTCCTGACCTAAACCAGGTTTGGAGAAGGGACTTTTGTTCTTCCTATGTTAAGCACAAAGATTTCATCCAGCTTATCTGATGGGCAGAACACTGTTGTGAACTGCTGAGCAGCATTCATTAACCTCGTATGTCCAGTAGAGCTTGGACTTCTTCATACTGGTCATCCAACACACATCCACACCTCAGAGCTCTTTGGCAGGCAGCTCTCTAAGAGCCTTTCAGAGTATGAATAGAGCATTTAGTCAGGTGCATAAAGCTCTCATCCAGTTCTACCACCTGCACTCTCTGTGCTAAGCTAGGTGTCAGTTTGACTTTCGCTGTAAAATGGATCATACATCATGGATAGTCTGAGGCAGGGGGATGCAGGCTTGTCCTGCACATCTAGTTCATATTTAGAGTCCAGTAATTCACGAATCTGGGTAAGAACTCCCAACAAGTCTGAAAGGTTCTGCTGGGCTCTCTGACATCTGACTAGTCTCTTGTATTTATCTTGTACTTCAAGATAAATACAGCAGAATTCAACATTCACGTGTCCATTTCAGATCAACAGGACAAACGCATTTCACTGTAAGATATTACAGGGCCAGGTCTTCTGCCCTCCAACAGCTTCTATTCAAGGTCTTACAAACTATTCCCCTTCATTATCTTCCTTTTACATAGCATCTTACATCAGTTAGACAAGAATGTGTCCAGTCTTGATTCAATCTCCTTTGCAGAGCCTCTATTTCTACAGTTGTCTTTGCAAATATTTTCTCAGAGTGAAAACAAAGACTCTGTTTTCTTTCAGCATCTTTTTTGACAGCTGCAGATGTGATTTATTTCTATTTACAGTTCATGTGTGATTTTATACGTGTGTATAGATGTCATTGACTATGCTAGTAAATTTTACTAGTTAAGAGTTCTACATCTTCCAGCACTACACCCTTTTCTGCCTCAGATTTCTAACCTGTTAAACATTAGAGGTAAAACATGCCTAGAGGTAAAGGTACATAGGTATGGTTCTCCTCTTCTGCTGCTTTTTTCCCCCGTTGTTATACTGAAGCAAAATTTGTCAGATCTTGCTACAGAAATGCATGTTTTGTCTATCACAAGCATAAAATACTTCTTATCAAGCTTATTGTCCCCTGGAGTTGAAAGACTGTGTCAAGGAAATTCCTCACAGTGAGGGTGACAGAGCACTGGAACAGGTTGCCCAGTGGGGTTGTGGAATCTCCTTCTATGGAGGTGTTTGAAACCTGCCTGGACACGTTCCTATGCAACTTGGTCTAGGTGATCCTGCTCTGGCAGGGGGATTGGACTAGATGACCTTCTGAGGTCCCTTTTGAGGTCCCTTCCAATCTCTAATGTTTTGTGATTCTGTGATTCTCACACAGAATGTTAGAGGTTTTAAGTGACCTCAAAAGATCATGTAAGTCCAACCTCCATCATGTAGTCTAGCCCCCATGTCACTGAAACAACATCTTGGGGAGGGACAAAGGTAAATGTTCAGACATAAACTAGAGATCTGCACTGGTTTTAGTGGGGCACGTTCTTATCAGGGCACACATTTAGCTACCTGCACACCCAAATCCCTAGTCTGTGCACAGCACGATGAGATTTACTGCACCTGCCTGCCAGGATAACCTTTGGCACCAGGACTTCCATCTGGTCCTCGTTCGCCCTTTGGAAAGAAAAAAAAGACAAGGCACAGCAGGTGAGGTGAGTGTCACATGGGGGATTTCACTGTGGCTTCTTTGTTCTTTGAGCTGGGGGTACAGGAGGGTGGGGTAGATTAAGCTGATGCAACTTTATAGAAAAGAAAATATTAAGAGTAGACAGTAGAATAAATTATTCAGGGGAGGAAAACACATAGAAGCCAAGTCAATAGGATCCATGCATGAAGCAAGAGTTGCTAGTTCTGTTTCCCCCTCCATCTGCAGTGAAAGGAGCAGATAGTTTGAAACAAGGAGGCTAAGAGAAGGTGTAAGGCTGCATCTATATCTGGCATATGGAACCATTTTACTGCTGGGGAAGCACTGCCAAAATTCTTCAGAACTAAATGGATTCATGTATAATATCCTTTAACATCACTGCTAACAGGGACTGCTATTCATTGCCGCTTTTTTTCTGAACTGCAAACATCAGACTTAACCAAGTAAAGAGGAGGAGAAAAGGGGAGAAGGGGAATGGGCTCTGGGAGGGGAATTACAATGTTGGTACTTAATGTGATGTGGTTAGTAAACTCCAGGTGAAATTAAGCAAAAGGAAAAAGAAAGGGGAGTGGGGTAAGTATTTCTTTCATCATGTAAACATAACATGGCTGAGTAATAAAAATTAGGATTAAATTTAGAAACCCCAAGGCAGTCTCCTCCCACCGACCTGCTGATGCTTAACCAGTGACTGTGCTCTGCTGCCGGCACTGTGCATCCCCATGTGTTCCGAGCTGCCTGGCCACACTGAGCAGGCTGTACAGGATCCAAACTAGCATCAGTCACCAAATCTATCCCAGTGCTGGAAACTGGGAAGACTCACCTGGTCTCCAGGGTGACCTAGTGGTCCAGGGTAGCCTTTATATCCCTGTTGAAAATAGGATGAGAGAGATGAGTAAGAAAGGAAAAACTTAAGAAAAAAATCCAGCTTTGGTTTGAATTTCTCTTTGCAGGTGAGAGTAAAATTCTGAGGAGAAGCAAGTCTTTAAATATGGGATAACACTACACAATCACACCAGCTTTCCATGTGCTGCATCATCCAAACCCTATGGGAGTCTGGCTTGGTGGTTACTCAAGAAGGATTTGCTCCATGAACACACTTAAGAGTTGGATCTGCACTCAGATCTGCCTATTTGTAATCTACACCTTTAGCAAAGCCAAGCTTAATCCTTCGGAAACCACAGGCTTGTGCAGTGAAATGCTGGCTTTGGGCAAGTAGGGGGACCACACGAGTCACTGGCACATCAGAGCGCTCGCTTTCACTTTAGAACTTGAAATGCCACAGGAAACATCAAAATAACCATTTACTGTCACAGGAAACCTCAGTTTTGTTTCTAGCTTGAATTTGCCCAGCTTCCAGCTTTTCTAACCTAATTATTGTA
>JAOXOE010000784.1:5192711-5231107 GCA_028565055.1 Phoeniculus purpureus | reverse complement strand
GCTCCTCACTGGAAGGGCCTCAGCAGCTCTTGGAGGAGGACCAGCAGACAAGACACCCTACCCTTCTCCAGGAATCTGTCCCATGAGATCCCCTTTTGCTCATCTCCTTCCTGGCTCCTTGACAGAGACTCAGCATCAAGAGAAAGGAAGGAGGGTGCTCCACGCTGGCTGTGTGTCTGGTCTGAAGGTATGCTATGAAGGTCCAGACCCACCCGGGTGTGCAAGAACCAGTACTGGTACCACCTGTTCCTGGAGCATGGACCAGCAGGGTATTGTGCAGATGAAGAACATCAGATCTGACCGCCCCTTCACCTCTTCCAGAGAGCTGCCAACAGAAACTGCCCTGGGTTCAGCATCTCTAGGAGTGCCCTGGGATTCAGCATGGAGCTCATGTGGTCTCTGCCCAGCTTTTTCAGCTGCAGCCGGAGCAGGAACTACCTTTGTCTCCAGACAGCTGGAATAGCTACTTCTGTGGATACAAATGCTTAGAGGCATCCTGCTCCCTGCACTGACATGAAAGAGATGCCTAGCTTTGCTGCTGTAATCATTTTGCTCTAACTGGGTTTCTGCAGGGCAGGCATTTCAAGCCTGCGATGTCCACCCAGAGCAGGTGGTTAGATGGCAGCACCTTGAGGTGCTCAGAGCATGTCCTGAGCTAAAGTCTGTACCCAGTATTGCACTGCTCTTCCTGTAACAGTAAGGGAACAGCACTTAAGTTAAATACACAGAGATGCTCTACCGCTGTTGCATCCTATTAGACATTGTCCTCACTATGTTTAATGAGCTCTGGAAAGCTCTGAATGTGTCTTCCTTCAGAGCTATTTCTGCCTCAGGTTAATTATAGTGAGGAGAAAACAGAAAAGCTTGTGCATGGCTAAAGTTGGCTGTGAGGTGAAAGTATTTACCTGCTAAAGTCCTGTTCAAATAGCACTAAAATGACAGGGCAGAGGGTATGAAAACAACTGCATTTGCTCTTTTATCCAAACATTTCCTGATGATTACGGGGTGCTCAACACAAAAGGGCTGTGATTTAGAGAGGAAATTGCACTCCAGTGAAGCATTTACTCATCCGCGATGATATTTATAATCCACGCTCTCCTGGCTAAAACAGGATCATCCTGCACTTCTATAGGAAATGCGAAGAGCAAAGAGGTCAGCGAATGAGATCGGCATGATGGGTGTGTTTGGAAGCACTGACCAGTTCCCAGGTCTGTCTTCACTCTCTGAGTGACTCAAATGAAGTTCATTCTCTCTCACTGCTGTTGTCTTCTACTAACTATCATGTACAATCACATTGTCTCCTGCAACATTTGAAGCTGGAAGCAACGATGGGAGCACGGCTGAGATCTAACCGTGAGGCAGCTATAGTCTTCAGCTACCAGCCAAAAGCCTAAGTCCACAGAAAACCTGCAGGCACCAGAGGGAAAGGTAGAGGGGACAGCCACGTCCTGCCACCCGTCTGGAGAACTGTGGTTAGCAAAAGCAACATCCGGTGCTGTGTGGAGAGGATGAGAATGACATCTGCTGCTTGAAAAGCAGTTTGATTCACTGGTAGATGGGTGCAGGCAAAACGACTTTGGGTTGCTCTGAGAGCAGACTCTCCAGTCCTCCAAAGAACAATCCCAAGGCAAGCAGTGCAGAGTAAGCTGCTCCATCCAAACCCATCTCCTGCTTGCTCACGGCTCCAGCTCACGCCGCTGAGCCAGTTGTTTTATTTAGTGGGAAAAGTATTTTGTTTCCCCTGGTGAAATGTTTTACCTATCTGAAAATTTCTACATGGCATTTTCAGATCAAAGCCCTCCGAGCTCTTTTCAGAGCCCTGCCATGGAGAGAGCAAGGAGGGGCATTGTCCATTATCAAGGTGTTACTGTTTCCTGGTAGCCAAGAGGTGTTGCCCACCTCCAGCCAAACACCAGGATATTTTCACGGGGAGAACGCCAGCAGGGAATCCAGACTAAAAAAGACTTTTTTCCAAACATTTCTCCAACAGCTGTAATTTCTTTCTTAATGCAGGATGCTAATAAAAGCCAGGTTACACCAAACCCACTGCCAGACCAGTGCTACTGGGAAGTGTTTTTTTTTAAGCTGCACCAAAGGAAAAAAATTCAGTATCCAACTTGCTCATTACTTGCAGAAACTGAAGCCTTCCCCTGCCTTTACCCTGTCATGGGGGAGCAGAGATCAAATGTGAAGGCCTTCTGCTAGACTCAGGAATGTTTGTTCAATCTCCTGTTCCTTTCCCCAGTTTTTCCACTATGAGTCCTTGCACTCCTGACACTGCATTTTGCTGATTGTAACCACAGGGTTTTGTGTTACGAGCGGTTATACCAGGAGAACAGTACTCTTTGCACCCTATTTGTTAGAACTTGTTTGTGACAGCAGAAGATCAGTAATTGATCACTTCATTGCTCCCAGGGCCACTCAGCACCCCAAGTACAAACAGCTCTGGAGTAGCAAAATGAACCCAGCACCTACTCCTGGCAATTTGATTCCACTACACAGCCTACAACAAATAGGAGAGGGAGGGTTTGTTTCAGCCTCCTCCACAACTTCTTTCTCTCCCCAGAGTCTTAACTCATACCTGAGTAGGTGTTTGTGTGCAGCTAATTGGCCTGAGGAACAGTTTATCTTCACCCACCCATGGACTGATGAAGTAGTTGAAACAAGATGCTTATTTTAACTGTTCAGCTCAGCGATGGCAGTAGCAGCTTGCTGGAACAGGAATGATGTCTGCTGGGTTCAGCTGTCAAACAGCTCCCCACAATAGAAAACCAACCCAACCTAATTACAGAGCCTGGGTCAACTGGAACATCCTCAGTATGTGAAAGCCATGAATGCAAGGTGGATCGCTAAGCTGTTGCTGTGTGAACTCGAGCACACAGCCCGCTGTAACATGACAGCAGGGATGGATCCTGTCCTCTGTCCCTAGATAACCTTTTGTGGATATCGGTGTGCTGTTGGTGATGTCAAGGATGTTGAAGCATCAAAAACAAATAAAGTAAAAGCTGACTAGTGCTGTCAGTCTCCAAGTGAAATATAGGGAAGGCAAACACATACAGTTGGACTCAATGATCTTAAAAGGTCTTTTCCAACCTAACTGGTCCTATGATTCTGTATCTCATTTGAAATATGCTTTACCAGGAGACACAGTCAAGGTTTCCTTGGAAGGTCTAAACCTGTTCTGTATCCAACCTCTGAGTATTGATGTCAGTTGTAGACACATTCACTTAACATATTGGCTGAAGCAGCTCTAAATTTGGCTTCCTGACAAAGACCCAGTGTCAGGGTACAGAAGGATGATGCAGTGCAGTGGGACATGAAGTACAAAGAAGGAACAGCAATCTGGATCCAGAATTTCATTTCATACTCTCACACAGTCTTGTGGTACAACCTTGAAGCAGCTGCCTCGGACCATGTCCCAGTTTATACACCAGCGAAACAGGCATAGGATTTTGTTCTGCTGGGTATTAGGACCTTATTAAACCTTCTATGCAGAAAATAAAAGTACTGATCTAATTCACTACAAAAGAACACTCTTACCTTCCTACCGGGTGGTCCAGGGAACCCAGTCAAACCAGGTAAGCCCACGTCTCCCTGCAGGAAGCAAGCAAGTTGAATTAGTTTTCAGCACCGTTTTCCCTGAGCCCAGAGGACCGATCCTGAAATGATTTTGCTGATGGAAGCACCCAGTTATTAATATTTCTGATTCTAATTGCACCTCTCCAAAGCTGACTGGGGAAGAAGTGGGGATTTGAACACCATCTCCATTAAGTGCCTCAGATCAATAATAAGCCCAGTTAATTAATGGCAGCTGCTGCTTTTTGCCAGCAGAGTGAAGGCTTTTGTTTTTTGCAATGATCTCATGCCATCACATGCTGCATTCGCCTTTCGATAGGCATTTCATTCACCATGGCAAGAACATTTCAGCTTTTAAATGCAATAAGAACAATAGGCACCTCCTGCCAAAGCCTGTGATTGCGCTCACGCGCTGCCACTGCGCTGGGCTCAGCCCACGGCTCCACTTATGGTGTAATTATTTAACCTGCCTCTATGCCATGGCTTGAAGCTTTGCAGGCTGCTGGTGGGAGGGTTTTCTCAGTGCCCTGTACTTTGGAAAAGGGATCACATCACACCCCAGCTGGCATAGCCAAAGCACCATAGGAACGGAGAAGTGCGTTGCTGAGACCTCTCTTAACACCCAGTCTGTTTGCAGAAGCCCATCTTGGCCTCCTCTGATCAGGATCAGAAAACCTTTCTGAGTCTCTGACACTGCTCTGTGCCTGCTCACTGAAAATGCTTTTGGAGCATCTAGCTTGGAAATTAGGCATCACTCCAGCCTGCTCCTGGAAACTCCTTGTTTCTATTACTGCTAACAGGAATAAAGCCTTGTTAACATGAGCTCAAAGTTAGTTGGGTCTCTCCCTTTCTTGCACTGAGCATGTCTGCGAGAAAACAGTTCCAGGCTCTGTGGGGGGATGATTTCCAGCTGATGCCATTCCGACAGAGCAAGCTGAAATTTCAAAAGGCATCTCGTGCTGTTCAGTTAAAAGCAGCATCTCAGGCTCAGCCCTCTCAATGCTTTCTAGTGTCACCCACCATCCTGCACTGAGTGCCCTGCTGTGCTTCATGGAGGCATCTGGTTTCAAATGAAGGGCCTGCGTTCCTTGTGGCTGATGCTTTCTATTAGCTGTGAAGTTACAGTGAGGCTTATGATGAAAGGAAGAGAACCAGGCTCCTTGCCCAGGCTGCGAGTTATGAAGGCACCCCTGAAAGAACTAATTGCAGTAGGTGTTGTGGAGCCCTGATCACTCTGCTATTCATCTCAAGACTTCTGTGAGGCCTTGTTGCCTCAGTAAAAATCACCCAGCTGTGAAGCAGCAAAAATGGGAGTTGTAGCTTTTTCAAAAGAACTACCAGATCACTCTGATCCTTAGCAACTGCTACATCCAGAAACCTGCTGAGCTTCCCAGCTGGGAGCTTTGTGTTGATTTGAGCAGACCTGGGTGGGAAGGTCTCTGGTGGTCATGCAGCAGATTCCCTGCTGGCATCCCCTCCTCTCCCAGCAGTGATCTGAGACAAATCCCTGCTCCTCTGCACCTCAGCAAGTATATCCCGTCCTTTGCCTTCACAGTTTTCGCTGCTTGTGCAGGGATTTCTTTCTAGAGCTGCGTGCCCAGCACTGGCATGATGTGGTCTCTTGTACATTCTAGTTTAAACCCTTTCCTTAAGTAGCCACATGCCTGCAGCAGTCTGGACTTAAGTTTGGGCTGCAGACTGGGCATCAAATGGATAAAAGTTTTGACAGCAAAAGGCTGTGTGAGCGCTATGCTGTACCCTAGCTAGCCCTCTAGTCCTGAATTGGGGGTCTAAACCTTAACTCCTAAAGCTCCTTGAGGAGCTGTGAGCCTTGTGTGGCTGAGGTGTGGAGCCCCCTCCACGTGTGTGCACCATCGTCACAATACCTGGGTTCTCTGGGCCACATCTCACCTTCTGTCCACTGCGAGCTTTTCCAGGCGACAGGCCAGGATCACCTTTCTGACCCTAAACCAAAAAACTTCTGTTACTGACATAATCCAAGGACCCAGCCCATCAAAGAGGTTCTGATCCCACCAGGCCTCTAAATTAGAGACACATTTTGTCTTGTCCCAGCCCTGCCCCAACATGGCGAATTTAACACAAGGCGTAGTGAAGCCCCCGGGTGTAGCCGCTGTGCTGGGCTGGTTTTGGCGAGCAGCTGCTGCCCCTGCTAAAGCACTGGGGTTTAAATAGTACTGGGACAGTACTAAAATGACTAAAGAAAGAGTAACTTGAAAACTCACAGAGTCACAGAATGATTGAGGCTGGAAAAGCTCTCTGAGCTCGGCCGGCCTAGCCCAGGGCCTAACGTCACCACATCGGCCAGACCAGGGCACTAAAGGCCACAGCCAGGCTGGCCTTCAACACCTCCAGGGATGAGGACTCCACCACTGCCCTGGGCAGTCCATTCCAGGCTCTGATCACCTTTCCATAAGGAAGGGCTTCCTAACATCCAACCTAACCCTCCCTCGGCAGCTCCAGGCCCTTCCCTCTCACCCTGGCGCTGGTTGAGTGGAGAAGAGCCCGACCCCCACCTGACTACAACCTCCCTTCAGGGAGTTGTAGAGAGGGAGAAGGTCCCCTCTGAGCCTCCTCTCCCCAGCTCCCTCAGCCTCTCCTCACCAAACTTTCCCTCCAGTCTCTTCTCCAGCCTTGTTGCTCCTCTGGACCCTCTCCAGCCCCTCAACCTCGTTCTTGAAGTGAGGGGCCCAGAACTGCCCCCAGTACTCGAGGTGAGGCCTCCCCAGTGCCCAGCGCAGGGGGAGAAGGCAGCAACATCAGAACTTTCAGCATTTATTAGACAGACGTGATTTCTTCACTGACAACAACTACTAGCCCAACAATAACTGCCAAGCCTATTACCGCGGCTAAGCCATCCTTCTCGACAGCTTGCACGATGCTGCTGCTTTTTTAACTGCGGGGAACAGCTGAAAGTGTGGGGAAAGTTACACTAATTAGACACCACCAACAGCCAGAGCAACCAGGACACTTCCAGGCTGACAGAACAAAGTCGCCCTTTATCTTAAGTGGCACTAATCTTCATTCTCCATTTTAACAGCCACGATGAGCCAAGTTAAGACTGTGATCCTGTTTCAAACACAGGCTGAAAATTCAGCAACACTTGAACACCTGATTCCAGTAGATTCCTTTGAAAATCCTGGTCTTTAAAAGACGGGAAGGTAATGGGGTGACAGACGTAGGAAACACTAGAAGAGATCTGAAGTGTGTCAGATTATTTTGGCAGGGGAGAGGCAGGGATTAGTACACAAAACAGCTAGGACACAGGTATCCCAGTATCAGTCACCGGTTTTTTAACACTCTTGGGATCATAAACAAGTCAGCACCTCTGTGTGCCCCCTTGGCAGCCCAGGATCAAAAGCCAAATACCAAGCACAGGACAGTTGTGAGGGTTAATTAAAGGCTGCCAAGTGAAGTGCTTGGAGGAAAGGCAAGACCCTACAAAGGACCAGTAGTATTTATTAACTGGCATTTCTCATTAGCAGCACAAAGTTCTAGTTATAGCGAGCCCAGCAGCCTTTCCACACAGCCTCACTGCATTCACCACACACTTTCACCTTGCACTGAGTGTAAAACTCCCCTTCTTCCTCTTCCACCACCAGCCACAAGCTGCAGGGTTCAGGGAGTGAACCCTGGAGTCTGCTGGGCTGTGGACTGTAGGGAGCAGTGCTGATTCAAGGCAGATGCATCTGCACAAATTGTGAATGAAGGCTGCTCGGGTTCCAAACAGAGTATGAAGTCATGCAGATAATCTTGCTTTGCATGCAGCTGTAATCAGGGCAATTCTCCCACTCTTTGAGCTTCAGAGCAGTCAGTGGGTGCTATAACTGCTTGGAAGAGATTAGAACAGTCCTCAGGATCACAGGGTATGCGTTTCTACTCTGCAAAATTAATTTACTGCAGCAGATAGACACCACCACTCTCCCTAAATCTCACAGTGTGTTCAGTGCAATGACTTTGAGCTGTGAAATTAATACAAGGCTCTAACTTTTTCTCCAGGAAGCTCCAGATCACATTAGCAAAGACTGTGCTCTGTGTTCAGCAGTGCTGAGACCATCACAGAGGTGGAGAACTCAGAATCATAGAACAGTTTCATCTGGAAGAGAACTTCAAGACTGAATTAAACCTTTTCGTATCCCTGTGAGCACCACTAATCCCTGTCCCCCAATGCAACATCTACCCTTCTCAAACACCTCCAGGGATGGTGACTCAACCGCCTCCTTGGGCAGGCTGTTCCAGTGCCTGACAGCCTTTTCAGTAAACAAATTCCTCCTGACATCCAACCTGAACCTCTCCTGGCGCAGCTTAAGGCCCGCAAGTAGGACCACATGTCCCTAAGATTAATCAGCAAGCTGGCACCAGGGCCAGAAGGAACACATGCCTGGGTGTGGGGCTGAACTGCCAACTCTTCTTGCACAGCAACCACAACATGGGAATGAGCCTAAGCCTTGGCCATCCCTTAAGCCACAGCACCCTGCCCACAAGCTTCTCTCTTTCCCGTCCCAAGCTCCTGAACACACTACTTCCTCTCAATAAAGGAAGACCTTTTCTGTACTTTCCCTACCTGGGAGAAGTCTGAGGCTGTGCGATCTAAAAGCTCTGGCTTTCCAATCTCACTAATAGTATTTTAAACTCCAGTGAGCCAAATCCATGAGCTGCCTTTGGGCCACACTGTTCACTAAAAGGAAAACTCCATTCTTCCTAGTACTGTTACCGGAGAGATTTACCCACAGCAGCCAACCAAGCAAACCCTAGTAACACCTGGTGCCATAAGCTTTCAGATGAGAGATGCAAACCCAACTCTAGTAACAGCTTTTGAAAACACCTTCTTGGACTGCTAACTCCCTTGTGATCTCAAAGTCTATCAAGGCACCCTCAGAGCTACACCTAGCCATTAGCAAAAACACCCCTCCTTGCCTCACACCAGCAGCTTACTGGTCACACAGCCAGCCCCAGCCCAGTGTATGTCTACAGCTATTTAAGAGGTTATCTACTATAACTGGTTTTGGCTAACCAGATGCAACAGCAATTCTGCAGCTGCCAAGGATAACAAACACAACACAGAAAGTGGCAAGAAGTCCCCTTCAAGCAGCTGCACATTACACATTGCTGAGAAAAGCACCACGGGCTAAACTCACGGGTGGCACGAGCCGGTGTTGTGCCACAGAGTCAGTGGAACCATGCCCGAGCAGATCAGCAGGAATTTGGCTCAACAGCTACGCACAGCTCTGTGCAGAAGATCAGCTTCCCGAGTACAAGGAACTACAAGTGCTCAGCTCCAGGGTTGGGAATTGGATTGTGTACAGGACCAGTTCAGAAATGCAGCAGCCCAAGCGCACAGTCGGCACTCACCGACGCAGCGCCACTCAGAGTCACACACATCTACCTCTGCTAACTGCAACACCCCGGCACACCCAGCCCCTCGCCTGACCTTGGAGATGCCCCATTAATTCAGCTGGTAAAAACTATGCTCCCGGGTTACTTCCTAAGGGACAATGACCTGGTGTTAGTCATCGTTTCCAAGCTCTATCTATTGGGAAACTTCAGCTTCCTTTCTTGGATTGTTTTCTCCATGGTATTAACTGCTACCTCAGGAAAACCTAGTCCAGCAGCCACTGGAAGGGTCTCAGAAAGAGAGCTTCTAGTTGGGGCTGCTCTGCCTTTTTGCCCCTGCTGAGCTTTCACAAGTCTATAACTTCAGCCGTGGTCTGGGTCTATTAAGACACCAAATCTGAGGCAGAGGCTTGTCAAGCCTGGTGACGGGTAGAGGCAGTTAGAACACAAGGGAGTGAGATACCTTTATTTTTTGTGCGAAATCCATCTTCTGGGACTGGTGTAACACCAGAGAAATGAAGGGAATGAGGGGAGTCAGAGCTCTGGAATCTGACACGCACCTTCCTAAAAGTGTTTCTTACACAAAGATCTTGTAACGATGGCTTAGCAGGCTCTCTCCCTGCTAGATTGAAGTTATGTCCAGGCCTGGGCTGAGCTATAGCTCTTGCATCCCATTGCAAACGTAATATATCTTTTAATGAAGTGTCGAGCAGAGCAGCCTAATCCTGCAAAGGGGGGCTGGGCAAAATTACGCAGACCGATGACACCAGATCTCCACTGCAGATCACTACAGTTATCCACCTTCTGAGGGGTTCCTGCTGCCAGACCACGCACCAAGATGGGGGAAAATGCTGACAGGAAGTTTTTAGTTCTAGTAGGAGACAACTGAATGCAGCTTTACAGCCAAATGATGCTTTCTGACAAGGCATTAGCTAACTGTTTTTAAAAAGAGATCCTGCAGCACAGAACCATAGTTTGACTCTATAGAATTTGTCCGGGTTAAATGTGCACGACTGGAAGTTAGATAAAAAGAATTTTGATTTGACTTCTAAAACTCAACAAGTGTGATCTGGAAGTCATTGATGGAGAATAAATGCAGAACACTGAGATGTAGAACTTTTACAACCTCGCTTTTCAGCCTGTATAGTTGCGCTGTCGAATGTGAAACAGCTGCTGCTCACCAGCATGTCTCCAGTGCCTAATTTTTAATCACATAGGGGCGGCAGGCCAAGTTTCCAGAATCTTTTTCCCAGAACATCAATCGTGGTCATAACATCTCTGCCTACTGATGAGATCACGAGAAGAAAGGACTCTTGCTTGTACCTTTATGTTTGGCTGAGACATGCTACAGCTTCCTCGGTAGCAAAAATTTCTATTAAGCATTGCCTTTCAAAATTCAACTATACCTTAGTCCCAGATAGGTGTTTTGAATTATAAATCTATGCCGGTGTCAACAGAGGCACCAAAACAATCCGAACCCATTTCCCAGTGACTTCATAACCTTTAGGTAACACAAAGCCTCCTATACAGGAATAAGCTGGGATTAAAAACATCTTCCTGAACGGTTTTGCAGCACACTGGATCAGCTCCATTCCGGAGCCACATCTGTGCTCAAGACCCATGCAAAGGGAGGAGGTTCAGCTGCAGGGGGTGATTCCCACCTTACAGAGCTCCACCTCCCACCCTGGCAGTAGCATCTTGGGGTGAACATGTGTACAAGGCAAAACTCCTGGCACTGCAGAAGGAGTTCTGAGAGACCTCATGGGAGAGATGAGGACAGAAATAGGCAAAGGGACCAGATTGGGAGGACTGATGGAGATCAGGGTTCCTAGAAACTCTGGAGAAGGAAGGAAAGATGGGGGAGTTTCAGGAGGAAGGCAGAGGAAGAAGCTTAATGCTGCCAGTCCACCCCACTACTGCCCAAACCCAAATGTGAAGAAGCAGGTTGCAAACTCCAGAGGAATGAGAAAGCAACGAAATCCAGCCCTGATGAGGCTCTGCAGTGGGAGGACCACAGTGCCATCATCTCAACACAGCTGTCTGCTCCCTGCATAGCTTATGCAGGGCCCCAATTAGGCAATCCTTGAAACTGGGGAGATCCAAGACCCACAGCACACAGCAGGGTCTCATCAGCATGGAAAAAGCTTTGGCTGTGGAGCTGGAGGGGAGTCTGTGCAAGAGCACAGCGGACAAACAGCTCCATGGACTCATGACTTTGTGCAGAGCAGGTAAAGACAGGCTGTGCAGCCCACTGGGACATCCCCCAGTCAGGATGGCAAAAGCTAATACTTACTTTCAAACCAGGAGGGCCAGGTAAGCCAGGGTTTCCGTGGGGACCTGGGGGACCCTAAAAAACACAACAAATGGAACAGAATCAAAAGGAGTCAACAGGCATCTGAGTTATTCCTGGGAGCTGCAGCAAGTAAAGGTCTGGCCACAGCCCACACAGCACCCACAGGCAACACCCCAGCAGGGACAGCTTCAACAGAACCCTTGGTGATGACCCTAGAGCAGTGAAACTCAGCTGCTGGTTCTCACCTAACTTTATGGAAGGCGATGTGTGCCTGTCACCCCAAGACGACAAGACAATTTGGGTACCACGAATATTCCACAACCATGAACAGAAACTACCTTGGATTCAGCCGAGTCAAAGTTCTGCAAAGGAGCCACAGCAAAAAGAGATGGAGGTAGGCAGAAGGGAGCAGAAGCATATGGAGATGTTAGGGGGGTTTTTGGCCAAAGTGGAAAAGAACAAAAGTACTTACTAAGGGGAAAACGTTCAGCTCTTTGGCATGAGCTCATTTTCCCCACAAAGCAAATCAGGTTTTTTACTTTAGAGGTTAGAAAGAGAATGGAAGGCTGCACAGTAAAATAGGAAGGCTGAAGTAAGTCCCCAGGCAAACCATTTCAACCTGTATTTCTGCACAGGTCTCACAATGCAGTTTCATTGGCAGGGTACCCTCAAATCCCACACAGCAGCATCTCCTTTTACATCGCATTTGAAAAGCACCTGCGTATTTTCTAACGACTATTTAAGGAGTTATCTGGAATAAGCAGCTAAGAATAGTTTACCCTGGGATTGTACACAGCATAGAAGGTCTGCTAACCTTTCAGGCAGAAGTAATAACACTTCTAAATCTTCTTGCACACGTTCCTGGCAGATGAATTAACCTGAAGATTCAATTCCAAGGGCTCCTGTTGTGTCAAGGCGATGTGTGAGCTGTACACCAGTACGAGGAGCAATTTAATGTACCCTCTGCTCAGGAGGAGAACAGCCAGGGGATAAGATACCACTCAGGAACCTTCTCAGAATTCAGCAGATGCAGGGCCAAAACCTTCAGGGTCTGATTTCCAGGGAAAATCACTGCATTTACACACAAAATGGAACCCAGTTCTGTGCCCGTGTTCTCTTCTGAGAGAACATCAGTGTGCTGATGTCTACTCAGTTTTGTTTTCACTGCAGTGTAATAGAGAAATAATGTCCTTAATGCCTTATTGTTACTTAGCTATTGCATTGTGGGGTGTATCACAGAAACACAGAACATTAGGGATTGGAAGGGACCTTGAGAGACCATCTAGTCCAATCCCCCTGCCACAGCAGGATCCCCTAGATCAAGTCGCATAGGAACATGGCTAGGCAGGTTTTAAATGTCTCCAGAGAAGGAGACTCCACAACCTCCCCAGGCAGTCTGTTCCAGTGCTCTGTCACCCTCACTGGGAAGAAGTTCCTTCTCATATAGATGTGGAACCTCCTATGTCTCAGCTCACACTCATTTCCCCTTGTCCTATCATTGGATAACACTAACCAGAGCCTGGCTCCATCCTCTTGACACCTGTCCTTTCCACATTTATCAACATATATCAGTATTATTCATGGGGTCACCCCTCAGTCTCCTTTCTTCCAAGCTAAAAAGACTCAGCTCCCTCAGCCTTTCCTCATCAGGGAGACATTCCACTCACTTCAACATCTTTGTGGCTCTGTGATAGACTCTCTCCAGCATTTCTGTGTCCTTCTTGAACTGAGGGGCCCAGAACTGGACGCAGTAGTCCAGATGAGGTCTCACTAGGACAGAGTAGAGGGGCTCAGTGCTATTTTTAGAAAGAAATCCCTCCCTCTGAGAGTGCTGAGGCACTGGAACAGGTTACCTACGGAGGTGGTGGCTGCTCCATCCCTGGAAGTGTTCAAGGCCAGGCTGGATGGGGCTCTGGGCAGCCTAGTCTGGTGAGAGGTGTCACTGCCCATGGCAGGGCGTTGGGACTAGATGATCTCTGAGGGCCCTTCCAACCCAGATCATTCTATGATTTTACAGCACTGCTGCTCTGCTCTAAGAGATTGTTCAGTTTAAAGGCTGAGGTTGAACACGCTTTTTTCCACTCAGATGTCACATCCCATTCTTAAATTCTTTCCCAGTTTTCAGCCTGAAATTCTCTGATAGCTTAGCCTCGCTGTGATTTTCCCATGAAACTGAAACAACTTTTAATTAAAATTAAGATCTTTGAGTATTAACTTGCCATCTGAAACCCACAGAGCTGCTGGAACCAGAGCAACTGAGCACCAAGCACCCTTCAATTCATCCTCCCAGCAAACTGTGGAATCATCTGTTCACCTCATTGCACGAAACTGAGACTTAATGTGGAGCTTAAGGTAATTCAACAAGGCTGTGCTAGCAAAAGCCTTTCAACCCAAGAACTTCCAAGTCTCCAATAGGTATGAAAATTAGAATTTAATGACAGAAACTGGAACAGCAAAGTCTCTGTAAAAGATGAGTTTCCTAAAAAGCTCTTACACATAAGCCAAGATCTAGGTAGCTCTGAACAGAGCTCAGAACTCCAGACTGCTGGTAGATTTGAGGAGGGAATTCAGCTGTTATTCTGCTTTGGAATCAGGCAGCCTGGCTCAAAGCCCATTTTGGTGCAGCTAGTTGAAATTGGTGCTCTTCCACCATCGCCTGGGGCAGGCTTAAACCAGTGTCAGACTGGTTTGGTGTGACTCCTAGCTGAAACTGATAGTTCTCAGGAGGAAACCTGAAACGTAGGAAGCTCAGCTGCTGATGGAGAGCTGCTGGGTAAGAGACTAATCACACCTCCAGCAAAATCTGGTGCAGGCTCTTTCAAAGCTAAAGCAAAGCACAGCAATGAAGCCAGAAGGTCCCTTCCAACCTTAGCCATTCTATAAAAAGCTTTATGGCTGTTAAAAAGCCACAAAATCCAAAAGGGAAGGAAGAAGGGAGAAAGAGTCCAGTCCCAGTATCCAGTGACAAAACAGATGATTGTAAAAGACATGAGATCTTGACTTAGGATGGAGCATTCACCACTGAATTCAATGAGACTCACAGTGTGTAATTAAGGTGAAGGAAGGTCAGAGGACCATCCTGTTCCTAAAGACCAGTGTGAACTTATCCTAGTGAGAAGTGGCCACATCCTTTGATGAAGTGACAGTAGCAAGTCCAGCCTTGCACACCACAAACTGCCGGAACCAAGTCTGGGGGCTTGTGCTAGACATTTTCAGCTTCTCTTATAACTGTGGGGAGAAAAGGGCGTAGTCTGGCAGTAGTCCTAAAAATGGTAGAAAATAACTGATCTTGATGTGTTCCAACACGGTTAGTCCCGAGTCTGTGATTACACCCACATTCTTGGCACGGGAGGAAGATGCAGTGTGGTACAGTTAGATGGACTGAGCAACAGAAGGCAGAGGACAGCATCCGCCTCGGGAGCTGTTGGCAATACCAAATCTGAACAGGCAGGCCTTACAAATTAATCCACCCACCAATATGCAAGCCACGACAACAGTCTGTAAGTTACCTACTCTTGCTTTACTAAACCAAATCCAACATTTGTATCTCTTTCTGTGCCCAGCAGAATGACCCAGCTCCCACCAGAGCTCCCAGAAACAGCCTTCCTGTCACGAAGAAGCAATCAGAGAATTAATTGCTTTGTAGCTCTATAGTTAAGTACTGTATTTTAGTCATCTTATCCTTGACACAATTGAATTTCTCACTCCTATCTAGAAATAAAGATTCTCCTAAATGTATTTGTCATCCACATGTTAGTTTTGCTCCTCTTTTCAACACAGAGGGTGAGACACTGAACAAAGAGTCCCAGAGCCCATATTACTAGCCACACGTGTCTCTACCCACCCACTGAACTGCTGAAACAATCCAATCCAGCTGCAAATCTCCATCTGAAATCCTCCAAGCCTTGCACCAGAAGTTCCACGGAAAATGTTACCATGGGACAGCAGTAGCCCAAGGCACGGAGACCAGAACAATCCCTGGATGTGTTCTCCAAGTGAGGGGAGGTTTCCCAAAGGTGACGGGTTCGTAATCCCCCTGGAATGTCCTTTACTTGAACGATGCTGCTTGAGAACAGCACTGTGCCATATGCGGTCCACATCGGTGACGTGCCTGGAGATGGGACCCTGCTTACAGAAGCGCTTTTATGCCACAACAGTTCATAGCCCACAAACATTAACAAAAGTGGAACTGTGCACAGCTTCCCCCGTCCCTCCAGCATTCACAAGGAGGGGGAAAAATCCTCCAAACTCCTGCTAAAAGCTCCAGTCAGAGGAATGACCACTCAGTCAAAGCTCTTTACGTCTTGGGGTTTCACTGTGTAAAGTAACTTTCTCTGCTGCTGACCTACAGATCCCACTCTGACCTCTGGCTCGCTGAAAAGTGAGCTAAATATTTGAAGTGAAGCCAAACAAACTGTTTCTTTAAACACTTCTTTTCAGAAATGGGAAAATCCTCCTAATGGAATGAGGATACCAGGGAACCTCCCCAGCGGACTGAGTCCTTGATTGTTTTAGGAGGGAAGCCCTGCATTTTGAAGGAAAGGGAGATTTTTTGCAACCACAGGCCAAATGTAACAGGAACATGTGACACTTAGCCCTTGCGATCTTCTGAGCTGCTATGGTTCACAAGAGGATGGTGAGAGTATCCCAAAGCATCAGGGAGGGCTCACGTGTTCCCTTCCATTGGGATTTCTCCTGTGTTGTATCAAAAACGTTAAATACAAGAGCAAGTGCAGCATTCCAGGGATTTAATCCCAACCCTGCCTCCAACCTGTTGCGTGGATGTGGAAAAACCCTCCCCTTGAACCTGAGTTTGTTCACTTGTTGCTGAGGTAGATCAATTTCTCCTAAATTCTTTCAGTTTTGGGAAGTATGATTATAACTCTTTTCTTGCTGTCCTCATGGCAAGACTCCTGTCTGTCAGGTCAGCTTGCTGTGCCCATGCAAGAGTGGGACAGACAACTGGGGTTCATATAGCACTCACCTGGAAGGTATCCTAGGGTACATCAAGAAAGTGTGTCAAGGAGGTGTAGGGAGGTTGTTCTCTTCCTCTACTCTGCCCTGGTGAGACCACACCTGGACTACTGTACCCAGTTTTGGGCTCCCCAACTCACAAGAGACAGGAACCTACTGGAGAGAGTCTAACAGAGAGCTTGAGGATGATTAAGGGACTTGAACATCTGCCCTGTGAGTTAAAAATGAGAGAGCTGGGGCTGTTTAGTCTGGAGAAGATGGAGAGGGATCTGATTGATGTCTGTAAATATCTGAGGGGTTGGTGTCAAGAGGAAGAGGTCAGTCTCTTTTTGGTGGTGCCCAGTAATGGGACAAGGAATAATGGGGATAAGCTAGAATATAGGACATTCTATCTATGTAGAACATCAGGTGAAATGTCTTTATTGCGAGTGTGACAGAGCCCTGTGACAGGCTCCCCAGAGAGGCTGTGCAGTCTCCTGCTCTGGAGACTTTCAAAACCCACCTGGATGCAGCCCTGTGTGACCTGATCTAGGTGATCCTGCTCTGGCACAGGGGTTGGACTAGATGATATCTAGAGGTTCCTTCCAACCCCTGACATTCTGTCATTATATGATTTAAGTACCTGGTATCAGGTATAATGGTCCACCACACTTTCATACAGACCTGGTTACATCTTGGTCTAACTTCACCAGTGAGGACTGGACTGAGTCCCAGTTTGTAATGAACATAGATGTGCTGGCAAAAGGCCCTCCTGCAGACAGCATGGGGGGATGGAGCCCTGGGTGAGGCAGGAGTAAGCTACAATGGTGCAGAAATATTGCTCCACTGGGAGTCTGTTGTTGACAGTTACTTGTGGAGCTTGTTAGCACAGCAATGTGAGCAGAGCCCAGCCTGGGTCGCTGCCTCCTCACTAAACCCTCATGTTTGAAGAAATGCAAAGGTCATCTGCAGAGACGAACCACAACACACATCACTTGCACAGAGCTGCCCTGCTCAGGTCGCTGTGCTCGTACACAAGTGCCATCACTCACACACCAACAGTAGAGGAGCAAAACACTTTCACATCATCTAAAGCTGGGGAAACCCTTCACTGTTAAAACTGCTGCTGCCTTCACGAGGCACCTCAGATCTTACACAGACAAGGCACACGGCACAGCTGAAGAGGAGCGGTGTGGCGAGATCTCTTGGTTATGCCTCAAACTCTTTAATGCAGATGCAAAAGTTAAGAACGAGCCTAGCTGGATATGGACAGAGAGAAACCTTCCTGTGAGGTGAACATGACCAACAGAGCAGTATCTGTACAGGTTTGCAGAGCTCCTGAAAGTGTTTCTGGTCATCAGAACTGTGACATTTTTACTTCTTTTCCTTGGAGGCCCTTAGGCAACAACGACAAGAACAGATACCCAGTTTTCATTTACCTTCATAGATGCAGAGAGCCGAATATGGCTATAAGCCTGAGTCTGTCACAGGAGGTCCCTGATGCTGAGTGACAGGGTATAAAATCAATGCCATGCTCCTGACATGGGGAATGGCTTTTAAAATCTGAGCAATTGTCATTTTTGTCCTGAACACAACCTTTTTTTGTAGAAACACAGAATTACAGAATCTCTTTGGTTGGAAGAGACTTTTAAGATCACCAAGTCCAACATTTGACCCAGCACTGCCAGGTCATCCCTAACCCCTGTCCCTCAGCCCTGAGTCTCTCTGCCTCTTAAATCCCTCCAGACATAGGGACTCCACCACTGCCGTGGGCAGCCTGTTCCAACATGTGATAACCCTTTCAGTGAAATAATTCTTCCCAACATCCAGCCTAAACCTCCCTGGTGCAGCCTGCAGCCATTTCTTCTGGTCCTGTCACTTGCCACCAGGGAGAAGAGGCTGAGCCCCACTCCTTGCTCCAACATTCTTTCAGGTAGTTGTAGAGACCAGTAAGGTCTCCCCTTGGCCTCCTTTTTTCCAGGCTAAACAACCCCAGTCCCCTTAATTGCTCCTCCCAGCACTTGTGCTCCAGACCCTTCACAAACCTCACTGCCCTTCTTTGGGCATCTCTGTGTCCTACTTGTAGTGAGGGGCCCAGAACTGAACACAATGTTTGAGACACAGCCTCACTAGTGCTGCGTACAGGGAGGTGATCACCTCCCTGCTGCTGCTGGCCACACTATTTCTAATTCAAGCCAGAATGCCATAGGCCTTCTTGGCCACCTGGGCACACTGCTGGCTCATCTTCAGGCAATTGCATTTACAAAGACTGCCACCTGTTAGTGCAAACCAGGGGGCACTGCTTACCCGGAAGAGCAACAGCCACTCCACAGGCAAGTCCAGACATCCTTATCTGCTAGAAAAGGAGAGACAGAGCCATGGGGTCCATCCAGTTTCCCTTACAAACTGCCACTGGCCACAGTCTCACACTCAAAGCAAAAGCTAACCAGAGCTCTTTGTTTTACCCTGATCAATATGGGGAGTGGAATAAAATGGAGACAGTACAGCATTCAAAGGAGTGGAAATACTGCACTAAATCAGCAAGAGAGCAACTTCATGGACTTCACAGGTCCAGAACAGTCATGAGTCAAACGCTGCTACTAGATTTTCAAACGAGCCAAGCAGTTATGTAAGTGTTAATAATGTAGAAATTATGCAGGCTAGAGGAAGGGGGATTATGCCTCACACTTTAGGCTATAAACTGCATCAGAGATGAGAGAAAACTGTTTCCCCTGGCACCTAGCACTGCAGAAGCTGCAATATTTGCTGTCCCTCGGGAGCTCCAGCAGTGGAGCCCCATGGGACACTTCATGGGTTACCCGTGACTGGGCTGCTGTAAGAACTCTGCAGCCACTTTGTCTGAGGGCCAGGTTAGGCAGAGGTAGCACAGAAGTCCTGCTGTGTTGCACGTTTCTTTCTCAGTAGCTCACGTACAACAACAGCAGAAGATGCAAGACATCCCCCTTAAGCCTCTTAAGTTGCTGGCAGCTTCTCTTCTTTGCAATGAAATCCTTAAAGCCCAAAGAGCCACGAGGAACAAAAAAAAATACTAGAAGAAACACATTGCAAAGTCAAAACAACTTCTACATGGAGCAGCTGTCTCCAGTGTTCCAGACCAGACATTTACAGAATGACCTCTCTGCCCCCTCCCAAAATTAGCACAGCCTCTTCGTAGAGGCCCAGGCCAAGGCTGGCTCAGCTGTGCTGAGCACTTCTTAACTGGGAACTTTTTCCTGGGCTCATTCTCAGCACCCCTGCAGCAACTGAGCTCAGAAATTCTCTGTTACTTACTGTCCTTTAGAGGTTAATCCGAAATGTATGGATGGAGCCTGCCACAGCTGAGGAACAACACAAAGTCATGACGCTGCTTCCACAGCGCCTTTTGCTTCAGCAAAGCTGAAGTTCTCATAGGCAGCTGGATTTGGAGGTAGAGCTGAAATTTGGTCGTTCACACAGCAGGGAAGGGATGCAGCTGGGGTCTCCAGACATGAAGGCTGGTTTCCAACCACTAGGTTGCAAGAAGTAACATCAACCACCTCCTGTGAGTAACGAACCGGGGCAAGAACAAACCTGAAGCCTTATTGGGGTCTTACTAAGAACTGCAGACTCTGGGCAGCCTTCTGATGTGGGAGCTGCCCAGGTATTTCTGAACAGAAGACGTAAGAGCTGTACAACCAGTCCTGCTGATGCTTCCCTACCAAACATTCCTAACTGGAACAGACTGTCCTGTCTCTAAGGCACCAGAGCCTGAGGCTACCTAATGCCTCACACTGGCAGCCCAAATCAGCATTCAGGTTGGTTGGATCTCCATATGTCCAGGCCATGGGTAGGGTCCTGCAGACCTTGTGGTGTTTACCTTTGTAGGAAGGAGGTACATTTATCTTTGCTGGTTACTGCAACATCTCACAGGACTCTAACAAATGTCCTTTGGGAACATGCAGCCTCCTAGCTCTTAGCCTCTTGATTGCTCTTGAAAGACATTACACAGGGTTGAGTTTTAGCCAAGTATGTGTGAGGAATCCTCTCCCTGCTGCCAGGCCAGGATGCAGCCTGGGTCACTGATCTAAGAATTCCCTTCTTCCAGCCTCAGACCCTTGCATCACTTGATGCCCAGCCCAAACCAGTTCAGTGCTCAGGAAATGGCCTCCATGGCTGCACCTTGTAGGACAGCACCAGCACCAAGCTACCATGGAAATGGTGCCAACAGCCAAGTGTACCCAGGCCAGGCACGCTGCTCAGCTTTGGGAGACAACTTCTGCAGCAGAGCCAGTGCAGAGAGCTTTCCTCACAGCTAGCTGCAGCACTCAGCACCACGTTTCCTCAGCGTAACAGTCAGTGTTCAACGATCTGCAGCAGAATTTGATGTGGGGATGAAAAAATGCAGGACTTTGCAATGGATCTTGTAGAACAGCAAAGGCATTTTGCTCCAGATCTTGAGGAGTCAGAGAGCAGGTCTCAGCCTGGGGAACAAAAGAGCTCATCCTCATATGATGAGTCCTTGGTCCCAAACAATGGTCCCACCAGTGAAAACAAGAGATATGGTGAAAGACCTCACAGGAAGCACTTTGGGAAGCTAGAGAAAGAGAAGAGCAGAATAAAAAGCAGCCAAGCTAACACTGAGCACTGGGTTTGCAAGAAAGACACTGGAAATAAAATAAGACAGACAGAGTTCATTCTTCTGACAGCCATTTGGAAATGCTCAGCCCCAGGCTCTGCTGAGGCCAAACCTGAGCTCAGGGAGGCTGCAAATCACCACTGTGGCCCCCCAAAAACCTTTCTCAGGGAATGAGAGAAAGGACGAAGGCCAGACCTCAACTGTGGGGGTTGAAGCAATCATCATTCAGCCACAGGGCCATACCACAGCCCTTGGAACAGTAGCCCAGGCAGATGCAAGGATAAACTACTTACTCGTGAGCCTCTCTTGCCAGGTGGTCCTGGTAAGCCCGGCAGACCCGGTGGACCCTAGGAAAAGAAAAACAAGTATTAATGATGGTTCTGTAACAGGATGGTGTTCCTGAAAGTGTTTCAGAGATACCCATTGACACATCCACTTGGAGAAAACCTGGGGAGAATGGCCAGTTACACCACCACGGCCAGACTTTTCCTTCAACATATGCTATTACTATGAAGCAACATCTGCAGAAGTGTGTGTTTCCACGAGTGCAGACACAGCACTCACATCTTGCTGCTGGGGACCTCATTCCTGTGCTCACAGCTGTGTTTTGCTCTTCCCCTTTCCTGGACCCACACTGTAACACAGGCGTAACGCAATTGTCCCTCAGCTTCAGCGTTTCCTATGTGTTAGCACTCTGGCAAGGGAAGAGCCTTGTGTGGTGTCATAAATATCCACTGAGGATGCACAACTGTTGGGATTGTAGGTTCCTACATGAGTTGTGTTATAAAATGTAGTAAAATGGGGCTCAACGGTGGAAATTGTTCAATATGGCTCTGTAACACAGAAGAGGTCAACACATAAGCCTCAGAGGAATGAGGGTTCTTGGAAGATGGGGAGAACAAAGTGGAACTGTCAGGTGCCCAGCTGTGCACTGATCTAAAACAGGTTAGAGAAAAATACTTGTCTGATGTGGTTTGAGCTCCTTTGAATTTATTTCATTCATTTATTTGTTTTTCTCAATGGACTGGAGAAATCAGATTTCTGGAGAGCCACTTGCCACTCCTCATAACTCCTCGAAACTTCTCTTGCCCCCAGCCAAATATGTCTAACAAGAATAGCTGTTAATTAAAGCGTCTCCCAGAGGATTTATACTCTAGTAGCTTGTTACAAAAGCCGAGTTTTCATTGCATTCAGGGGCGAGAGATGTCCGGAGCAGCAGACTGAAGGATGTCTGGAAGGCAGCCTGAGCTCTCCAGCTGTGATGTGGGCAGAGAGCAGGTCCCAGGAGCCACACTCTGTGGGGAAGGTGGGTGCATCGAACTGAGCAAGTCCAGCACAAGCCCAGTGCTCTGGCCCCAGCATGGTCTCACTCCCTTCCCAGTGGGTCATCTCTGTAGGACCTCACACACACAACAGCCCTGAGCACAGCCTGCTGTAAGGCTGCCCCTGCTGCTGAAGGATTGCCAGGCAGAGCTGCTCAGGCTCTGGGGTGTATTCCTGGCCCTGAGCAAGAGTGAAAAGTTCATTATCTCTAATGCAGTTCTCAGGAGTCATCAGTGTGTGATTCAGTACCAAAAATAAAATAAACCCTGGAGATCCCTGCCCTAAACGTCCTGCCCAGGGCCAGATTTTGAACAGAGAAAACTTGCCTGGGCCGTAGAGGTAACCAAGGCACGCACACTCCTCTTGTATCACCTATCGTAAGAGGCAAATTCATTTGTATAAAAGTCACCTTTTAAAAAGGACACAGCCAAACCTGGTACAGGATCACAGAACATTAGGGATTGGAAGGGACCTCGAAAGAGCATCCAGTCCAGTCCCCCCACCAAGGAAGGATCCCCTAGATCTAGTCGCACAGGAACGTGTCCAGATGGGTTTTAAACGTCTCCAGAGAAGGAGACTCCACAACTCCCCTGGGCAGCCCCTGCCAGTGCTCTGTCACCCTCACTGGGAAGAAGGTCCTTCTGATATTGATGTGGAACCTCCTCTGTTCCAGCTCACACCCATTGCCCCTTGTCCTATCATTGGATGCCCAGCAGCCCCAGTATGCCCAGGGCTTCCTTGCTCTGAAGACCTCCTAACTAAACAGACTGACTGGATGAATGTCCTGGGAAAAAGCATCAACACATCAGGCTCAGTCTGCTGACCCTCCCTTATTCACGAGTTCATCATCTTCAGGACTTCTTCAAACACACCTTCCTGAAGCACACATGCTGCAGGGGACGAGGTGACAGATGGAGGCTCTGCCACTGACCTGGGTGACACTGAGCAAATTATCCCTCTCTCTGCTTCGCCTGCCTGGACAACTTAAGACTAGAAGCTTCATGAGGCCGATTATCAGACCTCGCCTGCCGGCCTCTTGACTGGAAAGAAACAACATGGGGGTTATCAAAAGATGACTTTGGCTGCCTTTATCATATAAGAAGAGGGGAAAAAAAAGCAGAAGGGAAAAAAACCTGCCACTAGCTCCAGTGGAAGGGTTATATTTGGGAACTCTAGATGCTTAGTCACACAGCCCCAGCGCCAGCTGGTGACACGCAGCTGCTGGTCCACAATGCGAACCATCGCAACGCTGTAATAAACTGTCCTTCAGCCTCGCCACGTGGTTCCTGGGAGGGAGAACTGCAAAGAGATGAATGATGAACACAACTTTGGCCTTTGGCCGACCTGGCAGAGACCCAACCTCTATGATGGTCAGCGTAGCGAGAAGGACGCCAGTACCCTGAATTACTCTAGCTCCCTGAAGGGACGATGTAGTCAGGTGGGGGTCAGGCTCTTCTCCCAGGCAACTAGCAACAGGACGAGAGGGCAGGGCCTGAAGCTGCCAGAGGAGGCTTAGGTTGGATGTTAGGATGCCCTTCCTCATGGAAGGGGTGATCAGACCCTGGAATGGACTGCCCAGGGCAGTGGTGGAGTCCCCATCCCAGGAGGTGTTTAAGGACAGACTGGCTGTGGCACTTAGTGCCCTGGTCTGGCTGATGTGGTGATGTCAGGTCCTGGGCTGGGTGATCTTAGAGGTCTTTTCCAGCCTCAAAGATTCTGTTAATTTGCTGGGAAAAGTTTGGGTTATGGAGCATCTTCTGCATTTGCTAAATCTAGGTCTGTCGTCTTCTTCCAGGAGCTCCTTGATGACTCATTTCCCTGGGCTTCTCCCCGTCTCATTTTTCAAGGCCAGGAGATAGGGGAGCAGGCTCACGTCGCAGGACCAATCAGAACTCCCACCAGCAAGGAATCCCGCAGAACACTTTCCATGCTGCTTTTCACATTTACCCAGTTACCTCAGAGGAGCTTTCAAAGAAAACAAAATAAACCCAGACGTGCACCTGCACGCCAGGTCAGGCTCTTCCTGACCCTGGCTTTGCTGCTGGCAGTGCTGAGTGACTGCCGGGAGCCCTTTGCTCCTGAACCTTCGCCCCGCTGCCTCCCCTCCCACTCACTCCTCTGTGAAATCAGTCACTGGATGATCTGTGCAAACACTGTTCAGCCCTGGGGTTGCTGTGGGCTGTGACAACCGCCTTGAACCTTCTCCGTCCTGCCCGTGCTGGGTCATCGCTTCGGCTCAGACGCGCGCTTCCTGCAGCTGAGGCAGCACGAATCTGCCCAGGCACCTGTGAAACTGTGGGATAGAGGCAAGAATGCACGGAATTCCAGCTCTGTTTGGCTTCCAGCATGAGCCAGCAAAGGGGAGATGGAGAATGTCTACGTAAGAGGCAGCGAGAAGGCTGCTGCCTAGTTTTTCCAGTAAATTTGCCTCTGTTACATAAAACAAAGTCATCTTCCTTCTGCTCACCCCGTCAGGTTTGCTCAGAGAAGGGATAGCTGACTGATGAGCAGATGTTGGTGAGTGTTTTGCTCAATGGACACCCAAAAATAGCTGTCAGACTGCCTCTCTTTAAAGTACTTTTCCATGTAGTCCCTGAAGCACAGGCCAGAAGTTGGACCGCGTTTGCAGGAGGTTAAGTGCTAAGTTTTCTCCACCCCAGAGTGAGTTTCGAGACAGTCAGGAGAGGTGATCCATCCATCCATAAATCCATCTGTGCCTCTATCCATACATTGCACCATCCAATCATCCATCCTTCCATTCATCCATCCATCCATTCCACCATCCCACCAGCCATACATTCTACCATCCACCCACCCATAAATCCATTTGTGCATCTATCCATCCGTCCATCCATCCCACCACTCATGCCACCATCCAACCATCTGTCCCACCATTCGTCTCACCATCCAACCATCCATCCCACCACTCATGCCACCATCCAGCAATCCATCCATCCTCATTCTCTGGTTGAGAGCAAGGTGAAAGAGAGAATGAGGAGATGACAGCCACCACAGGGTCTACATTCAAAGGCACTCGGGATGATATTCCAGCTTCTTTCTAGCTCCGAGCTGGGGAATGTTGATCTGTCTACTTCATCCTGTAGCCTATCCCTTGATTCGGACCAGTACCATTCAGGCTATAAAACCACCATTGCCTAGAGCAGGTCAGCATTGTGCAGATGTTCTCACAACAAAGGTAGGCAAGAACAAAGTTGAGATGGTCTGAATTGAGGGCGACCGTGCTGACAAGAAGGTTTTATGCTGCTTCGCTTGGAGGCAGCACCAAAAAGAGTGAGTTAAGCTGGTCAGGGAAAGAATTTGAGGCGCTGGAGTGCGTCCAAAGAAGGCTGACAAGCTTGGTTAAGGGTCTGAAGAACCAACCTTGTGAGGAGCAGCTAAGGGAGCTGGGGCTGGTTAATCTGGAGAAAAGGGTGAGGGAAGACCTTATTGCAACTACCTGTAAGGAGGCTGTAGAGAGGTGGGGGTTAGTCTCTTCTCACAAGGAACAAGTGATAAGACAAGAGGAAATGGCCTCAAGTTGCACCAGGGGAAATTTAGGTTGGACACTAGGAAAAACTTCCTTGTGGAAAGGGCCACCAGGCCCTGGAACAGGCTGCCCAGGGAGAGGGTTCACTCGCCACCCCTGGACGTATTTCAAAGTCATGGGGAACTGGAGCTTAGGGGCAGAGTTTAGCGGTGGCCTTGAGACAGGGGTTCATGGTTGGACTCAATGAGCTTAAAGGTCTTTCCAACCAAAGATATTCTGTGATCTCTTGAGAATGAGTCAGGCCAGTGTCACCCAGACCACATGAAACCTTGTCCCATCAGCAGTGCTCAACACACCTTGGCCTGGCACGCTAAGATGCAGCAGAGATGAAGCTTTCCATGCAGCATTGAGAGCTGCCCTGGCACCGAGGCAAAGCTGAGGTGTAATCCAGTCAATGCTATTAGCAAATAAATTCTAAGTGAAATTACTTGGAGAGAGCAGATCGCAGCCCTGGCAGCTGGCTGGCCTTTCTAACCTCCCACCTCCACATTACTCATAAGATGGAGGTTTCCTTTGATCTCCCAATTGCCTCATCGTTCCCATCCAAGCTCTGTCACTTCTAACACCTCCTTCAGTTTTAGCCTTGTCTTCCTAACCCACATGCTGGCCCCAGTCCGGCTCATTCCCCACAGCTCTTCATAGCCCTCCTGTGTCTTGCTCCCCACCTCACGCTCCCGCTCAAACTATCTCCTTGGCTGCTCCCATCAAGGCTCCTGCTCTGAGCGAGCTCCTCAGCTGCTCTGCCAGGGTGATGTCATGGACAGACCCTACTACAGATCAAACCCTAAGAGCAGAGGATGTCTTTTTAAACCTGGACATGACCACGAGGATCTCTGGTGCCTTACAGGACAGTGAGGAAGCTGCACTGCTTGCCAATAGGGCCTGGCTACTGCTGCCCCTTATAAAACTCCATTTTCATTCAATAGATGCTTCTTTCTCTAAGCTCTGGCCATTAAGCCTGAAATTCCTATCACTGGCTATTTCTTCCAGCCTAAAATCCTCCTTCCTTTCTTTTCCCCTTGTCAATACTTCCCAACAACGATCCATCTGCTCCCTGTAACGCAGCCCTTGGAAACCTCCACGCTTTCCCACCCCCTAAGAAAAACCATCCCTGAACTCTTTCACCAGGCAGCTGTGAGCCCTTCACAGTACAAAACCAGGGCAGGCATCAGGCTCTGCTGAGATGGGGAATCCCCCTTCCGAACCAGCTGCTTCACGCAGCTCTTGGCTTGCGCAGGTAATTTTCATTCTGGTGCTGGCGAGCCCGAGAGCTCCTGACTTGGCAGGGCTGGTGCCGTGGGTATTATGAGTAATAACACGGTGTGTAATAATAGAGTAGCAGGTACTGGAACTCCATCCCGAAGCAGAAAAGAGCAATTGGAGGGCTCTTAATCACCTAGCGAGGGCCACGGTCCTCCGATAGCGAGCGCATGTCGCGAGGTGCCTCGCTGCTGTTCATCACAGGTCGGCTACAGGAGCCTAACCACACACTGCTAAACCCGGTGCTAAGTCAGGCTTAACCTCCACTGCCCCACCAGAGCTCCAGTCACCCCTCTGACTGCTGCTGCTTGTCCCAGCACCTTAAAATCGAGAGCAAAGGGAAGAGGAGGATTTGTCTGGGTGACAGCACTTGTGCCTCTGGTGGTCAGCTGGTGGCTGCTCCTCCAGTAGCACCAGGAGGAGCTCCAGCCAAGCTGTGTCTCTCCACGTCCAGCCCCTCTCATGCTCACACAGGAACAGTCAGGTCACTGTGCTGAAGTGCCTGGGATGCCTGAGCTGTAGCTGAGCTTTCCCGAAGCAAAGCGACTGCCCTGACTGAACCCAGCACAGTGAGGCTCTTTGCAGCCAGGGACAGCCCACCACACCCTGCAGATGACAGTGCTCGTGTCAGCCCTCCTCCTCCTTTAAGAGAGGCAGCTGAATCATTTCCTGGTGCCCTACCTGGGGCTAAGATTTACCCCCTCAATACCCTTTTGCATCCTACAGAGCAAAAGAAAGCGTCTTAGACATCTCTCCCCTATTGGGGAGATACCATCAGGTGCTGTAAATTCAGCATGACCTGTCTATAACTCCTGAGAATGTGACCTGGCAGAAGCTGGGTGACACAGCTGGTAAAGAGGTTTCCTTACTTCTTCAACAGAGAAGTGCAAAAGCGAGGGAAGAAACAACATGTGGAGAAGCTCCTGCAGCTCTTCCCTTCTCCAGCTCCAAGCCCTTAGACTGAAGCAGCACAGTGAAATTAAGCTCCATTGTTTCCCAGCTGAATTCCCAAGACTCTTCCATCTCGGAGAAGCATCACTGATGCGTTTTGGACAGTGCCTTAGTCCACAAGCGCAGAGGCAGGAAGACAATGCTTGTAAGCAGAATTCACCAGGGGCTTCACCACACTGACTCTGCAGAGACTGAGCACAGGCTCCATAAATCCTAAATGTTCAGAGGGATGAGCTGAAAGCCCCGAGGGCTTTCAGTTTAGGGCTAGCAAACTCCTGCTTCTCAATGATAAGTATGTCCTCTGCATATAAAACCCAACCTGTCAGAAAGTTGTAGAATGTTAGGGGTTGGTAGGGACCTCCAGAGATCATCTAGTCCAACGCCCCTGCCAGAGCAGGATCCTCCAGAGCAGATCCCACAGGAACAGTCCAGGTGGGTTTTGAATGCCTCCAGAGCAGGAGACCCCACAGCCTCTCTGGGTAGCCTGTTCCAGTGCTCTGTCACCCTCCCAGTAAAGAAGTTTCTCCTCATTTTGAGGCGGAACTTCCTATGTTCCAGCCTACCCCCATTATTCCCTGTCCTGTTACTGGGCACCACCAAAAAGGAACTGGCCCCTTTCTCTTGACACCCACTCCTCAGATATTTTTAGACATTAATAAGTCCCTGCTCAGCCTTCTCTTTTCCAGACTAAACAGCCCCAGTTCTCTCAACCTTTCCTCATAATGGAGATGTTCAAGTCCCTTAGTCACCCTTATAGCTCTCCACTGGACTCTGTCCAGTAGATCCCTGCCCGTCTTGAACTGGGGAGCCCAAAACCAGACACAGCAATCAAGGTGTGGTCTCACCAGGGCAGAGTAGAGGGAGAGAAGAACCTTCCTACACCTGCTAGACACACTTTTCTTGATGCACCCTACGATACCATCGGCCCTCTTGGCCACAAGGGCTCACTGCTGTCCTGTACCACTCTCCAGCATGGCCGTGGATTCCTTCTCCTCAACACCCAGGACCACGGGCACTGCCGCAGGGCTTCGCTACGGCACTAACTCTGTTTGCTGTAGGACCGTAAAGGACTGCAGAGCTTAACTGTAACATGATGAAGAAGAACCCAGTTGGGGATGTGGAGGAGCAGTCACCAACGTTCATTTACTTGCTGGTTCCCTCACACTGGGTAAATGTCACGGACGGCACTGCCCATGGTGCAAGCTTCTTGTTCCCAGTCTCTCACCCCTAAGACGAAGTAAACAGGGGCCTGTCCTGCGCCAGAGGAAATTGGGAACCCAACGTGAAAGACACAGACGAATCGGGCAACTGATTGGTTTAACTACAACCTAATTTCCTCAGTCGTAAAAGTAGATGGCATTGGGTTTTAATTAAGGGGACTGCTGGCAGGATCTCAACCTCAGCACCTTTTAGTCAGAGAAGTATGGAACGAAGGTCAGAAAATCGTACTTCCAGTTCATCCAAACTAAAGGCAGTTGTCAGATCCAGCGGGAAAGTCACAGAGGTATCAATACTTATTGGCAGGTGCTGCTCCTCTAGCAGACACAAGACCCAAACACAAGTGTTTTACTCCATCAGCCATGATCACACTCCCATCACTGGATGAATTTAAGATCAGGCTGGATGGAGCTCTGAACAGCCTCATCCAGAGGGAGGTGTCCCTGCCCATGGCAGCGGTGTTGGAATGAGATGACCTTTGAGGTTCCTTCCAGCCCAACCCATTCTATGATTCTCTGACAAAAATCAGCCCTCAGCTCTCCCCAGCCCACCCCATGTCCTGCTACCAACAGCGCAGTGTCATGACCCCCACGTACCTCGCAAATATCCTTGAGGTGCTTGATGTAGTGGCGCTCCGTGCTCATGATTTCATTGATGACGTTGGCTCTCATCTGGTCGCGGTTCTGAACGGTCCTGCCGAGACAGAGGCAGTCGGCGCTTGGATCCAAATGGCCATTCTGCACGTCGCTGGTTCCCTCCTCCACTCCATCTTCTTGATTTACCCATAGCTGTAAGGAGAAGAGAGGAACCTGTTTATTCACAGGAAGCCAACAAGGGAAAAGCAGGCTGGGCCTTGGGCTGCATGACTGGGAAATTGTGTATCAGGTCCCTCCTCACCAGTGATGCTCCATGGTGTCCACAACACTCATCGCCCGGTCAGGCCACTCTGATACTGGTGCAACCAGCTCTAAGTGGTTGCCCACACACTGCCAAGCTCTGCTCATTAGCAAAGGGATTGCAAGTGTGGACAGGTTTGATCCCAAATGTGAAGTAGTCGTGTGAAAGGGTAATTGGGTGGCTGGATGCTGCCAAGGGCCCTGAACCAAGAGGTGCAGAAGTAAAATGGAGAAAACCTAAAGACCACCATTGTTATTGACGTGAAGCACCACTTGTCCCAGCTCGCACACACCATCAGGTGGGGTCTGGCCCTCCGGGAGGAGGAATAAACTCATTACAGGTTTCAGAAGCTTCAGATATTTGGACTGGAACCAGATGATTTGGGGTTGGAATTAGATGATCACAGTAAACCAGGTTGGAAGGGACCTTGAGGATCATCTGGTCCAACGCTTTCAGCTCAAGAAAACCAGTTTAAATGAGCTGGCCCAGCACCCTGTCAAGCTGAACCTTAAAACTGTCTGAAGCTGAGGAATCCACCCCTTCCCTGGGAAGATCATTCCAGTGCCTGATTGCTCTCATGGTGAAAAATTCTCCTCTGGAGTTCAATTGGACTCTCCCCAGGAGCAACTTGTATTCATCACCCTATAAGCCTCTATAAGACTTCTTGTGAAAAGTCAGTCTCCATCGTCTTAGAGGCCACCCTTCATGTCCTGGTACATGGTGATAAGATCCCCCACTAAGCCTTCTCTTGTTAAGGCTGAACAAACCCACTTCTCTCAGCCTTTCTTCACATGGCAGGTCTTCTAGTCCTTTGATCATCCTCATGGCCCTTCTCTGGACCTTCTCCAGTCTGTCTGGACAGGCTGAGGTCCTCCCAACCTCAGCCTTTCTATGATCCTGTGCCTGGTTCAGGAATCTCAATGAACACAACAAGCAGCTAGCCCGGGCTAACTGGGTGGTGGCACTGAGTTTGTATAATCCTCCCAGGCCAGTGTTTGTGACAGAGCATCGATTTCTATTCCACAGCAGCTTTCCTCATCATCTCACACAATGAGCCTTTCTCGCTCAGGTGAGCTCCTCAGCTCAGCATCCTGACACCACACTGGGATTAAAGCGGCTCACTAAGCCTCCTAAAACCTGGGGCTGGGCACTGAGGGCAGCTTTGCCAGGGAGTGCCAACCACCCCTGGGGGCAAGGAACACTCCACATTGGAACAAACTGACTGAAAAAAAAGCTATGAAAAAGCATCTCTGCATTTTCATCATCAAGTAAAAAGCATGCATCGAGCCTGGAAAGGAAGAGCTGCTCCCTAGTCTCTGTGTCTTTGAAGGACACTGCTCCTCACACAACACAGGACCGAGGGCCTCCTTCTGTTACCTCTTCTCCAGCCCCAAATACCGGAGACTTTCAAGCACAAAAATGCATCGACTGATAAACACTGAGACTGTGTGAGCTGAGCAGCACATGGAAATCAAACTGCCCCCTCACCTGCCTGGCCATGTTCCTGTGCGACTTGATGTAGGGGATCCTGCTGAGGCAGGGGGATTGGACTGGATGAACTTTTGAGGTCACTTCCAGTCCCTAATGATCTGTGATGAGCCTATGAACTGCCCCTTAGGCTACAAACTGGCTCCTTCATCTGTCGTTGCAGTCTTCAGTCCTCATAATTTTTACTGCTTGCCCATTACTCAGCTCAAATGTGGTTTTAAGCAAATTGTAAAGGGATGTAAATTAGTCAAGTGAAAAAAAAACAAACCCTAAACCTGTGGTTCTCTTGCAGCGCAGAGCCACAGAGATGATGAAGGGAGAGGAACATCTCCCTGATGAGGAAAAGCTGAGAGAGCTGAGTCTCTTGAGCTTGGAGAAAAGGAGAATGAGGAGTGACCCCATCAATGTTGATAAATCTGGAAAGGGTGGGGTGTCAGGAGGATGCTCAGTGCATCTAATGATAGGACAAGGGGTGAGGAGTGTGAGCTGGCACAGAGGGGATTCCACATTAATCTGCGAAGGTACTTCTTCCCAGTGAGGGTGACTGGAAGCCTCCTCTTCCTCAAACTAAACAGCCCCAACACTCTCAATCTCTCCAGGCCCTTTCCCAGCTTCGTTGCCCTCCTCTGCACTTGCTCCAGCACCTCTATGTCTCCCTTGTACTGAGGTGCCCAAAACTGGAGCCAGTACTCAAGGTGCAGCCACACCAGTGCTGAGTCCAGGGGGACAATCACCTCCCTACTCCTGCTGGAAAAGGTTGCACAAGGCCGGTCCCTAGCGATGCTTCATGCTGAAAGGCCACCCTGCACGTGGCGAAGAGGCAGCTTATCGTGAGGTCCTATTACAAAATTCAACCCTAATTAGGGCGACCAGCTCCTGCAGAGAGTAACGCTCCCCCCCACCACCCCGGCCACCTTTTGCCTAAGGGCCCAGTTTGGGGAGACAGGGAGAGCCAATCGTTCCATCGCGTCTGTTCACGTGAAATCTGCAGAAATGCGATTTATCAATTTGCAGCAGGACCCAAACGGTGCATGAAATCCCCCAATGGCGCCGCTCCAGCGCGAGCTGACCTGCAGGTATTGTACACCCAGACTGCTCAAGGCAGACGCTGGGCGTAGAGGACGTTTCTCTGGAACAGGCACCGAGGGCTGGTAGTCTCGGACTTGATCAGAAAGCAGGATAAAACAAACATTTTGCCAGCCATCTGGATTATTAATCTCCTTCCACTGGATATTCGCAAGGACAAACCCAGCAGATAATGTGCCAGTCCGGGTTCTAGCTTGCAATTAACTCCTGGCAGATTAATGACACGGATGGATTCCTCCGGAGAGCTGCTGCTGCTCCCACAACTCTCTGCTCACCAGTGACTTTATAGCAAAACCAGCGTGAGCAGCCCAAACCTGGCACCAGACAGGGGTGTTGCAGCATCCTCAGACCTACAGCAACCAGAAACCCTACAGAAATGGGCTGAGTTCAGCTCCTTTTACCCACCTAGGCAGAGCTGCTCAGTGAGCCCAGGAGCTCTACCCCTCTCTCCATCCTCTCCCTGAGCTGTGCCCTTGTTTTGAGCCCCGTCCCTGCCTCCTCTCTGTGCTCTGCTGGCCTCCACGCTGGATTAAGAAGATCACTCACTTATTTGCAATCAAGCAGGGCGCATGCTGCAGAGCTTTGCATAAGTAAAACATCATCAGTCTCGACGTGTTGCTCCAGGCACGGCTGCTCTCTGCCCGCAGGACGAGGCACACACTGGCCTGGGCTCCACTGCAGCCCAGGGGCTGATGCTTTTCCCTTTTCTGCCTCCAGAGAGCTGGTGAAAATGGGCAGCAATAGGCCAGGCTCATCCCCACTGCCCTTCTGTGGGGGTATGGGGACTATTTGCTGGGAAACACTGCCCATCTTCCACAGACCCTGTGTCCTCCTCCAGGACATGTGGCTGTGGAAGGACAGGCACTTTAGCAAGTTGGTTTTCCTTCTTGTGGTCCCACCTCTATTTTGTCCCTCTGCTTGAATTTTCCCCACTGTAATCTGGCTCCAGCCTCACCCCCCTCCACTCCCCTCCCATTCACAGGCTCTGTGATACCTTGTCTTTCCCTCCTGCCAGCCCTCTGGCTTCAGCAAATCCAGCTCTTGTCCTCTCCCCTACATCTCAGCTCCCTTCACCCAAGGTGAGAAATACCCTTCACTCACTTCAGGAAGCGAGAAAGGAGGCTTCATAGGGACAGCTCCAGACTCTGGATCCATAAAAGCTCAATAAAAGTGGTTCTAAAGAAGTTGCCCTGTACTTGCCACAGTCTAAAGGCACAGACTCCCATGCGTTGGAGCTCCACTGTGACGCAGAAGATGCTTAGACACAGCAATAAACTGGATGTGCTCTGCTACAGCCACCAAAACAGGGCTCAAGCTTCCCCATATCCTACAACCCCAAAGCCCCCATCTCCTAAAAGCCAAAAGCTCCCATTGCAGGATGCAAACAGGGAAGAGCAGCTCATTGTGGGAAGCCTGGTAGGCTGAGGAAATCACTGCTTCACCCAGGGGACTGGTCTTTCTCCACAACTGGTTGGGCAAAGGACATGGAAGGGGCTGCAGAGATTTGAGTCTCATTCAAAGAATGGACCCCAACTGCTGGTTTGCATCTTCAATCCAGTTTGTGTGGGGAAGGGCCGAATGCTGGGCCCTTGGGGGACCTGATGGCACGAGCTGAGTGCTGTGAGGTCTCACAACAACATCAGCTGCTGTTGGCACAGGCAGATCAAATGCTGCTCAACTTAAAAACACCCAACCCCACAACTCTCCCCAGTTTGTCTGCAGTGCATCCTGTCACCATGCAAGTGCTGCCTGCACTGTGATACCTCTACTAGGAGCTATTTTTGTGCTGGATTTGCCACGGGAGAATAAAATCTCCTTTACCAGGCACCGACTGCAGCAGACACTGCAGCACATTCCGCTTCAGCTGCCCAACAGGTGGCTGCCACTTCAGCACCTTCCTCTTTTCTCACGGAAAACCTCACCTTGGTGCAGTGCTACTGCGACGGGAGAGCGGGTGGCTAAGGTGCTGGCAGCCCTACGATGTACAGTGGGGTTTTAAAGGGAGGAAAAACAAAGCAGCTGGCTCCCAGAGCTGTACCTGCAACACCGAGCAGTCCCAGCTCCTAGGAGTCAATGCTGAGCCCACCTACCCAATACAGTGTGGGAGCTGCCAGGCACTAAGACAAGGCTCTGGGTTTAGCATCTCCTCCTTGCCAGTGCCTTAAAAGCTCTCACCAATTTATCTGGCACTTCTCCTCGAGCAGCAGAGGATAAAGTGGGTCAAAGGCAGCTTTTCAGCAGGCAAATCAATCTAAAATTACAACAGTCGGGGAACCAAGGGGATGGATGCTGAGCATGAGCATGGAGCACTGCTGCACTCAGCCAGCCCTGCACCTTCTCCTAGCAAAGAGCTATGGACCACAAAGGATTCAGGCACCATCACTGCTCACACCGTCCGACGACCATTACCCTTCGCTCTTGCAGAACTTGTCGCCAGCACTATGAGAAGTTGTAAAAGCTCCTCATCCCCACAGAGCTCAGTAAATAAAAGACAGGTGAGAGGAAAAGTGTTCTGGAAACTCGGTCTGGCTCTGGGTATCCAAACAGATCAAGAAGAGTTTGCACTAAAACAAATCTCTTTCTCTGCCCAGGCTTGTCTCTCCAGGAAGGTTTCACCACACTCAACACCCATCAGGTCTCATTTTTTCTTTCCTTTTTCACTGTGCCAGAGCCCAAAGATGATCCTATTTCATTTTGCACGTTTGCAGGGTCTGAATCTCTGCTGGGGCCATTCTGGACACTTGATGCTGGGCACTGCAATCAGAACTTTGCTCTGAGACGTGCTGTGTTTTCTACAGGAGCAATCAAGTTGATCCATTTGCAGTACCAGGCTGTTACTCTGTGCTTGAAATCCCTCCTTACAAACCCTAAACCTGGTTTTTGGAGCGGATGTCCGGGATGCTGGAAATGCTGCAATGCAAAACCGCATCTGTACCACATCACATCAAGCCAGTCCAAGGCTGTGCCATCCACAGAGGAGAGAGGAGCAACAAGTAGCATCACCACTACAGGAGTAGGAAACCCGGTTTAAAATTCTCTCTGCTTCTTTCCAATTGCATCTCCCACCCTCTCAGACCCCTAAAAGACATTCAAAGGCACCTGACTACCACTTGACCCACAGTCCCACCGTGTGGTTGGCCCACACGGTAATGTGATAACATGTGCTAAAACACAACACAGATACCTTCATCTGTCCCAACCACTGGCCATTATTCAGCCTTAAATCCACATCTGGAGCTCTCAGCTGCTTCTGTCACACCTTATGGGGTTTTCATAACCTTCTCCATTGGTTCAGCATCTTCCTGCACTGTCTCTCTAGCTTGTAAAAAAGAAGACTGAGGGTGACATCTGTAATGTTTTTAAATATATGAAGGGTGGGTGTTAGGAGGATGGAGCCAGGCTCTGCTCAGGGGCACCCTATGATGGGGCAAGGGGCAACGGGTGTGAGCTGGAACAGAGGAGGTTCCACATCAATCAAACGTCTTCATGGTGAGGGTGACAGAGTACTGGAAGGGGCTACCCAGAGGGGTTGTGGAGTCTCCTTCTCTGGAGACGTTTAAAACCCACCTGAACATGTTCCCGTGTGACTGGATCTAGGGCATCCTGCTGCGGCAGGGGGATTGGGCTGGATGATCTTTCGAGGTCCCTTCCAATCCCTAATGTTCTGTGATTTGACTTCTCCCATGTTGCACATTATTCTCTTCCCCAAAAAGCATCACTGCATCATCCAGTTGCTCCTTGAAAGTCCCTGTGCTCCCAAAACCCTACAGCTTTCCTCTCCCCCTCTTTCTTCCAGCCAAGCCTCGAAACCTGCAGGTGTTACCCATGGGGACAGCAACTCCCCTACGTGCAGGCAACTCAAGGGCAATTTTCTTTTGTACCCCCTCCCAATACAGGTGTAAAAGAGGCAATCAGCAGGTTCCCGTGGTTCCTCTGCACTGGCAGACACGAATTTCTCCTGCTCTGAGAGTTCCGTGAGCGCTGAACGCCGTGCCAAGGACTTTCATATGATCTGGCTGGAGAGCAAGAAGCGTCAGACGTCTCGGTGCAAACTGGGTTTCCAGCCCAGTTTTGTGCTCAGGGGCGATCTAGAGGACTCTGACTTTGTGGTGATCTGCTGCTGCACCTCCTCTCAGCCCTTACAAGGCAGCTGCAGCCTCAGATATCCTGAAATGAATCCTGGTTGGTGCCTGATCTGTCCTGCCATCCCTTGCTGGGACTGCTTTTCCTCCTCTGCTCTGCAACATGTTGTTCCCTTTTCCTCCCGGAATTGCATAAGAGAAATAGAAAGGAAGGCAATTATTTTGCAAGTAAAACTAGAACCACCCAGGCTAAATCAGGCAGCTTTCTGGCATCATCCGAAAAAAGCAGGGCTCAAAGTACAGCAGAGAACAAACCCAGCCTCCTCATTACGAAAGAGCGATCAGCTGAATAAGAAATACCAGAGGGGGAAAAAAAAACCCAGAGAGAAAAGCAAAGCAAGAAGGGGTCTGATGAAATGGTCCTCAGCAGCACCCTGAACCTGCCTCGATGGTCCTGCAGCCAGAAGAGGGGCTGCAGGCACCTTCCCTAAGGGCTTTGCAGGCATTCGGTGCAAGTGACTTACCAAAAAAGACAGAGAGAGGGAATGGGGGTGGGGGTGTAGGGGAAATCTGCAAGAATAGAAATGAAGAGGCAAGCGAGCGACCTCAGCCAGCACAGGAGAGGAGAACCTGACAGCCTGCATGGCAGCTGTTCCCTCAGCACAGCCCCAGCAGCGGGTGGGCACATGGAGAAGGAGAAGGCAGCTCTGGTTTGTAAACCCCAGGGGCAGATCCTCCTCCCCACTGCTCCTTGCAGAGCCGCGGACAAACTGTGCCAGAACTCCGCTTGCGTATTTGTATGTCTTTTTTTTCCCCTGAGATGCCTGGTGCCTACTTTCAAATATTAATTCCCATCCGCGGCAACGGAACGATGCTGTTTCCCCTTCTGGGAGCGTGGTGGTCGGTCCAGGGCAGGTGGCTGGTCCCAGCCCATGCTCTCAGATGGAATAACCTTGCAGAGCTGATGGAAGGAATTTTCACAGAATCACAGAACATTAGGGATTGGAAGGGACCTCGAAAGACCATCCGGTCCAATCCCCCTGCCGCAGCAGGATCCCTAGATCAAGTCACACAGGAACATGACCAGGCTGGTTTTAAATGTCTCTAGAGAAGGAGACTCCACACCCACCCTGGGCAGCCCCTTCCAGTGCTCTATCGCCCTCACTGGGAAGAAGTTCCTTCTCATATCTATGTGGAACCATCAATACATTTCCTTTGTTGCTCCCTAAAAATCCTCCTCTCAAGCCTTTGGAAAGTGCAGGGAGGGATGGGGAGGTCAGCCAAGTCGAATGATCCATCGTTTGGGGTTGGTTTGTTCGGCTGTCTGGTGTGGGGCTGAGTTTTTTCAGCCAAGAGGATGGTGCGAATCAAGATGGTTATTGAAGGCACCATGAACATCACACACAAAAAAGGACATTAAATTTTCTCCTAAAGAAAACAGCGCCAGTCAACAGCCAAGAAAGTTACCCTGACCCAGAATATTTCAGTCCCTAAATGAAGTCAAAATGCAGATGTATTTTTTTTCTAGTTCAGCCTCCCCAGTGCTGAGCAGAGCTGAGACAAGCTGGCGACACAACACGAGTGTTTTTCCACAGGGAGATCATTACCATCCCCATCACACCTAGAATCATAGAGTGTCCGGGGTTGGAAGGGACCTTAAAGATTACCCAGCTCCAACCCCCCTGCACAGGCAGGGACACCTTCACCAGAGCAGGTTACTCAGGGCCCCAGCCAACCTGCCCTTCAACACTGCCA